>SJYA01000597.1:656576-845839 GCA_006410615.1 Neotragus moschatus | reverse complement strand
ATGTGTAGAACAGCCTTTTGGACTCTGTGGGAGAGGGAGAGGGTGGGAGGATTTGGGAATGTGGCATTGTAACATGTATGATATCATAAGTGAAATGGATTGCCGGTCTAGGTTTGATGCAGAAGGCTTGGGACTGATGGGCAGGGATGATCCGGAGGGATGGTGTGGGGAGGGAGGGGGAAGGGGGTGTTCCAGATTGGGAACTCAGGTACACTTGTGGCTGATTCATGTCAATGTATGGCAAAATAAGTACAGTATTATAAAGCAAAGCAAACTAAAAAATAAAAATTTAAACTTAAAATAAATAAATAAATCACCAAACAGTATGGCTTTCTTTCTTATAATTGAAGAGACTACACATCAGCCTCTCATCACTGGTAAATATAACAATGGTTCCAATACTGTGTTATGAATATGACTAATACTGTATGCCATACACATTTTATCATGAATCATTTTTTAGTATATAGGCCAGGCTACCATGAAACATCCCTATTGATTATACTAGGCTAACATTGTAGTTCAGTCGCGATGTTATATCTGACTATTTGCTACCCCACGGACTGCAGCATGCCAGGCTTCCCTCCTTTACTATCTCCCTGAGTTTGCTCAAACTCATGTCCATTGAGCTGATGATGCCATCCAACCATCTCATCCTCTGTCACCACCTTCTACTCTTGCCCTCAATCTTTCCCAGCATCAAGGTCTTTTCCAATGAATTGGCTCTTCACGTGATGTGGCCAGAAGATTGAAGCTTCAACTTCAGCATTAGTCCTTCCAATGGATATTCTGGGTTGATTTCCTTTAGAATTGACTAGTTTGATCTCCTTGCTGTTCAAGAGACTCTCAAGAGTCTTCTCCAGCACCACAATTAAAAAACATCAATTCTTTGTCACTCAGCCTCCTTTATTGCTGGGAGAAACATCAACAACCTCAGATATGCAGATAAGACCATTCTCATGGCAGAAAGTGAAGAGGGACTAAAGAGCTTCTTGATGAGGGCAAAGGAAGAGAGTGAGAAAGCTGGCTTAAAACTCAGCATTCAAAACACTAGAATCATGGCATCCAGTCCCATCACTTCATGGCACATACATGGTGGAAAAGTGGAAATGGAGACAGACTACCATCAAGCAGTCATATTGCTGCTTCTCTGTTGTCAATGGATGAATAGCTGTAAATAAATATGAATTTGTTTTCACATTATCTTTCACTTTTGATGTCTAGTGTTAGTAATACATATAACATCTACAATGTTTTTGTATCATGTAAGTTGATATTGATATAGGTACTGACAAATGATTCATCTTGTAAACAGACAGTATAAACTTATGGTATTGATAAATAGAATACAATACTGTAAATAATATTTTCTCTTCCTTATGATTTTCTTAATAACATTTTCTTTAGTGTATTTTAAGTATATAGTTATACACATAACAGACAAATATGTGTTAATTGATGATTGTTTATATTATTGGTAAGGCTTCTGATCAACAGTAGGCTATGAGCAGTTATGTTTTGGGGGAGACAAAAGTTATACATGGATTTTGGCTGTGCAGGTGGTTGGTATCCCTTATCCCTACATTTTTCAAGGGTCAACTGTATGTTTGTTAAGATTAGGTTTTGGTTGTATATAATAAAATACCTCATGTTACAGTGCTTAAACAAGTACTTTTATGCTTCACACAGACAGAGGATGTTCAGAGTAGGTGGTCCACCTATGGTAGACTAACTCCACAGAATGGTCAGATCTGAATCCTTACAGCTGTCTACTTGACTATGCCTTAGACATAGCTGACATCCTCATGGTTCAAAATGGAAGCTAGAGCTCCNTACTTTTATGCTTCACACAGACAGAGGATGTTCAGAGTAGGTGGTCCACCTATGGTAGACTAACTCCACAGAATGGTCAGATCTGAATCCTTACAGCTGTCTACTTGACTATACC
Organism: Neotragus moschatus; assembly: GCA_006410615.1. NCBI lineage: Eukaryota > Metazoa > Chordata > Mammalia > Artiodactyla > Bovidae > Neotragus > Neotragus moschatus. Next base: position 843,891 of record SJYA01000597.1, on the reverse strand, counting down.
TTAGACATAGCTGACATCCTCATGGTTCAAAATGGAAGCTAGAGCTCCAGCCATCACATGCATGTTCTAAGGATAGAGGAAGGAGGCAAAAAGGGCATGCCCCTTCTCTTTAATAAAACTTCTTAGAAAACTTCTCTGACTATTCTGTGTACATTTCATTGATCAAATTTAGTTATATAGCCATATTTACATGTAAGAGTATCTGGGAAATACATTTATTTGACTGGGAAAAATATATCTTGTTGTTGTTCAGTCACTAAGTCTTGTCTGACTCTTTGCCACCCCATGAACTATAGCATGCCAGGCTTCCCTATCCTTCACTGTCTCCCTGAGTTTGCTCAAACTCATGTCCATTGAGTCGGTGATGCCATCCAACCATCTCATCCTCTGTCATNTGGATGAAACTGGAGCTGATTATACAGAGTGAAGTAAGCCAGAAAAAAAAAAAAAAAAAAACCACCAATACAGTATACTAATACATATATATGGAATTTAGAAAGATGGTAATGATAGCCTTGTATGTGAGACAGCAAAAGAGACACAGATGTATAGAACGGACTTTTGAACTCTGTGGGAAAGGGAAAGAGTGGGATGATTTGGGAGAATGGCATTGTAACGTGTATGATATCATAAGTGAAACAAATCGCCAGTCTATGATCAATGCAGGACACAGGATGCTTGGGGCTGGTGCATGGGGAAGATCCAGAGAGATGATATGGGTGGGAGGTGGGAGGGGGGTTCAGGATTGGGAACTCATGTACACCCATGGCGGATTCATGTCAATGTATGACAAAACCAATACAGTGTTGTAAAGNCATTGTAACGTGTATGATATCATAAGTGAAACAAATCGCCAGTCTATGATCAATGCAGGACACAGGATGCTTGGGGCTGGTGCATGGGGAAGATCCAGAGAGATGATATGGGTGGGAGGTGGGAGGGGGGTTCAGGATTGGGAACTCATGTACACCCATGGCGGATTCATGTCAATGTATGACAAAACCAATACAGTGTTGTAAAGCAAGATAAAGTAAAAAAAAAAAAAAAAAAGTAAAAAAAATTAAAAAAATAAATTCCAAGAGATTATGTATATGTTTTTCTAGTCATATAAAATACAGAAAAAATAGACAAAATTAAAAACTAATTGATGTTGATAGAAGTAAAAATATCTTTTTCTTAAAGATAGTTAATGTTTGGATGGAGGCTTTAGTAAGAAAAAAAAGAAAAGAACAAACTTTACTGAAGCCTTCTGCAAGAAAAACAAATAGATGATGACAGATAATCAGATAGTCCAAAAACAAACCCATGTTTAGGGGTCATTTAACAACAAAGGTAACAGAGCAATGTGCTGAGAAAGATAGTGTTCTAAATAATTGATGTTGTGTTGTTGATATGTGTAATTACCAGAAAAACATGCACTTTCACCTCTAATTCTCACATATAAATATAATTTTTACCTACTTTGTAGATATAAGTGTGAAATTTATAACTATCAACCTTCTAGAAGATAACCTAAGAGAATATCATTGTGGCTTTGAGATGCAAAGTTTTTTAAAAAAACTAGGAAACACAGAACATCTATTATAAAGGAAAAGATGGAAGTTAAACTTTCTCAAAATAAAAAAAAAATCTGTTTATCAAAAGTTTCTTTAATAGAATGAAAACCCCAACCACACAGTAGATAACAATATTTAAAATACAGATATTTTTACAAAGGACTCACATCCAGAGGATACACAAAATTTATGTTAATCATAAAAAAGGGACAGGTGGCAAAACAGAAGTATTAGCAAAAATTTTGAACAAAAAGAATGTATCAAATTGACTATAAGTATATTAAAAGATGGATTTCCCAGGTGACTCAGTGGTAAAGAATCCATTTGCTGATGCTGGAGACTTGGATTCGATCTCTAGATCAGGAAGATCCCCTGGAGGAGGAAATGGCAACCCCCTCCAGTACTCTTGCCTGGGAAATCCCATGGACAGAGGAGTCTTGTGGGCTACCATCCATGGGGTTGCAGAAGAGTTGGACATGACTTAGAAATTAAACAATAACAACAATATTAAAAAGTGTTGAATGTCATTCAGTTCATTCAGTTTAGTCACTCAGTCATGTCCAACTCTTTGCAACCCCATGGATGGTAGCCTGCCAGCTCCTCTCTCTATGGGATTCTCCAGGCAAGAATACTGTAGTGGGTTGTCATTTCCTTCTCCAGGAAATCTTGCCAACCCAGGAACAGAACCCTGGTCTCCTGCATTATAGGCAAATTCTTTACCAACTGAGCTTTAAGGGAAGCCCAAGGATATTTATTAATTATGCTAATAAGGATTTGATTCTAGAAAGATTCAACAACTTCCTTGTCAGTGGCAGAGTTGAGATTAAAACTTAGGTCTGCTGACTTCAGAAGATGTGCTCTAAATCACTCTCCCCAAATACGTTAAATTATAATGCATACATTGAAGGAAACAGCTACAGGCTGAAGTTCTGTCTTAGCAGAAAGATACAAATGAAAAGTGTGATAAAACATTTAGACTAGAATGATCAAATACCACTTGGGACGTAATTGCTGCAATCAAGTTATGAAAGAAAACCTGCAACATTGGCAGAATTACCCTTGTGACTCTGTAGAACTCTGGTCTGAAAAAGTGTGCCAACGATTGTCTAAAATATCAGCTGGTCACAAGCACTAACCAAAAGGGTTCAGAATCATGACAAGCAGGTTAATTAGAGGATTAGTGAATCCTTTTGAAAAGAAAGATTCAGTGACTGTTAATGAAACATTCTTAGATACACAGGGACAGAGTAAGATAGATTGCTTTCATCTTCTTAGAGCACCTATTCATTTTCCACTGGTCAAGAGAGTACCCAGTGTTTTGATGGAAAGTCAGGAAATAAATAATGTGGCTTGAAAATCCTAAAGTCTTAAAATCTTTAAAAAAAAAAAAAAAAGAACACCCTACAACCATAAAAATCACCCTGATCCATTTAGTAAAATGAATAAAATTTTTATCTTATTCTTAGACTTTGAATGAAATGCAATATATCTGCATCTTGAACTTTCTCTAATACTTTCAGTGACCAAATATAGTGAAGTCAAAACCCCCAGGGTTTTTGGCAAACAGCACAAATTTGCTGAAGCTAGCATAATATTTCCTTGAAACTTGCTGCTTTATCTTAAAATTTCATTCTTATTTTGCAGTCTACAATATACCTATATTTGACTAGAATTGAAATCATGTTTCACATTATTTAGAGTAAAATTGGTCTTCCAGGAAGCTTTGTCAAACTCTTGCATACTTACAACCATCGTGGTACGAAAAAAAATAGTGAAGTGTTCATCACTCAATTGTGTCTGACTCTTTGCTACCCCATGGATTGAAATCCTCTGTCCATAGAATTCTCCAGCCAGGAATACTGAAACTGGTAGCCATTCCTTTCTCCACGGGATCTTTCCGACCCAGGGACTGAACCTTGGTTTCCTGCATTGCAGGTGGATTCTTTTACCATCTGAGCCACCATCTGAAGACATTTCCATGGTATATGCTCATGTAAATCTGAGAAAAAGACTTTCAAATAAGTAAAAGCATGAAAGTAAGAGATAGACTTTAAAGCTATTAACTGGAAAAGACTATGAACCTATTATTTGCCATCTTTGTTATTATTTTTTTATTAGATGACCACTACTTTGGTAAGAAAATGAGTTAGGAAGCAAATATGTAGTTATCTTTTCCAAGGGAGATCTGCTTTAGTGGGTATATGCAGTTTGATGAGGGCTGACTGCATGCTTCAGGGTTAGGCCATCCTGGGGTTTCTGTCTTGCATCTCTTCCCAGGGATTAGCACCAATCTAACCTTAACAGCTGGGTCCCTGATAGTATGGGTTTCTGCCCATTAAAAACTGTTTCAACAAATCACCGAACACAGTTTCCATGAAAACCCAGAAAGTCAGGCACTACTTGACAATTTAATTGCTTGCATACCTGCTATGAATTATTTATCTACCTATGATCAATAGGTCCTGAATATTCATTGGAAGGACTGATGCTGAAGCTGAAACTCTAGTACTTTAGCCACCTGATGCAAAGAACTGACTTATTTTAAAAGACCCTGATGCTGGGAAAGATTGAAGGCAGGAGAAGGGGATGACAGAGGATTAGATGGTTGGATGGCATCACGAACTCTATGGACATGAGTTGACCAGGCTCTGGGAATTGGTGAAGGACATGAGGTTGCAGAGCTGGACACAACTGAGTGACTGAACTGAACTGAGGAAACTGAACTTTTTCTTATTATAAGAAAAAGAAAAACTAATTAAAAATCTACTTACATGTGAATCAATAATCCTTCCAATACATGATTTGTGAAAAGAGAACTAGATGATTAGTAAATCAATTATATGTAGATTTAGGGTCTCTTTCCTAGCCTGGAGCTCAGTAAAAACAAGAGATTGTTTTGCAATATGAAATGGGTAGTGCCTTGTGACTTATGGGCATTCCAAGTCTTTAACTGGCCGGAAGAAAGCATTTTAAATATTTAGTGACTCTGTTACTGCTTCCACTGAAAATTTAAAATAGTCCACTGGACAAAAGGAAAAAAAGTACTAGATCAGAAAGTCCTATGCACAACAGTTCATAATTTAAGATCACACTGGTCCTGGTACAACTTTCAACCTCATCACTTACTGGCTGTGTGAATTTGGGGAAACAACTTCGTCTGAGAGTCTTGGTTTCCTCATTTGTAAATTGGAGACCATATATCCCTCACATGGTTTTTCTAAAGATCAAATATGATTATGTTTGTAAAATGCTTGGGGCCCATGCATTTGTATATGATAAGTAGGGAATGCAATCTACTGTTATAAACATAGGTACAGGAGACATATAGACTAGGATTAAGTCTGGGCTCCTCTATTTCCTAGATGTGTCATCTTAGGCACATTTCTTGAACTTTCTGAGTCTCAGTTTCCTTATTTCTAAAACAGGAATAATAAAATTTGCATCCTGAATCAATAGATAGTATAGTGCCTCACATGCAAGCATTTCACAAAAGAAGCTGACATGATACACGTGCAGGCTCAGTCATGTCCGACTGCAGCCCACCAGGCTACTCTGTCCATGGAATTTTCCAGGCAAGAATACTGTAGTGGGTTGACATTTCCTACTCCAGGGAGTCTTCTCCATCCAGGGATTGAATCTGCGTGTCGTGCCTCTCCTGCAATGACAGACAGATTCTTTACCACTGGGCCACCTGGGAAGTGCTAAATGAAGCTATTTGTATTATATTATGATTTTTTTCCCCAAATTTTGTGAATCTGCATACATTTTAATAGAATGTGACTAGCAAATATGTTCATTCTGCTATTGATTATGCCTAATTATTATTGAATTTTAACACACACCTATTATAATAACTTAGCATTGAAAAGAGTGTGGACAAGAATGTCATCCTACTGTCAATGTAGTAGCTAATTGTGAGTAATTGTTTTGGGCAAGGCTCCAGGCAAAGTGCTCTAGGGAGCTGATATAGAACAGGTAGAGGTAACATAGGTGCCTGCCTCCATGGAGCTAATGATGCATTGTATGAAATAAGCCATGGCTGTGTATAAATAAGAGAGAAAATTTATTATAGTGAATGATCTCATAGAAAATTAAAAAAAATGATCTGACTTAGAGAATAAGGGATAGCTTAATGGGGCAGTAGCATTTAAGAGAGGATTGAAAGTTAGCAGAATTTCAGAAAACAGTGAAAGATGGTTCAGTGGATCCTAGGTGGAAGAGACAATGAGAGCAACAAGCAAGTAAAAGAAACTATATACACACACATACATAAGCTCTTCAAAGTTAAGAAATATGGAATCGGTGGTTCCTATATGTTGACCATTGATCTCATTATTTGTGCTTGAATAATGGTAATTTATCTTTTGGCCCAGAGATTAATTGTGTTCTGGAATCTTTAGGTGGTCCCAGTTTAGTCTTATTTGGAGCCCAGTGTGATGTGTTTTTGTGTGTAAGCAAGAACTGGAGCTAAAAAAGGGAGTAAATATAATGGGGGGCCTACTGCAGATTAAGGGATTTTAGCCTTTAAAAATACGTAGCGTGGAGGTTTTGAGGTATTTTTTGCCAAAAGTACAGAAAAAATGGATTTTTATTCAACATTAAAAAACAATACTCTACATTCAAACATCCTGTATTGTAGTAGACATTAGGGATACAAAGCAAACTAAGACCTAAATCTTATATTCATTGTGCTTACAATGTAATAATGGAAACAGATGTAACAATAATAATAATAATAATAGGAATGTGTACAAGTTTCAGAGACTTCACTGATCAGGAGAAACCATTAATTATACTGAGAATATGTGTGTGTATGTGTATGGCGGGAGTTTAAAAGACCACAGTGCTCACTAGGCTTATCAGGTGATGAGGTAAGATAGGACATACTAGGTAGTGAGGAAGTATATGCAAGAGAATTTAAGTGATGATCAATGGGTTGCATTATAAGAACCACTAGGGCCATATTTCTAAAGTTTGAAGAGCTTGTGTGTGTGTATGTGTGTGTGTGTATGTGTGTGTACGTGTGTGTGTGGTGTGCACACATGTGAATATCCATCTGCATGTGGGGACATATGAATATTCACATATATTAGGGAAGTTCAGCAAATGTGTGAGAGAGGAGACTGGGGAGTGTTTGAGAATCCATACTGTACACTGACTTATATAAACTGGATTCAAGAATTATAAAATTTTAACTTCATAGGTAGCACAACATCTTGGGTAAGAGCATGCCTTCTGGAGTCAGATTGCTTAATTCAGTAAATCCAGTTCTAGCACTTATTACCTCTGTGATTTTAAGTTACTTAACCTTTATTTACTCCAGTTCTCATCTATATCATGGATGTAATAACAGTACCAGTTTCATAAAGTACATATGTAGATTAATGGTTTAATATTTTTATTTGTTAGATGAAAAAAATTTAGATAATTTGTACTTGAATATAGAAATTACCATTCCCTGGAGAAGTGAATGGCTACCCACTCCACTCTTCTTGCCTGGAGACTTCTATGGACTGAAGGGCCTGGCAGGCTACAGTCCACAGGGTCGAAAAGAGTCAGACCTGACTTGGCAACTAACACACATACACACACACACCTGGATGGTAGAATAAGCAATTTGACTTAATCATTGATATTGGCCTGCCTACCAAAAACAGTTACGAACAGCAGAGAGATGGTCACCACAGACAAGAGTCCAGAGAAGCAGTGAGGATTGACCTTTATTGGTTGTTGAAGTTGGCAGAATCCCAGTAAGAGGAGGATCCATGCAACAAACACACTCTGAAACAAATGCCTGTGCTTGGATGTATTGACAGTTTCTAGACTTTTATTTTCTAAACATATCTCTGAATTAGAAGAAACTTGTTGGGAAAACAAATCAACAAAAACAAATGCTGTGGAAGACACATTCTAGAGACTGCGGGAGGCACTCAGTTGAGACGATGGGAGAATGTAGAAGCTATTCTTATGGCAAGGGCAGTAGCAGTAGTTCCAGCAATGCCCATTTCAAGTAGTGCCTCTAGAAATGGCAGAGGTAAGTGAGAGCCACTGCACTCCTGCTAAATAACAGAGATGGCAGTTTGAGGAATATTAACTATGTGTGAATGCTTAGATTCCTGTAGAATGATGACGACTTCCTACAGTTCTTAATCTGAGTATAATAACACAAACCATTTTGTTCCTTCAGACCTTTCAACATTTTTATATCTAATAGCCTAAATTAAATTTTTGATATTTCAAAAACCTTGAGCTGTTTCTGTTTTTCTGATTTGATGCTTGATCTAGGACCAATGATTTTAGACTTTGGATAGTCAGGGTTTCTGTGTTTTATCCCACTTTCTCAAGCATTTGCTATGAAGAAGGACTTCTTGAGAGGCTGAATAGCCACTACACTGGGAATGTTAAAGAGCTTTATATAGGTTATAGAGTTACAACATAATTTGAATTCAGCTTTGTTATGTCTATGATATTAATGCAATGACTGAAGAAGTGGAATCTTAACAATGAGGAAAAACAATTCAGGAAATCAGCCTTGAATATTCATTTGAAGGACTGATGCTGAGGCTGAAGCTCTAATACTTTGGCCACCTGATGTGAAGAGCCAATTCAGTGCAAAAGACCCTGATGCTGGGAAAGATAGAAGGCAGGGGGAGAAGGAGACAACAGAATGAGGTGGTTGGATGGCATAACCAACTCCTGGAGATGGTGAAGGACAGGGAAGCCTGGCATGCTGCAGTCCATGGGGTCAGAAAGAGTCAGACATGACTTGGTGACTTGAAAACAACAATAATGAGAATAGTTGCACTGTGGTGGATTTGGATGAATCTGAGAACCTTGAACTTTTATATTACCCTGAGGTTCCCTTGAAGATAAGAGTATCCCTTTTTTTCTATTTGAGGAAAGAAGTCATCTCTTGCTTGAAGAACATCAATGATCTTTTCTAACAATGTCTATTTTTTTCAGTTTCCATCCCACTAACCTCCATTTATATTTGACTAGAATCAAAAATCCCTGATATATGCCAGTGGAATGAGAGCAAAATCTTAGTATGGAGGAGATGCTCACCCCTTAATAAATATTGTGAGATTCTTATTTCCATCAGAGACGGGGGAATATGTTTGAGAATGTGTGTTGTGCTAGATACAGAAGGATGGAATCACATTACACTGGGATGGTTTTACTGATGTGGCTGCATTTAACCAACTATTATGGAATGAACTTCCCTTTCTCCCTGTCTCAGAGTACAACTATATTTTGAGATAGACTCTTTAAAAATGTAAAGTTATATGAGATCATTGGGTAGATTCTAGTCCATGTAACCATAGTTAAAGGTAGAAACTTCAAGGAAGTGACTGAGTTCAAATGAGGCCATTAGGGCCAGGGTCTAAGTCAGTATGACAGGTGTCTTTGTAAGAAAGAGAGACAGGAGGGATGAACATGAAAAGGACATATGAGAGATGCATTGAGAAGGCCACCTGCAAGCCAAGGAGACAATTCTCAGAAGAAACCAAGTCTGTCAACAGCTTGATCTTAAGACTTCTGGTTTCCAAAACTATAAGGAATAAATTCTGGTTACTTAAACCACCTTCAGTTCAGTTGAGTTGCTTAGTTTGTGTCTAACACTTTGTGACCCCATGGAATGCAGTATGCTGACCTTCCTTGTCTATCCCCAACTATTGGAGCTTGCTCTAACTCATGTCTATTGAGTTGGTGTTGTCATCCAACTATCTCATCCTCTGTCGTCCCTTTCTCCTCCTGCCTTCAATCTTTCCCAGCATTAGGGTCTTTTCCAATCAGTCAGTTCTTCGCATCAAGTGGGCAAAGTATTGGAGCTTCAGCTTCAGCATCAGTCCTTCCAATGAATATTCAGGACTGATTTCCTTTAAGATGGACTGGCTGGATCTCCTTGCAGTCCAAGGGACTCTCAAGAATCTTCTCCAACACCACAGTTCAAAAGCATCAATTCTTCAGCACTTAGCTTTCTTTATAGTCCAACTCTCACATCTATATATGACTACTGGAAAAGCCATAGCTTTGACTAGACAGACCTTTGCTGTAAAGTAATGTCTCTGCTTTTTAATATGTTGTCTAAGTTGGTCATAGTTTTTCTTCCAAAGAGCAAGCATCTTTTAATTTCATGGCTGCAGTAACCATCTGTAGTGATTTTGGAGCGAAAGAAAATAAAGCCTGTCACTGTTTCCATTGTTTCACCATCTATTTGACATGAAGTGATGGGATAAGCCATCGTATCTGTGGTCTTTTTGTCATGGCAGCCCTAACCAACAATGATATTCACCAGAAACCAGAGGNGGTAACATAGGTGCCTGCCTCCATGGAGCTAATGATGCATTGTATGAAATAAGCCATGGCTGTGTATAAATAAGAGAGAAAATTTATTATAGTGAATGATCTCATAGAAAATTAAAAAAAATGATCTGACTTAGAGAATAAGGGATAGCTTAATGGGGCAGTAGCATTTAAGAGAGGATTGAAAGTTAGCAGAATTTCAGAAAACAGTGAAAGATGGTTCAGTGGATCCTAGGTGGAAGAGACAATGAGAGCAACAAGCAAGTAAAAGAAACTATATACACACACATACATAAGCTCTTCAAAGTTAAGAAATATGGAATCGGTGGTTCCTATATGTTGACCATTGATCTCATTATTTGTGCTTGAATAATGGTAATTTATCTTTTGGCCCAGAGATTAATTGTGTTCTGGAATCTTTAGGTGGTCCCAGTTTAGTCTTATTTGGAGCCCAGTGTGATGTGTTTTTGTGTGTAAGCAAGAACTGGAGCTAAAAAAGGGAGTAAATATAATGGGGGGCCTACTGCAGATTAAGGGATTTTAGCCTTTAAAAATACGTAGCGTGGAGGTTTTGAGGTATTTTTTGCCAAAAGTACAGAAAAAATGGATTTTTATTCAACATTAAAAAACAATACTCTACATTCAAACATCCTGTATTGTAGTAGACATTAGGGATACAAAGCAAACTAAGACCTAAATCTTATATTCATTGTGCTTACAATGTAATAATGGAAACAGATGTAACAATAATAATAATAATAATAGGAATGTGTACAAGTTTCAGAGACTTCACTGATCAGGAGAAACCATTAATTATACTGAGAATATGTGTGTGTATGTGTATGGCGGGAGTTTAAAAGACCACAGTGCTCACTAGGCTTATCAGGTGATGAGGTAAGATAGGACATACTAGGTAGTGAGGAAGTATATGCAAGAGAATTTAAGTGATGATCAATGGGTTGCATTATAAGAACCACTAGGGCCATATTTCTAAAGTTTGAAGAGCTTGTGTGTGTGTATGTGTGTGTGTGTATGTGTGTGTACGTGTGTGTGTGGTGTGCACACATGTGAATATCCATCTGCATGTGGGGACATATGAATATTCACATATATTAGGGAAGTTCAGCAAATGTGTGAGAGAGGAGACTGGGGAGTGTTTGAGAATCCATACTGTACACTGACTTATATAAACTGGATTCAAGAATTATAAAATTTTAACTTCATAGGTAGCACAACATCTTGGGTAAGAGCATGCCTTCTGGAGTCAGATTGCTTAATTCAGTAAATCCAGTTCTAGCACTTATTACCTCTGTGATTTTAAGTTACTTAACCTTTATTTACTCCAGTTCTCATCTATATCATGGATGTAATAACAGTACCAGTTTCATAAAGTACATATGTAGATTAATGGTTTAATATTTTTATTTGTTAGATGAAAAAAATTTAGATAATTTGTACTTGAATATAGAAATTACCATTCCCTGGAGAAGTGAATGGCTACCCACTCCACTCTTCTTGCCTGGAGACTTCTATGGACTGAAGGGCCTGGCAGGCTACAGTCCACAGGGTCGAAAAGAGTCAGACCTGACTTGGCAACTAACACACATACACACACACACCTGGATGGTAGAATAAGCAATTTGACTTAATCATTGATATTGGCCTGCCTACCAAAAACAGTTACGAACAGCAGAGAGATGGTCACCACAGACAAGAGTCCAGAGAAGCAGTGAGGATTGACCTTTATTGGTTGTTGAAGTTGGCAGAATCCCAGTAAGAGGAGGATCCATGCAACAAACACACTCTGAAACAAATGCCTGTGCTTGGATGTATTGACAGTTTCTAGACTTTTATTTTCTAAACATATCTCTGAATTAGAAGAAACTTGTTGGGAAAACAAATCAACAAAAACAAATGCTGTGGAAGACACATTCTAGAGACTGCGGGAGGCACTCAGTTGAGACGATGGGAGAATGTAGAAGCTATTCTTATGGCAAGGGCAGTAGCAGTAGTTCCAGCAATGCCCATTTCAAGTAGTGCCTCTAGAAATGGCAGAGGTAAGTGAGAGCCACTGCACTCCTGCTAAATAACAGAGATGGCAGTTTGAGGAATATTAACTATGTGTGAATGCTTAGATTCCTGTAGAATGATGACGACTTCCTACAGTTCTTAATCTGAGTATAATAACACAAACCATTTTGTTCCTTCAGACCTTTCAACATTTTTATATCTAATAGCCTAAATTAAATTTTTGATATTTCAAAAACCTTGAGCTGTTTCTGTTTTTCTGATTTGATGCTTGATCTAGGACCAATGATTTTAGACTTTGGATAGTCAGGGTTTCTGTGTTTTATCCCACTTTCTCAAGCATTTGCTATGAAGAAGGACTTCTTGAGAGGCTGAATAGCCACTACACTGGGAATGTTAAAGAGCTTTATATAGGTTATAGAGTTACAACATAATTTGAATTCAGCTTTGTTATGTCTATGATATTAATGCAATGACTGAAGAAGTGGAATCTTAACAATGAGGAAAAACAATTCAGGAAATCAGCCTTGAATATTCATTTGAAGGACTGATGCTGAGGCTGAAGCTCTAATACTTTGGCCACCTGATGTGAAGAGCCAATTCAGTGCAAAAGACCCTGATGCTGGGAAAGATAGAAGGCAGGGGGAGAAGGAGACAACAGAATGAGGTGGTTGGATGGCATAACCAACTCCTGGAGATGGTGAAGGACAGGGAAGCCTGGCATGCTGCAGTCCATGGGGTCAGAAAGAGTCAGACATGACTTGGTGACTTGAAAACAACAATAATGAGAATAGTTGCACTGTGGTGGATTTGGATGAATCTGAGAACCTTGAACTTTTATATTACCCTGAGGTTCCCTTGAAGATAAGAGTATCCCTTTTTTTCTATTTGAGGAAAGAAGTCATCTCTTGCTTGAAGAACATCAATGATCTTTTCTAACAATGTCTATTTTTTTCAGTTTCCATCCCACTAACCTCCATTTATATTTGACTAGAATCAAAAATCCCTGATATATGCCAGTGGAATGAGAGCAAAATCTTAGTATGGAGGAGATGCTCACCCCTTAATAAATATTGTGAGATTCTTATTTCCATCAGAGACGGGGGAATATGTTTGAGAATGTGTGTTGTGCTAGATACAGAAGGATGGAATCACATTACACTGGGATGGTTTTACTGATGTGGCTGCATTTAACCAACTATTATGGAATGAACTTCCCTTTCTCCCTGTCTCAGAGTACAACTATATTTTGAGATAGACTCTTTAAAAATGTAAAGTTATATGAGATCATTGGGTAGATTCTAGTCCATGTAACCATAGTTAAAGGTAGAAACTTCAAGGAAGTGACTGAGTTCAAATGAGGCCATTAGGGCCAGGGTCTAAGTCAGTATGACAGGTGTCTTTGTAAGAAAGAGAGACAGGAGGGATGAACATGAAAAGGACATATGAGAGATGCATTGAGAAGGCCACCTGCAAGCCAAGGAGACAATTCTCAGAAGAAACCAAGTCTGTCAACAGCTTGATCTTAAGACTTCTGGTTTCCAAAACTATAAGGAATAAATTCTGGTTACTTAAACCACCTTCAGTTCAGTTGAGTTGCTTAGTTTGTGTCTAACACTTTGTGACCCCATGGAATGCAGTATGCTGACCTTCCTTGTCTATCCCCAACTATTGGAGCTTGCTCTAACTCATGTCTATTGAGTTGGTGTTGTCATCCAACTATCTCATCCTCTGTCGTCCCTTTCTCCTCCTGCCTTCAATCTTTCCCAGCATTAGGGTCTTTTCCAATCAGTCAGTTCTTCGCATCAAGTGGGCAAAGTATTGGAGCTTCAGCTTCAGCATCAGTCCTTCCAATGAATATTCAGGACTGATTTCCTTTAAGATGGACTGGCTGGATCTCCTTGCAGTCCAAGGGACTCTCAAGAATCTTCTCCAACACCACAGTTCAAAAGCATCAATTCTTCAGCACTTAGCTTTCTTTATAGTCCAACTCTCACATCTATATATGACTACTGGAAAAGCCATAGCTTTGACTAGACAGACCTTTGCTGTAAAGTAATGTCTCTGCTTTTTAATATGTTGTCTAAGTTGGTCATAGTTTTTCTTCCAAAGAGCAAGCATCTTTTAATTTCATGGCTGCAGTAACCATCTGTAGTGATTTTGGAGCGAAAGAAAATAAAGCCTGTCACTGTTTCCATTGTTTCACCATCTATTTGACATGAAGTGATGGGATAAGCCATCGTATCTGTGGTCTTTTTGTCATGGCAGCCCTAACCAACAATGATATTCACCAGAAACCAGAGGTGGATCAGGCAGTTCATTTGATTGATTTCAAACGTTTGAACTCATTTGATACCTCAGCTCAGTGAAGGCTAATATTCAATATTAGAATTTACCTGGACTAATGGAAAATGGTGGTGCTCAAGGGGTACAAATGAGAATCACCTGAAAGGCTTATTAAAACAGATTACTGGACCCCACTCCCCAAATTTCTGATTTAGTAAGTCTGGGTTGAGAGAAGAAAATTTGCATTTTTAGCACTTTCTCAAGAGGTCCAGAGATTACAATTTGAGAATCACAAAGGCAAGAACACAGGTCCTCTTTGCACCGAGAAACTTCTCAATACCTCGGTAAAGGGAGCACCATCATCCATTAAAATCTTCCAAGTGGATTTCCTTGAAAATCAGGAATAAATGACTGCAAAACAGGGGTGCTAATAAGATGCTGGAGTAGTGAAGTCCTGGTGACAATACTTAAAACACCAGATACAAGATAGAATAGAGTTAACAGATGGCAAAGCCAGAGGACAAATAAAATATTTGACCCATAGAATTTCAGTGGTGGCTAAGTTTTCACTTTTTCCTTGGAATGGAAGAGATGAGTAGCCTACTAAAATATTACTTGATCTAAATAACATAAAAACAAAATTCTGGGTCTGGCAGCTAGAACTATAACTTGAATTGTCACAAAGGTTTTTTTTCTATTCATAGATCAAGAGTCACTTTATTCAGTGTGGGGGGTGGGGGGGTCAAGTTCTCTTGCACCATCACAAGTAGTACTGTAAATCTTCAAAATTTTACTAAAGGAAATGGAGGGAAATAGACTTGGGGAAGATTTTTAAACGTCTCGGATTTGACACCAATCCTCAGAGACCTAAGATAACACTGTGCTCCAGTAATCCAACTAGAGGCTTGTACAGGTCAGATACTAAATTAAATTTTGGTTTTAGACTTTCTCAAAAGGAGCACCAGTGACTAGGCAGACATAATCAGTTACTGAAAGTACAGTTGAAATGACATTTTTTGGCAACTAGTTACATCCCACATTGACTTCCTGACCCATACAGTAAGGTCTGTTATTAGGAATGGCCAAGTAGAAGCCACTGAAATGTCAATAACAACCAAAATAGAAAATCAAATGTAATACTACATTTGGGGACATTTCAGAAAATATTTTAGAAAACGATTTCACTATCAAAGATTTGAAAGATACAAGATAGTGATTCTTAGAGTATCTTCACTTAATTTGTTTTTTTATTTTGAATGAGACCAGTGGATCCTAGAGAAAGACTATGCATTGTCATAAACCCTACCTCAAAATTGCAGCTTCTATTACAGATTGATCTCTTACTTGAAATAAATAAGCATAGTCTCTGGCATTTGGTATAGTTATCAAGCTGAAAAAAAATGCTTTTTTTATGCTGTTTACTAAGAGCCATGATAAATATTTTGATTTCATTTGACAATGACAATTGTATACCTTTACTGTGTAAACCCAGGGTTATGTCAGCCCTAGGTTCTCTTGACATAACCTACATTATAAGAATGTTGATCATTCTACCTTTACACAAATATTGCACTAGTCCTCTGGGTTGATGACATTATGCTATTTGGACACTATAGCAAGAAGTGTTCTAACTGACTTTGTAGGACTCAAAAATCCCAGTGCAAGAGATACATGCATGAAAACTAAGGGGCAGCTAATAAAGATTCTTTGAATATAGCTGATCTGGGACATGAAAACATGGAAATTTCTGACTTTCAATTTTTGAATTGAAAAAAATTGAAATTGAGTCTATATACAATGTACTACCAGGGAAGAGGCACAAAGCTTGTTGGGCCTATTTAGATTTTAGAAACAATACATAACCACACTTATGGATGGTTCTCTGATTCATTTACTAAATAAACCATAAACGTTGCTGTTTGGAGACGTGCCTAGAGTAAGAGGAAAATTTACAACAAACCCAGTATATAATTAAGCTTTCCTCCTCTTGGTCCATATGGCCCAATATATTAGATGATGCTGAAAGTATGTAGGATTGATAGAGATCCTAGTGATACATATCTAGGTGGGGTGAATCACAATGTTTAGGGAATAAAGTCACAAGTCCTCCTTAGAAAATAACTATGCTCTTTTAGAAGAATAGTGCCTCTTCCTTACTATTGGCAGCAAGTAATATCCGAATCCCAGACTATGAGATAAAAAGTGACAAATGAACTTGGCTGAACTCTGGGAGATGAGGAAGAACAGAGGAGACAGGTGTGCCACAATTCATGGGTTCACAAAGAGTCGGACATGACTTAGCAACCGAACAATAACAACAATGTCTGAATTCTAGACTATGAGACAGGAAGTGACAAAATTGGGTTCATCTGATCCATCAAGCCAGTGAATATGTACATCAAGTAGAAGTGCAAAATAGAAGGTTGGACTTGATCAGGTATTGAGGGCTCAAGAAAATTGCATGGTCTTTGAGTAACTATATTGTTACTCTCCTTCAACTCATTTTTGTGACCACATAGAGCAGAGGTTGACAAGCTTTCATTTTGTAAAGGGCTAGATAGTAAATATTTTAGGCTTTGTAGGCCTTATGATTGTGATCAGACCTACTCAGCTCTGTCATTATAGAGTATAAAGAAAGGAATGAGACTATGTTCACATAAAACTTTATAAATCATGAGTTATAGTTTGATTTGACCCATGAGTCACAGTTTGCAACCCCTGTTATACAGAGTTCCTTACAGTTAGTTTACTGAAGGAGGGAAATATTATGCCTACACCTAGTAACCACTTGGTATGATATGCTGGGACCAATCACAAGAGAACTATTGCATTACAAGGTATACCCAAGGAAAGTCCTGAATGATAGAAGAGTAAGGAATTCTCTCAAAGAGCAGAAATTCAAACAGTGTATCTAACTGACACTTTATTAGAGAGATGATGGGATTACAATGTATGTATCTACACTGATTTATGTAACATAGCTAACAGTTTGGCCAGGTAGTTATGACTTGGAGAGGAAAAAGTTTAGCAAAGTGTTAAGAAAATGATATATAGATGAGGTATGGGAATAGATAGCTTACCATAGGCACAGATATATGCAATGATATTTGTTTTCCAAGTGAATAACCAAGAGAGGATATTCAGAGCAGAAAAAATATCTCAATCATCAAAGGAAATAAGATAGATTTTTGCTGTGGTCAAGTTCAGTCAACCTCTCTTTTCAGCCTACTGTGTGTAGTGGGCTAAATTGTGTCCTGCAAAAAGATATGTCCAAATCTAAGTCCCTGATACTTAAGAATATACTTAAGAATACTTATTTGGAAATAGATAGTAGTCTTTATAAATACAATTAAGTTAAGAATCTTGAGATAATGTCAGCCTGAATTTAGAGTGGTCTCTAAATCCAATGACCAGTATCCTTATAAGACAAAGAAGAAGATCTGAGACACAGAGATACATAGGGAAGAATACCAGGTAAATAGAGAGGTAGAGATTAGAGTTTTTAATAAATGTTGCTGGCAGCCATCAGAAGTAGGAGAAAGGCATGAAATAGATTTTTCCTTAAGGCCTCCAGCAGAAATCAACCCTGCTAAGCTTGATTTCAGACTTCTGGCCTCCAGCACTATGAGAAGGTACATGTCTATTGTGTTATGCCATCCAGTTTGTGATGTTTCAGCAATGCTAGGAAACTCATATATAATTTTTGCTTAATTAAAAAGTGGACTTGGCATCAAGGGTTGAAGGCTACACTCATGCTCAATCACCAAGACTGATATGACTGTTTCCCATGCAGTGTTCCCAGCCTGTCAACAATGAGATCGGTGTTGAGAGTATAGACAGTACCATTTTGGGATGAGATCAAGCGACCCAGCAGCAGATTCATTATATTGAACCCTTTCTCTCACAGACTGAGCAGTGATTTATCTACACTTCTTGATATGAATAATGTCTTTAATATTTGCAATGCTTTCACATGTGAACTCATAGAATGCCTAGTTTAGGGTCACAATATTCCACAAAATAGTACTCCTGACCAAATAATGAATTGTGCATCTAAATAAATATAGTAATTGGGCTTCCTGTGTGGCTCAGCTGGTAAAGAATCCACCGGCAATGAAGGAGACCTGGAATCAATCCCTGGGTTGGGAAGATACCTTGGAGACAGGGAACAGCTACCCTCTCCAGTATTCTGACCTAGAGAATTCCATGGACTGTACTGGACAGACACGACTGAGTGACTTCCACTTTCAAATACAGTAATAGCTTAAAACTATAGAATTTATTGCTTTTCCATTATCTTGTTGCAGATGGCCTTATAAGATGTAAGGATAGCCTTTCACTAATCAGTTACAATGCCCCATGGGAGGCAAAACGTTGTGAGGTTAAGATGCTGTTCTATAAGATTGGGAATATGTCTGAGACATGCTGCTTCTTCTTCCATGGCCATAACTGGACTTTAAAAGAAGAATTGACAAAGGAGGTAGAAGAATAAAAGTTGGCCAAAATTCTGTGAGGTGGGATAGCACATATTGAGAAGGGTAAAATTTTATTTTAGCACATTTGTTCACAGGAAATTTCACAGGAATGCTTGTCTTTAAAAAAAGTAATCTTGTTTTTCCATAGGTGGATAGCTAAAGTAATCACTTTCAAAAAATTAGCATAATGGGGCAGAACAGGAGTACTATTTTTACCAGCAGATATAAATCCCCTTTAATGTAAATTTATAAGTATTCCAATATTAATAACTATGTGAAAGTAACAGACTGTTCTATTTTAGTTAAACAATGAATGACTGGAAAATATTGCATTAAAAACCCTCTGTTCCAATGATAGATTTTCGGTGTTTCTATTCCAACCCGGGTACCACTATTCTTTTCATAGTTAAATTTTAATTGTTGATGGTTTTCTATTTCCTTCCCTTGATACTATTATTTTTGATGTTAGCCCACTGTCATAAAATTGGAGTTGACAAAATTTATTTTCTGGTTTTATGTTTAATTTTTGTTGTGCACTCTATCCTCATTATTACAAATGTAGCTTATCTCTGTTCTTTAGACAATGATAGCTCAGATAGAGAATGATGAAGCACACACATTACCCACTGTAAATATCACTTTCAAAAAGTCATTGTGTTACATTGAACAACAAAGTGCTTCTAATCACAACTATAAATCTTAAGAATATGATTCGAATATACAAGCCAGAGATAATAAGTTCCATAATATGCTTAGAATTGGAACATAATGAAACTTTCAATTTGTAAACTTATAAAACCTAAACATTCTGGTTTCATATAGTAGAATTTCAAGCCAACGAACAATGCCATGTTTAAGTGATGCTTTTAAAATAAATATATTGCATACTACTTTGTATAGGCATACCTCAGATACATTCAGTTTCTATTCCAGGCCACTGTAATAAAGCAGCTGTTGCAGTATAGGTAGTCACATGAATATTTTGGTTTTATAGTGCATTTAAAAGTTTTGTTTATACTATTCTGTAGTCTAAGTGTGCGATTGCATATGTCTAGAAAAAGTGTACATAGCTTAATTAAAGACACTTTGTTGCTAAAAAAAAATGTTAACCATCATCTGAATCTTCACCTAGTCATAATCCTTTTGTCAGGAGTGTCTTGCCTCAGTGTTAATGGCTGTTGACCAATTAGGGTTTTGGTTGCTGAAGGTTGGGGTGGTTGTGACAATTTCTTAAAATAAGGCAATGAATTTTGCCATATTGATTGACTTTTCCTTTCATGAACAATTTCTCTGAAGCATGTAATGTGTGACAGTATCTTATGCACAGAACATCTTTCAAAACTGAAATCAGTTCTCCCAACTCTTCCACTGCCTTATCGACTAAGTTCACATACTCTTCTAAATCCTTTTGTGTCATTTCAACAATCTTCATCGCATCTTCATCAAGAGTAGTTTCCGTCTCTTTGTCTATGACTAAAGTAACTTATGCAGAAACCACTTTCTTTGTCCATCCTTAAGAGGCAACTTCTCATCTATTCAAGTTTTATTGCAGCAATTCAGTTACCTTTTCAGGCTCCATTTTAAATTCTAGTTATCTCGCAATTAATATTTCAACTACATTTGAGTTCCTTCCTCCACTGGAGTCTTCAACCCCTCAAAGTCATCCATGAGGGTTGGAATCTTCTTCCAAAGTCCTTTAATGTTTATATTTTGACCTCTTCCCAAGAATTACAAGCGTTCTTAACTACAGTCCACGGGGTCCTGAAGGGTTGGACATGACTGAGTGACTAACACTTTAATACATATAGCATAATGAATCTTTTTCAACAGGTGTTTAGTTTACTTTGCTCAGATTCATCAGAGGAACCACTATGGCAGCTGTAGACTTTAAAAAATGTATTTCATAAAATAATAAGGCCTCAAATTGCTTCTTGATACATGAGTTATAGAATAGATGTGTTAGCAGACATAAAAACAACATAAATCTCACTGTATGTCTCCATCAGAGCTCTTGGGTGACCAGATGCACTATCAATAAGCAGTAATATTTTGAAAAGAAGCTCTTTCTGAGAGTGGGCTCAAAATTTTCAGCAAACCAAGTTATAAATAGATGTCTTGTCATTCAGATTTTGTTGATCTCTTTATGGTACATAGTCAGAGTAAATTTAGCATAATTCTTAAGGGCCCAAGGATTTCAGAATGGTAAATTAACATTTTTTTCATTTTAAAGTTACCAGCTGCCTAACCCCTAACAAGACAAGGCCAAGTCAGTTTGTCCTTTGATCTCCGAAGCCAAACCTTAGCTACTCCTCTCTAACTACAAAATTTCTAAATGACATGTGTGCATGCTAAGTCATTTTGGTCATATCTGACTCTTTGAGACTCTATGGACCATAGCCTGTCAGATATCCCTGTCCATGGGATTCTCCAGGCAATAATACTGGGATGGGATGCCTTTCCTCCTCCAAAGGATCTTCCAGACCGGGGATGGAACTCATGTGTCCTGCATTGGCAGGTGGATTCTTTACCACTAGCAACCAGGGAAGCCCTGTAAGGCTCTTTAATCTACATTTTAAAAAACTATTGTTTTGACATTCCTCATTAATTATGTTACTTTCTGCATCACTTGCTGTAGCTTCTACATCATCACCTGCTTCTTTACCTTGAACTATTATTTTACACAGATAGTTGCTTTCCTTAAACCTCATGAACCAACCTCTGATAGCTTCAAACTTTTCTTCTATAGTTTTCTCACCTATCTCAGCCTTCAGAGAATTGAAGAGAGTTAGGGCTTTGCTTTAACTTAGGCTTTGGCTCAAAAAAAGAAAAGGCTGTGACTGGTTTATTCTACTATCCAGGTCACCAAAACTTTCTCCTTATCAGCAGTAAAGCTGTTTCACTTTCTTATCATTTGTTTGTTCACTGGAGTAGCAATTTTAATTTTCTTCAAGAAAGTTGTATTCACAACCCGGTTAACTGTCTAGCATAAAAGATAAAGCTTTTGGCCTATCTCAACTTCCACTTGTCTTCCTCACCAAACATAGCTATTTCTAGCTTTTGATTTAAAGTGAGAGACATGTCATTCTTCCTTTCACTTGAACACTTAGAAACCATCATACGGTTCAACTGGCCTAATTTCAATATTGCTGTGTCTCAGGGATTAAGGAGGCCAGAAGAGAGGGAGAGAGAGATAGGGGAATGGCTGGTTGGTAGAGCAGTTAAAACACACACAAAATTTATTGATTAAGATTGTAGCTCCTCAAAACAATTCCAACAGTAACATCGGGCATCACTGATCACAGAAATCTGACAAATTTAGAAATATTGGGAAAACCAAAAAGAGACACAGAGACAAGAAGTGAGCAAATGCTATTATAAAAATGGTACTGATAGATCTACTTCAGGCAGGGTTGCCACAAACTGTCAATTTGTGAAAAACACAGTATTTGTGAAGTGCAATAAAGTGAAGCACAATAAAATGAAGTACGCTTATAGAGTGATGCTTCAACTGGATAGAAAAATCCTTTAATGAGAATCAGGCACGTGAAAGAAAAATACATCAGTCATGTAAATAGAGCTGCCTAAAATTCTATCATCCACCCAAAATCTCTCGGTGCCCACATATAGATGTTCAGCCCCCAGCTGAACATAAATAAAGTCATTGTTTGCAAACCAGGGTAACATGCATATTAAAAATCTCCTTTATTTATTTATTTATTTTGTATTTTTATGTCTGAAAATCCCGGAGGACAATCCCCAGCAACTGAAGTGCTTAATACCAGGTCATGCAGTGATAAAGAATCTACTTGCCAATGCAGGGGATGCAGGTTCGATCCCTGGTTCAGGAAGATCACTTGGAGGAGGAAACAGCAACCTACTCCCGTATTCTTGCCTGGAAAATTCCATGGACAGAGGAACCTGGTGAGTTCATGGGGTCACAAAGAGTTGGACACAACTGAAAACACACACACATACACAAACACATACGACACTTATTATAATTAAGACAGTTCTTACAGTTGGTGATCCAAGCTTATACATTGACTGGTTCCTATACCTAAACTTCAATCATGATGCATTACCTTATTTAAGTAATCACCTTTTAACTCTAGTTTCCTCCAAATTTGTTAATATAAAGTGGTTAGCATATTCTTTGGAACACAGTTGAAACCTTACTAGGTGAATGACAGGTGCTTTGTCCATTAATCCTCATCTCTCTCTGCAGTTAATAAATTATCCTGAAGAATAGCTCTCTGATGGTTCTAAGACAGAAATAATGTTAGTGAGCAGTGCATTTGGAGAAGAAGAAACCCATGATTTACTCATCTCTTGATCTACCATTATCTTTGGCGTATGGGATAAAAGTGAGATGAGTATGTGGCCATGACTGTACAGTAGGTAGGGAATGTTTTTCTTGAACCCACCTGAATCTTGGGAGGAACTGCTAAGTCGAGCTTGTCCCATGTTCCAGTGCCTGCTTAAGCTTTCAAGGCTTGTTTAAGCTCAGTGACCTAGGGAAAAGAGAGAAGCCTGGTTACAAATCAGTCAAGTCACATTAGTGAGCATTTTGCTCAGACTGGTCAGTGGGAACAAAGAGTGTTGCTAATCACTATGAGAAAATAAAGGAGATTTGGAGAGTGTGTGTCTAGCCTTGTCTTGAAAAAAAAAAAAAAAAAACAAAGCGGTCTTCTGGGAGCTTTAACTAAATCATACAGGGAAGAATGGTTCTTTGCAGTAAACCATTTCCTGGAATACAAAATGGTAACGGAATTTCTTAACCTTTGTTGTTTTCCAGGAGAACAGGCCTCAAGTAAATTTCAGCACTCTCAGTCCTTTAACTCAGCAGTATCTCCTCTAAGTGAAACAGGAAAATGTTGGCAATAATACTAGTCCCTTTTTGCAGGTCACTCTATTTTGCAAAACTATGGATTATCTGTTCCCATGGCCAAATGAATTGCACCAGTTCCAGCATCCAGGAAATGTCTGTGGTCCTTAGAGAATTCCACCCTTAGGCAAAGTTACTAACAGTTCAAATAATAGATACTTGGTTTATTCCAACATTGCATTTAATAGGGAATAAAGGATAAGTGTAACCTCTTTTTACCTTCTATCTCTTGAATGTGTCATAATTTCTGTTTCAATGAAATTAAATAAATAAATGGAATGAAGTTTTCACTTTTGTCAGGTGTTTCTAACATAAGTTTAATAATGTTTTATTCCTCAGTCTTGTTGAAGATTTAGAAATAATATTTAATGAGGTCAGGTAAGAGTAGAAACCTCATGGAGGAGATACTTTTTCATATTGAAGTGACCTAAATCTTTAAATAATCCCAGATAATTGATTTTCTAACACTTATTAGTTTCTTCTTTCAACCAATGAGCTTTATTGAGCACCTATATGTGCCAGGCCTTGGATAGTGGTAACACGAGAATGAAGGGGATGCTTTCCTGTCGGCATGTCTTTATAGTCTAGTAGAGATGTCTAAAATTTGCTTATAACCCAATGCCATGAGTACAAGCAGAGTTTCACACAGGATCTTACTAAGAAGCAGGAAAAGATGTAACTAAAGTCCCCCCTGAGAGAACTTAGGTATCTCCTCACACAGAAGTGACATCTGAATGAAATGATGAAAGATGAATGGAAATTAGCCAGACAGAAAGTGAGGAATGACTTTTCGGGAAATAGAAATAGCAGCTGTAGAGGCAAAAAGGCATATAAGCCATATAATGTTTGAAGACCACTGGTTGTGTAAGGAGGACAGAGATAGTGGAGAAGTGGTTGCCTATGGGCCTACAGAGCAGAGTATTTCTCAAAAGATGACCTCAAGAACCCCGCATCTGAATGTCTTGGCCCAACTGTACAAAAATAAGACTTATGATCTTTAATTGATACACCACTTGAGACTTGTCCATGAAGTAGGAACCTAAAACTTGCATTTTCAACAAACATCCCAGAAGACTCTGATCCACTCTGAAGTTTGATCTTCACTACTGTAGAGAATGAAAATTTGGATGATGAGGGGAGGTGGGAGGGGGGGTTCAGGACTGGGAACTCATGTACACCCGTGGCGGATTCATGTCAATGTATGGCAAAACCAATATAGTAAAGTAAAATAAAGTAAAAATAAAAATTAAAAAAAATCTACTAAGTAATAGAGATTAAACTTTATAATCTCTATTTGCATAAAATGAGAGTTTTAAAACTGGAGTTAGACTGATCACATTTTCCATACAGCAAGATCACCGACTGCAGTGTGGATGACACATAGGGAAGCTGGGAGGAGGATGGCACACAATAGTAATAACATATGAGTTAGCACCTAGTTGCTGAAAAGTCCCAGCAGGAGACATTATTGTTAAGGGTTTAAACTAAGGTGGAAAAATATTTGAAAGATATTTGAAAGGTATAATTGGGTAAATTTCATGAGCTCCCCTGGTAGTTCAGTCAGTAAAGACTCTGCTTACAATGCTGGAGATCTGTGTTCAATCCTTGGGTCGGGAAGATCCCATGATAAGGGATCATGATAAGGGATCCCTTGAGAAGGAAATAGCTACCCACTGCAGTATTCTTTCCTGGAGAATCCTATGGACAGAGAAGGCTGGTGGGCTTTAGTCCATGGGGTTGCAAAGAGTCAGATGCGACTGAGCTTTCTTTTCTTCTGTAAGCAATTAGATATAGAAGATAAAGTGGAAGAAGAAGCTTGGAATGACTGTGAGCTTTCTTGCTTTGGTGACAAGTATTGCATAAAAGTGTGTGTGTTATTTGCAAACAAAACAACTGATGAGGGAATAGGCTCTTAAATTTACAGATAGTTCATGCAGCTCAATATTAAAAAAAAAAATCAAAAAGTGGGTGGAAGATCTAAATAGGCTTTTCTCCAAAGAAGATATACAAATGGCTAAAAAGCACATGAAAAGATAATCAACATCACTAGTTATTAGAAAAATACAAATCAGAACTACAGGGAGGTATCACCTCACACTAGTCAGAATAGCCATTATAAAAAAATTTACAAAAAATAAATTCTGGAGAAGCTTTGCAGAAATGAGAACCCTCCTACACTGTTGGTAGGAATGTAAACTAGTATAGCCTCTATAGAAAACAATATAGAGATTCCTTAAAAAAACTAAAAACAGATCTACTATATGACCCAGCAATTCCACTCCTGGGCATATATCTGGAGAAAACCATAATTCCAAAAAATATATGTACTCCAATATTCCTTGCAGTGTATTTAAAATAGCCAGGATGTGAAAGCAACCTAAATCCCCATCAACAGAGAAATGGGTAAAGAAGACGTGGTACACGTACACAATAGAATATTAACTATAAAAAAAGGAATGAAATTATGCCATTTACAGTAACACGGATGGGCCTAGGGATTATCATACTGAATGAAGTAAGTTGGACAGAGAAAGACAAATACCACAGGATTTCACTTATGTGTGAAATCTAAAAGAAAAGAAACTATCTACAAAGCACAAATAAAGTTACAGAGATAGAAAACAAACATCCGTATGGTTAATAGGGTTATGTTTACTAGAGAGTAATGTAGGGGAGGGATAAACCGGAAGATCAAGGTTGATATATACATACCACTTTACATAAAACAGATAGTAATAAGGACCTACTGTATAGCACAGGGAACTCTACTCAATATTCTGTAATGGCCTATATCGGGGTCTCCAGCCTCTGGGATCTAATGCCTAATGATCTGAAGTGGAGTTGATGCAATAATAACAGAAACGAAGTACACCATAAATGCAATGCACTCACATCATCCCAAAATCATCACCCAAAACCCCACCCCTCATCTGTGGAAAAAAGTGTCTTCTACAAAACCAGTCCCTGGAGTCAAAAAGGTTGGGGACCACTGGCCTATATGGGAAAAGAATCTAAAAAAGAGTGGAGATATAACTGATTCACTGCTGAATACCTGAAACTAATACAACATTGTAAATCAACTCTACTCCAATAATATTTTTTAAAGTGTGTGTTAAATGCTTTACAACACCACTGTATTCATACTTTTAACAACTCTTGAGGAGCCAAGATATTTGTCTTTACAAGATATTTTTACAAGATATCTTTACAAGATATTTCTCTGTTACAGTTGGTGAGACAGAGTCTTTGAAGTATAAGTCAAGTTGTCCTCCATCCCAGAGTGCATGGCAATTAAATTACCAGTGACAAGATTCAAATGCAGGCATGCTGGATCACACTTTTACTCTCTTTATCTACTGCATTTCTCCATATTAACCTAAACATCGCTTAGGAAGGGAGAGTTGCTATGGTTTCACTCTTGCACATTGCACTGAAGATCTAGTTTATGGTGTCCTGGGTAGATTATTAAACTAGTTCTAATGAGAGTTTGTTTCTCTGTGTACTGTAGTCTTTACTTTGCTTCAGTATTAGTCACACAGTTCTCTTTAATGAGGGTAAGATCTGAGAATTAAAAAGTTGGTCTTCCTTTAAATAGCATGGTGCTCAGTCACTCAGTCATGTCTGACTCTTTGCGACCCCATGGACTCTAGAACAACAAGTTCCTCTGTCCCTGGGATTCCCCAGGCAAGAATACTGGAGTGGGTTGTCATTTCCTTCTCCATTTAAATAGCATAGTATCAAACAAATTGCTCTATTTAGAATCATGATATTGGCCACTACTTCTGCCCCCATAGGAATGTACCATTTTTTCCTTAGTAGATGATCTTTCATTTAATAAAGTACCTTCATAGGCTTTTGAGGGTAGAGAGGATGAAATGTTTCTTACCTNAAAAAAAATCTACTAAGTAATAGAGATTAAACTTTATAATCTCTATTTGCATAAAATGAGAGTTTTAAAACTGGAGTTAGACTGATCACATTTTCCATACAGCAAGATCACCGACTGCAGTGTGGATGACACATAGGGAAGTGGGGAGGAGGATGGCACACAATAGTAATAACATATGAGTTAGCACCTAGTTGCTGAAAAGTCCCAGCAGGAGACATTATTGTTAAGGGTTTAAACTAAGGTGGAAAAATATTTGAAAGATATTTGAAAGGTATAATTGGGTAAATTTCATGAGCTCCCCTGGTAGTTCAGTCAGTAAAGACTCTGCTTACAATGCTGGAGATCTGTGTTCAATCCTTGGGTCGGGAAGATCCCATGATAAGGGATCATGATAAGGGATCCCTTGAGAAGGAAATAGCTACCCACTGCAGTATTCTTTCCTGGAGAATCCTATGGACAGAGAAGGCTGGTGGGCTTTAGTCCATGGGGTTGCAAAGAGTCAGATGCGACTGAGCTTTCTTTTCTTCTGTAAGCAATTAGATATAGAAGATAAAGTGGAAGAAGAAGCTTGGAATGACTGTGAGCTTTCTTGCTTTGGTGACAAGTATTGCATAAAAGTGTGTGTGTTATTTGCAAACAAAACAACTGATGAGGGAATAGGCTCTTAAATTTACAGATAGTTCATGCAGCTCAATATTAAAAAAAAAAATCAAAAAGTGGGTGGAAGATCTAAATAGGCTTTTCTCCAAAGAAGATATACAAATGGCTAAAAAGCACATGAAAAGATAATCAACATCACTAGTTATTAGAAAAATACAAATCAGAACTACAGGGAGGTATCACCTCACACTAGTCAGAATAGCCATTATAAAAAAATTTACAAAAAATAAATTCTGGAGAAGCTTTGCAGAAATGAGAACCCTCCTACACTGTTGGTAGGAATGTAAACTAGTATAGCCTCTATAGAAAACAATATAGAGATTCCTTAAAAAAACTAAAAACAGATCTACTATATGACCCAGCAATTCCACTCCTGGGCATATATCTGGAGAAAACCATAATTCCAAAAAATATATGTACTCCAATATTCCTTGCAGTGTATTTAAAATAGCCAGGATGTGAAAGCAACCTAAATCCCCATCAACAGAGAAATGGGTAAAGAAGACGTGGTACACGTACACAATAGAATATTAACTATAAAAAAAGGAATGAAATTATGCCATTTACAGTAACACGGATGGGCCTAGGGATTATCATACTGAATGAAGTAAGTTGGACAGAGAAAGACAAATACCACAGGATTTCACTTATGTGTGAAATCTAAAAGAAAAGAAACTATCTACAAAGCACAAATAAAGTTACAGAGATAGAAAACAAACATCCGTATGGTTAATAGGGTTATGTTTACTAGAGAGTAATGTAGGGGAGGGATAAACCGGAAGATCAAGGTTGATATATACATACCACTTTACATAAAACAGATAGTAATAAGGACCTACTGTATAGCACAGGGAACTCTACTCAATATTCTGTAATGGCCTATATCGGGGTCTCCAGCCTCTGGGATCTAATGCCTAATGATCTGAAGTGGAGTTGATGCAATAATAACAGAAACGAAGTACACCATAAATGCAATGCACTCACATCATCCCAAAATCATCACCCAAAACCCCACCCCTCATCTGTGGAAAAAAGTGTCTTCTACAAAACCAGTCCCTGGAGTCAAAAAGGTTGGGGACCACTGGCCTATATGGGAAAAGAATCTAAAAAAGAGTGGAGATATAACTGATTCACTGCTGAATACCTGAAACTAATACAACATTGTAAATCAACTCTACTCCAATAATATTTTTTAAAGTGTGTGTTAAATGCTTTACAACACCACTGTATTCATACTTTTAACAACTCTTGAGGAGCCAAGATATTTGTCTTTACAAGATATTTTTACAAGATATCTTTACAAGATATTTCTCTGTTACAGTTGGTGAGACAGAGTCTTTGAAGTATAAGTCAAGTTGTCCTCCATCCCAGAGTGCATGGCAATTAAATTACCAGTGACAAGATTCAAATGCAGGCATGCTGGATCACACTTTTACTCTCTTTATCTACTGCATTTCTCCATATTAACCTAAACATCGCTTAGGAAGGGAGAGTTGCTATGGTTTCACTCTTGCACATTGCACTGAAGATCTAGTTTATGGTGTCCTGGGTAGATTATTAAACTAGTTCTAATGAGAGTTTGTTTCTCTGTGTACTGTAGTCTTTACTTTGCTTCAGTATTAGTCACACAGTTCTCTTTAATGAGGGTAAGATCTGAGAATTAAAAAGTTGGTCTTCCTTTAAATAGCATGGTGCTCAGTCACTCAGTCATGTCTGACTCTTTGCGACCCCATGGACTCTAGAACAACAAGTTCCTCTGTCCCTGGGATTCCCCAGGCAAGAATACTGGAGTGGGTTGTCATTTCCTTCTCCATTTAAATAGCATAGTATCAAACAAATTGCTCTATTTAGAATCATGATATTGGCCACTACTTCTGCCCCCATAGGAATGTACCATTTTTTCCTTAGTAGATGATCTTTCATTTAATAAAGTACCTTCATAGGCTTTTGAGGGTAGAGAGGATGAAATGTTTCTTACCTCCCTGTACTCACGGTAGGATAGAAGGAAATAGTGAAATATGTTTTGCATAAAAAATTGAGGAGAGATGGGCAGTTGGAAAGAAAAAAGGAAGACAGGGAAAGAGAGGACGTGAAGGGACAAGTGAATCTATCAGGAAACCCTTCCTGGCAGTAAAGGTGGCCACTGGAAGAGAAGTGCTAAAGATTCAATTTTATCATTGCCAAATGATGCTATGATGTAATCTTTACTCTGTCAGACCAGTGTTTCTTACCAGTGATGCTGTGAATAAAGAAAGAAAGAGGGGTCATGTCCTATGTATGAGTCAGTGTATATCAGAGAGTGTACTACTCTGTAAGAGTGATCACATTCTCATAAACCTGTACAATTTTTAAATAAAATATCACCAAGCAGGTCTTGGAAATTTATATGAAATTGCTGAGAAATACCAATCTCACATCCAGTAGGAAATCGACAGCCTACTTAATGGCTTTATTTTTTAAACTGAATAACAAAAGAAAAAAGATGAGGGGAAAGAAACAGAGAAGAGACAATAAAAGGGAGGGGAGTAAAGAATTTAGGGGCAGAGGTTTAGGACCTGAAAGGATAGGCAGAATGGCAGGTTGTAGGAGAGGTTTGAGCAGGTGATACAGGGAGAAATGTTGCTGGTTGTCATGAATTAAACCTCTTCAAAGTTTTATTGAGAATAAAAAGTAGCAGGCTGATTTAGTTTTGCAAGCAGCACATCCTTCTAAGATTTCTTCTGTTTCACAATGGCTGGATATTAGGAATCACAGCCCCCAGGTTCTCTTTACTCCAGGCTTGGAATACAATTGAGTTTCTACTAAAAGGGACATTTGAGCAGGATTTGGAAGATGGAGGGAAGGCAGAGACAAATTGTTGCTTTTTTTTTTTTTTTTCCCTTTGGCAGTGATAGGTAAATGCATGGGCTGATGTGAGGTTTTCTAGAGGGTTTGCTATGATCATCAAGAACAACGTCCTGCAGTTTTCTGTTCTGGTTGGAAGAACCTGGTTACCACCTGGTTCTCCACACTACACCTGTAGTGGTGAGCCTGAAAGCTAGAGGAAATTTCTCATGTTTGCATCTTCAGCCCATCCAGTGGTTTTGCAAGCAACTGATTCCTTGTATTAAGCCCCCGTTTGCTAAAACTTCTTAGAGTGATTTCTGTGTCCTCACAGAATCTTGGATTTGGAATTGATGTTGTTGAACTTTACCTGAGCCCCACGAGCATAAAATACTGATAATTCTGAAATAGCCCCTTCCTTTTGTTCTGAGTGTCTTGCCTGCGAATATTCCAGAACCTTGCCCCACCATTTCTCATAATTCCTGTACCACTGCAATGACTTCCCATGCACCAGGCCCCATCCTTCTCTTTGAGACATTATTCTTTAGTTAATGTTCTCCCTATTAACAATAGCCTAAATGAAATCATATTGATTGTTGGTGATTTTGTCTTTCACAGTATCAAGCTTTGTTAATATGACTCTGCACAGAAACTACTTGTGTCAGGGTTTCATAAGTGCTATGTCAGCCATTTTTTCCAAGATCCATGGGTAGATAAAGCTTTTCATTGCTTTCTATTGTTCTCCTTAGGCATATTAGCTTAACGAAATTTCCTAACACCCCGTTGTCATTGTGGATTCAAATGACATCCTGATTAAGAATTTATTGCAACTTACTCTAGTATAAGAGTCTTACTCAGATCTTTAATTTTTTAAAAGTGCCCATTGTTTTAAAATTGCATTTTGGCTATGAGGAAGGAGATTGTTAAAACACAATCTTTTTCAGGATCAAGTGGGTATGTCACATTGCATTTATGTCTGAGAGCAGGTTGCTTATCTCTAAAGTCTAGATCCACTGTAAAAGAAAATAATTTATTGAAATTTTATGATAATATATGGCAAAGATAGCACTCTTCTTTAGAAAGGTATAATAATATATTTGTATATTAATATAAATTTCTGCCATGAGCACACTTATCTAATAAAAACCTGGGTTTTAAATAGAAAAGTTTACCTTTCTAATCACAACCTAAATCCCAAACTTTTTGTTTTAGTTGCATTCATCTTGTCTTTCTTTTATAAAGAATTGTCAAAATAAACAAAAATAATAATCCATAGGAATTTGAGACTGTAGTATAACACTCATATCAGTTTATACTTATAATAAGATTAAATACCTTCTTTTTTCTAGAAGTTTATTCTGCAATGCTGCTGTTTTCGCTATAGAAGCCTTTCTCCCTATCCAATTCATAATAGCTAATTTTCCCCATCAATGATTCCATCTTCCTTTCACATGTGCATAAATTATAGCTGATGTTCTAAGCAGTGGGTGACAAGAATTGTGATGCAAAGAAAAGTGAGAAATGAAAAACTGTAGAGATTTTGTATTGTTAAACACATCCTGGCTTGCTGAGTGAAAAGAAAAGTACCATCAGCTAAAGTAGACTGTGCTAACAAATAACTCAAATTCTCTGTGATTTGAATGTCATGGTTTTCTTTTCCCCTTGTTCATTGTAGGTCAATAGGGAGTTTTCTTCATCTTAATGACCCAGGGACCCAAAAGATTGCAGCAGCAGCATCTCAAATGCAGTAAGTTGCCATAACAGAGTGAAAGGGTGACTGAAAGTACCACAAAAGCAATTAAATGCTGAACTTGTAGACATCATTTTCACTCAAAACCATTGGTTACGAATAATCACATGGCTCCACTCAATCACAAGTGGTGCCTAGAGAGTTGATGGAAGAAAGCCAGAAATATTTGGTACACAGCACCACTAATGACTGTCACAGAAACTGAGGCAGATAATTAATTTTGTCAGATTTTTATGAATGGTATCCTTTGGGTTGCACTATCTGGGTCATGCTTATATGGGATACTGAGTTATACCTACATGAAGCAATTTAGAGAACTTAGCATTTTTTTATGTGGGAGATGGTCAATGTCTATAGGTATAACTATTGCATCCAATGTTCTTTACATTATAAGATTATTCATATATTTACAGAATATCCAAATATGAAGATGAACCACCATTCACTGTGTACTCAGGGAACTTAAATTGTACCAAAGAGATACAATATATGTATACTATTATAGAATTTATAAAATAATAAATATGAGAACTTGAATCAAGGAAAGATTACTTTTGGCTAGGCAGGGAAATGAAAATGGAAGAGATCATATTTTTGTTGGACCTTTTATCAGTTGAATACTTGTAGAGAAAAGTGATCATTGTAGAGAAAACAATGAATAACGCAATGGTGGTAGAACATTATGGTCTGTGTGAGAAACAGAAAATATCAGCAAAAAAAATGAAGTAAAGAAGAGAGAATATTGCAAGTTTTCTAAAAAGCATGGCAATAAAGCAGATACATTTAATTGCAAACATCAGCAAAGAATGTTATCTGATAGCATATCAAATGTCATAAAGTTTAGAAAATGATCTTGGGAATCTCAGGTAGGCCAAAAGATGAAATAATACCTCCATTTCATAACATGACATTGAGGAAATTAGAAAATTTTCCTGTGAATGAATTTTGAAACAGCATTCTTAGGGAAAAATTTCAACATGATTTAAGGTTAACTCTAGCACATTTAACTTGTGGAGCTGACACAGTTGATTACTAGGTAGGACCAAGACTATAGAGAAAGCAGTAATATAAATTCACTCATCCGTTCACACATTTATTATTTTAGCAAGCACTTAAGAAACTCTATTGACGTACCAGGCACTGATTTACAGGCTAATGATATCTGTGAACAAAGAAGACTTTGAGTCTAGTGGGGAAGACACTACTTCACAAATGATGATGATAGAATGGGATACCTATTATGACCCATTATAGAAACATGTTGTTGGGTACTTAACCTAATCTAAGAGTCAGAGGAAGGCTTTCTGGGGAGAAATGAATGTAAATATTTTACATCTACTCTAATGTCATTGTTTGCATCCAAGTTTAATGATTATCTTCAATGGTGAGGGAAGGCAAGAAAGGTGTAGGTTAGCTAGAATAGTAGAAAACTTTTTATTTTACTAAGTATATCAGTTAGGGTTCTGATTATACACAATAGAAACCAAGTCTGATTGATTAAAGCATAAAATGAATATTGGAAAGTGTTCCTATAACTCACAAAATCACTAGGCATATATAAATAGACCAGAGAAATATGTAGGTAAAGTGAACAAAAGCTAGAGAGGTTTTGCAGTGAAAGCCACAGCTCAAATAACACTGTAGAGCATTTTGATAACAACACTGCTGGCCCTGCTGATAAGCACAAGTGTCAGTAATGATCCCAGGGCTTCCCCAGTGGCTCAGTGGTAAAGAATCCTCCTACAATGCAGGAGACTTGGGAGAAACAGGTTCCATCCCTGGGTTGGAAAGATCTCCTGGAGAAGGAAATGACAACCCACTCCAGTATTCTTGCCTGGAAAATACCATGGACAGAGGAGCCTGGAGGGCTGAAGTTCATGGGGTCTCAAAGAATCGGACACAACTGAACTACTGAGTATGCATGGTAAAGAACCTACCAAAGCCACCTGTATTGGATCCTGCAGACAGTCTCTGACACAGCTACTACCACCACAACTTACTCCCAAACAAGGTCACCACAAACAAGGTCACCATTCTCCCCAATTCTTCATGGTACTGTTCCCCAATTTAAAGAACAGACATATGCAGACAGACTTGAATATGGCTTCCATAGTCCCTTTGTGTGATGCCTGTTTCTTAGGCATGAGTGGGATATGAGAATTTATAATAAGCAATAGTGTAGACAAAAGTGCCACAGTGTATGTGATTATGTTTCATAAAGGTGTAATACCCACTTTCCAAAAAGATGCCCTTCCTGGCTAACTTTGAGGAAACAGGCAGCCATGTTGGAAAGGGGAACATAGAATGGATGACCTCCAGTTGACAGCCACTAAGAAACTAAAGCCCTTAGTCCAAGAAACCACAAGAAACTGAATGCTGCCAATATTCACATAAGCCTGGAAGTAGATCCACCTTCATCTGTGCTTCAGATAATAGTACACACTGGCTGACAACTTGAGGTGTGAGACCCAGAAACAGGACCGAGCTAACCGTTGCCCAGTCTACTGAACCACAGAAATCATAAAGTCACACATGTGCATTGTCTTAGGCCACTAATTGTTGGTAATTGTTAAACACAATAGATGAGAAATTCCACACCTGAACCTAGACCTTAGGCCTGCATTCTATCTATAAGGGAAGTTGGAAAAATGAGCATTTGAAATTGTTAGTTTCTCAAACACACGAGACAGTCTCAGAGGTTGGGAACATGTCTACATGTTTCCTAATATGGATGCAACAAATTACCAGAACCATGGATACGTAAAACAAAAGCAATTTATTCTCCAAAAGTTTTAGGGGTCAGAAGTCCAAAATAAAGGGATTTCCTGGACAAAACTTCCTCCAAATGGACAAATCTGCTCTGCTGTTTTTCAGCTTCCGGTATCTTCTGGCATTCATTGGCTTGTGGCAGCACAATTTTAATCTTTGTCTCTGTTTTCAGATCACCTTCCTTTTTATGTCTCTACATGCCTTTTTCTATGTTTCTTAAGCCCACTTTCATTAAATTTAGGGCCCACCCTAATTCACAAATGACATCAACTCAATCCTTACTTTAATTACTGTCACACTAGATTTCCACAAACATAAATGTGCTTCCTGAGAAGGAAGTTCTCCAAAAGAATTGCCACATGATTAATGTACCTATCTTGATTTATCCGGTAAATGTTGACCTAGCCAGGCCATTTTCTTCAGAATGGCTTGAACTACTTATTTATAACTCAATACTCAAAACACACCTTTTGGGAAGATTTCATCTTTGCAGGAGAAAATATCTTAGCATTTAGTACCAAACCAATGATTTCTCTATTTTAAGTTCCCGTACTTACTCTGTCCTATGCTTATACATGAAGCAAGAGTTCACATACAAGTCCACTGAAATAAAGAGAGAACAGCTGTGCATTTGTAGCATTGACATGAAGACCTAAAATAATGCTCTGAGTAGAAGCAGGAAATAGAAGATTATTTTTTGAATAGGATCTTGTTTGAGCTCTGAGGGTATTTGCTCTTGTTCTTTATTCAACTTCAAAGGCAAAAGTTTTGCCAGAGCATTTTGAAGTCATGATTATTTGCTTGTGAATTACAGCCAGTGAGGTCATGTTTATTGTTTTAAAGGTTCTGTATATATTCCAATAGTAAGGCCTTATAAAGAAACCCCCATAAATTTTCTTCTGAATTTNCAATGCAGGAGACTTGGGAGAAACAGGTTCCATCCCTGGGTTGGAAAGATCTCCTGGAGAAGGAAATGACAACCCACTCCAGTATTCTTGCCTGGAAAATACCATGGACAGAGGAGCCTGGAGGGCTGAAGTTCATGGGGTCTCAAAGAATCGGACACAACTGAACTACTGAGTATGCATGGTAAAGAACCTACCAAAGCCACCTGTATTGGATCCTGCAGACAGTCTCTGACACAGCTACTACCACCACAACTTACTCCCAAACAAGGTCACCACAAACAAGGTCACCATTCTCCCCAATTCTTCATGGTACTGTTCCCCAATTTAAAGAACAGACATATGCAGACAGACTTGAATATGGCTTCCATAGTCCCTTTGTGTGATGCCTGTTTCTTAGGCATGAGTGGGATATGAGAATTTATAATAAGCAATAGTGTAGACAAAAGTGCCACAGTGTATGTGATTATGTTTCATAAAGGTGTAATACCCACTTTCCAAAAAGATGCCCTTCCTGGCTAACTTTGAGGAAACAGGCAGCCATGTTGGAAAGGGGAACATAGAATGGATGACCTCCAGTTGACAGCCACTAAGAAACTAAAGCCCTTAGTCCAAGAAACCACAAGAAACTGAATGCTGCCAATATTCACATAAGCCTGGAAGTAGATCCACCTTCATCTGTGCTTCAGATAATAGTACACACTGGCTGACAACTTGAGGTGTGAGACCCAGAAACAGGACCGAGCTAACCGTTGCCCAGTCTACTGAACCACAGAAATCATAAAGTCACACATGTGCATTGTCTTAGGCCACTAATTGTTGGTAATTGTTAAACACAATAGATGAGAAATTCCACACCTGAACCTAGACCTTAGGCCTGCATTCTATCTATAAGGGAAGTTGGAAAAATGAGCATTTGAAATTGTTAGTTTCTCAAACACACGAGACAGTCTCAGAGGTTGGGAACATGTCTACATGTTTCCTAATATGGATGCAACAAATTACCAGAACCATGGATACGTAAAACAAAAGCAATTTATTCTCCAAAAGTTTTAGGGGTCAGAAGTCCAAAATAAAGGGATTTCCTGGACAAAACTTCCTCCAAATGGACAAATCTGCTCTGCTGTTTTTCAGCTTCCGGTATCTTCTGGCATTCATTGGCTTGTGGCAGCACAATTTTAATCTTTGTCTCTGTTTTCAGATCACCTTCCTTTTTATGTCTCTACATGCCTTTTTCTATGTTTCTTAAGCCCACTTTCATTAAATTTAGGGCCCACCCTAATTCACAAATGACATCAACTCAATCCTTACTTTAATTACTGTCACACTAGATTTCCACAAACATAAATGTGCTTCCTGAGAAGGAAGTTCTCCAAAAGAATTGCCACATGATTAATGTACCTATCTTGATTTATCCGGTAAATGTTGACCTAGCCAGGCCATTTTCTTCAGAATGGCTTGAACTACTTATTTATAACTCAATACTCAAAACACACCTTTTGGGAAGATTTCATCTTTGCAGGAGAAAATATCTTAGCATTTAGTACCAAACCAATGATTTCTCTATTTTAAGTTCCCGTACTTACTCTGTCCTATGCTTATACATGAAGCAAGAGTTCACATACAAGTCCACTGAAATAAAGAGAGAACAGCTGTGCATTTGTAGCATTGACATGAAGACCTAAAATAATGCTCTGAGTAGAAGCAGGAAATAGAAGATTATTTTTTGAATAGGATCTTGTTTGAGCTCTGAGGGTATTTGCTCTTGTTCTTTATTCAACTTCAAAGGCAAAAGTTTTGCCAGAGCATTTTGAAGTCATGATTATTTGCTTGTGAATTACAGCCAGTGAGGTCATGTTTATTGTTTTAAAGGTTCTGTATATATTCCAATAGTAAGGCCTTATAAAGAAACCCCCATAAATTTTCTTCTGAATTTCTACATGCTCAGCAGGATTGAGTTCTGGAGTCAGGATGAGAGTTTACAAATGAAAAACACTATTTTTGAAATGATTTACTGTAAGACACAATAGGCATTTTTGTGATTCAAAATAAAACCAGTTTCAGAAATTCTATGTAAAGTTTTATAAGGATTCATATATGAATCCAGCCTGGAGGTTGATTTTATTAGAGGCTGAAGATTGATATAAGCAGTCCTCAAACTGCCAGCTATAAACTCTGCAGCATCTTTCTATCAATCATGTTTTCTACATCCCTTCATTATCTGAAATCAGGTATTATCTTCTGCTTATGTAACAACCTCTTAAAGTAATATTGATTTGAGGTTTTAAATGTCAGTCCTCCTACTTCATTTGTTGATTGACTCTCTGCTTTTCAAGCATTAAATTGAGAAATAGTTTATATTGTCAGCCATCATCATGCTATAGTATACGGTATTAAATAGAATCATGTGTAGCATTAGCCTTGACAGATGTAATTTTTATTTCCTCTACAATGCTGAAAGTTGTTAGTATGTTCTTCTATCTATTGAGTAAACTCTTAAGCAATGCACAGATAAAGAAGGAATGAAATCTTGAATCATAGAATTCAAAAGTTTTATTGGCAATCTTCTAAACAATCTTCTAATTGTTAAATTATATCAGCTTCAAATTTGAATATATTTACCACCTACTAATCACCAAGGTTGATTTAGTACCAAATTCGAGTTCAAGGTAGAGAAACCAAATCCAAGATGCTATCTCCATCATTTGGTTTTGGAATCTCTACCTTGAACTCAAATTTGATACTAAATCAACCTTGGTGATTAGTAGGTGACAAATATATTCAAACTTGAAGCTGATATAATTTAACAATTAGAAGATTGTTTAGAAGATTTCCAATAAACCTTTTGAATTCTATGATTCAAGATTACATTACTTCTTTTGGTTCATGTACAGACATAATTATAACCTACAAATATATATTTGGATGGTTATCAAATGTTCTTTAATTGAAAACTTTTTTCTGATGGCAAGAGAAGATAACCAACAAGGTTCTTTCAAGATATATACTTAATCAGTCAACCCAACAGAAACTTAACACCATTCAAAGGAGCTTCATAGAAGTACAAATATCTTATTTATTCATTAATTTAAAAATGTTTATGAATCTGCCACTCTGGATTGGCCCTGTGATAGGTGCTTTTATCCTGCATCAGGTGTTTAGTTGGCCTTCATCCTCAAAATTTCCAGAATAGCTGCTATTTTCTTCGTTTTGCAGATTAAAAAAAAGTGAGAATCAGAAAAGTTATATGAATTTAACAAATAAATTACTTGGCTTTAACCAAACACATTTTATAAATTTAGGTACAGTCAAGATTTACATAAAGTAAATACATATGCTGATCAGGAACTTTTTTTTCTAACAGCAAATAAACGAAAAGGGTATTAAACAATTTGAGGTTACTTTTATCATATGTCAGATATCTGGAAATTTCTTCTGATATTGGTTCAATGGTTCAAATATGTAGAAACCAATAGGTATGAAATATTCTTGAAATTTCTGAAATCCCCTACCCTACACTCCTGCCTCAGCTATAAGAATTATCATATCCACATTCCAGGAAGAAGAAAAGAGGAAGAAAGTGGTCTCTATGATATTGATCAGTTCTTCTAACCTAGAAAGCAAAAACTTTCCCAGGAGCCATTCCAGCAGGTTTCCAGCTATACACTAAGATCTGTATAGCATGACCATTCACTTCCTGCAGAAGAATATGGAAAAGTGAATATTTATTCTTCCAGCCTCTGTGATTGACATAGCAAAGGGAAAGGGGTAGGAAATGAGTGTTAGATTTCCCATATGCAGCCATAAATCATTACAATACTTGTCGAAAAATACTGCCGATATATCCTGGTAGGAAAGAAAAAATCCACAAGCAATAACAAAACAAACAGTAAGTCAACTGAGAAAAGAGATGTGCTGAAGTGTGTGTACACATGTTTACTTACCTGTGTACCCATATGTATGTAGGAAGGGTGAGTGAAATATAAAAATCAACATCCGGAACCTACATAAGAGATATAGACATGGGAAACAGGACCAAGGAAGAACAGTAAGGGTTAGCTTTTTTTTTTTTAATTAATTTATTTTTTTATTGGAGGATAATTGCTTTACAGAATTTTGCTGTTTTCTGTAAAAACTCAAAATAAATCAGGTATACATGTATCCCCTCCCTTTTGAAACTCCCTCCCATCTCCCTCCCCATCCCACCCCTCTAGGTTGATACAGAGCCCCTGTTTGAGTTTCCTGAGTCATATAGTAAATTGGCTATCTATTTTACATATGGTAATGTACGTTTCCATGTTACTCTTTCCAGGCATTTCACCCTCTCCTCCCCTCTCCCCATGTCCATAAGTCTATTGTCTATGTCTGTTTCTCCATTGTTACCCTGTAAATAAATTCTTCAGTACCATTTTTTCTAGATTCCATATATATATGTATCTGTTAGAATACTGTATTTATCTTTGTCTTTCTGACTCACTTCACTCCGTATAGTAGGTTCTAGGTTCATCCACCTCATTAGAACTGACTCAAACGTGTTCCTTTTTATGGCTGAGTAATATTCCATTGTGTATATATACCACAGCTTCTTTTGTGTTAGTTTTAACATATAACTGCTGATCTGCAATCCAGGAAAAGTTGCAGAAAACACACTCATAATATGATTTCCTCAATGGCTTCACTCAGTTTTGGTAGATCCTCCTAATTTGATCTTTAAGGTCCTTCAGTAAATGGCTTCAGACCCATTTTTACTTTACTTCTCCTCTTAAAAATTCTGCACTGCAGCCACTCAGGTCAAACTTATTCCTTGAATATTCTCTATATTT
The DNA here is from genome assembly GCA_006410615.1 of Neotragus moschatus. Lineage (NCBI taxonomy): Eukaryota > Metazoa > Chordata > Mammalia > Artiodactyla > Bovidae > Neotragus > Neotragus moschatus. The sequence goes on along the minus strand of SJYA01000597.1, from coordinate 802,735 downwards.
TTTCAGCTTACTCCTGATATCCCTCACAATAATGACTTTAAGTATTTATATTTTTTTGTTTTTAATAAGAATATCTGCTATTCATTTCTCACACATCCTTTCAGCATGTCTTAGATGACAACATCTCCATGAAAACTTTTAATTTCTCCAGATGAATGTTAACATTCAGACAATTGAACCTTCATAACTCTTTAACACTTTTTCCTTTTGATCCTTGATGCTTGCCATGCATTTGTTTCACTTAATTCTGTACTTGTTTTCCTTTCATAAGAATAAATATTTTTTAACCTTTTGCTTCCTTTTTGCAGTGAGTCCAGCACCTAAGGTTATGAGGATAAGATTTGGTGCAATGGGTCTATTAGAAATGTAAGTGCCCATTTATAAGCATCAGTTTGTAGGAAAAGCATCTTAGCAAGTCAGACATGACTGAGCGACTTCACTTTCACTTTTCACTTTCATGCATTGGAAAAGGAAATGGCAACCCACTACAGTGTTCCTGCCTGGAGAATCCCAGGGACTGGGGAGCCTGGTGGGCTGCCGTCTATGGGGTCGCACAGAGTTGGACACAACTGAAGCAACTTAGCAGCAGCAGCAGCAGCATCATCCCATCTCCCTTCCTTTCCAAATACTCTGTGTTATATATAAATTTAAAATGCTTTAAAATCTGAATTCTATGGCATGAGACCAACTGTTAGATATAAAGGAAACAGGGATATGATTTCAATAATGTTTTTGTTATAAAATAAAGGATTTTTGTTAGGTTCTGGAAGGCATTTGTTTCAGAAGATAAAAGCCTTTCATCTTATTTAATCACAAAAGGTCAATTTTATATAAGATTTATGTCTCATGAGCATGGGATCCATGGTTTCTGTGTTACTTGATGGTCTTGTAGAAAATCCAGCTGCTATCCTTTAGGCCAAGATTGAGGCAGTGTCAATTACTTATTAAACATATTACTCTTGGAATATAGCATTGACAGCTGGAGTGTGTTCACTGGAAGAGTCAATTACTCGAATATTCTTGATATTGAACCATTACATGTGATCCTTCCTCAACAACAGCAGCTCAAATTGGATCTCATCTTAATTAAAGTAGCTCATTTCTTATCTGTACTGATTGCTTGGCATTAAGCGTGTCAATTATACTTCAGAGTTTATTATATGCTTCTGAAGCTCATGCAGTATTGAGTGTAATATGATTACATGATTACTCTGTGAGGCTACCAAAGACAATAAACAGGATGGAATTGTGGCAGAGTGGAGAATATTGATTGACATAGCTCACTGGGTATCATAGTATCCATATTTCTTCTCAATGTGGGGGGCATTAATGCCATAAACTGAAAATTAAAAATCAGCTCTTTTGTAGGATAAGTAAAGTTGCCTCCTATTGTGACAGTTTGTGTAGAAGACAGAGGCAACTGGAAGACAAATATACATACACAAAAACAGTGCTAAAAGACATAGCAGGGTATATGCAAAGCATTTTAAAGGAAAGCAAATATCAAGACTAGTATCTGAAATATCTACCAAGGAAATTTTCTCAGATCTTCATTTACCCCTTTCTCAGATCTTCATTGTCCCCTTCCCCCTTTGGAGGGACAATGTAGCATAAAACCATTAAAAAACAAACAAACTAACTAAATCTCTTAGGATTACAAAAGTCTAGTCTTTAAAGACTAGATATAACATGCCATAAATGATAACTTTGAAAGAAAAGATGAAGAAATAGGCTACCCACCTCATCTCTCTCTCCAGAAGAGAAGTAAATGAGAGAAAGACCACAGAGAAAAACAACTTAACCTATGATATTTACCCAAGAAGTGGATTTATATCTTGCCTGTGCCCCACCACATGCAGAGCTCTTAGTGAAGGATGGGGGAGAATATTCTGGATATATTTGGAGATCTATGAGCAGAGGGGAATTGTAACTTTGTCCCCAGAGTAGAGCCTAGAGTAACCATACAATAAGCATGTTGCTAGAGCAAAAGCCAAAGCAAGAAGTAAGCCAATACCCTTCAAAATGAAAGAACAAAAAGTACTGATAGTCTGATGGGTTCAGAATTAGCAGAATGTATCTTGTGTACATGGAGAGCAGTGTGGCCATGCCAGAAGGATTAATGACTTTAATTTAGAGCAAAGGGGGTAAGCAACTCCCTGGGTGAATCTTTGATTATAAGTGAGAAGGGAACAAGCAATGACTGTTAGAGTGGATCAAGGAAAATGGGGATTTTATTGAGCTATTCCACTATTAACATGGCAAGACCAGAGTGCTACATAATCTTCCCTTCATATAGAATTTGCATATAACCCCTCAGAAAAGATAGTGAGACTCCAAGTTAACTGAACATAAATTGCCAATTTCTGGAGGAATGCGAATTTTAAATAATGTCCATTAATTAAAAGCATAACACCCCACTTCTTACACACTTCAATTTGTGGCTTGACCAATATATATAGCATATCACTGATAAAGACTTGATGCTCTACCTGAATTTACAAGAAAAATATGATTTTTATACATAACGTTAGAATCAAACACAAGATGTAAACATTAAATTCTAGTGGGTTTAAATAAGAGCACTCGATGACTCAGAATATAGATCAAATAAGCAGAAGAAGAGTGGTGGGTAGATGAGGATCAGAATAAAAATTTAGTCTTAAGGATATAGAATTTAATTTTTGCCATTCTCTTAATAGAGAGAAATTTCATATTTTTAATTGTAACCCAACTTTATATTATTAAGCATAAACAGGGGCTTCCCTGGAAGCCCAGTGGTAAAGAATTAACCTGCCAAAGCAGGAGACATGGGTTTGATTTCTGATACGGGAAAACCCCACATGCCGCAAAGTGCTAAGCCTGTGTGCCACAACTACTGAGGCTGTGCTTTAGAGCCCAGGAGCTGCAACTACTGAGCCTGAGCACCCTAGAGCCTGTGTTCCACCAAAAGAGAAGCCCCTGCAATGAGAAGCCCACACATCCCACTTATAGAGCCCCTGATTTCTGCAAGTAGAACAAAGCCTACACAGAAATGAAGACCCAGCAAAGTCAAATAATTTTTTTTTTTCAAAAAAAAGAGTAAGTAGTATATAATTCCATATAGTGAAATAAATTGACTTCCGTTTCTACATTATGGATTTAGTCATTCTTAACAAATCCTTTTGTCTTCACTTGTCCTGAGATTAAGAATATTTTTCAGGCACTGTCACAGGTAGATATTTGACTGAAGTATCTCCCATCTCCCTTTTATAATTAGGAATGCCCTGGGTGAATAAAATAAGTTAATTATACACCTTATGTAACATTCTTTATCAAGATTCCTTTCTTTCTAGAATTGCTGAATGCTAAACATTCAGTTTGGAGTCCTTGGACTGATTTGTTTGACCTAGATATTACAATAGCTTGGTGTTTTAATTATAATAGATGCAATTTTCCCTAAATACTTATTAAGTACATATTTGAAAATAAGCAGATTTCATAGGTCTTGCAATATGGCATTAATGTGCCATCTCCAATTATCTTTACTAATATTTTGGGGAAAAAAAGGCATTTTGATATGTAACTTAGTTTCTTCATGTGGAAGGTAATTAGAGTTAGAAGAAGTTATGAGAATGGTGCCCTCAAGATGGTATTAGTGACCTTATAAGAAGAACCATTAGAAAACTCACTCTGGTGAGTTTTCTTTCTTCACACAAGGAAGAGGTCATGTGAGCACAGGATGAGATGGCCCTTGTCTGCAATCCAGGAACAAAGCACTCACCAGAACCTGACCAAGCTGGCATCCTGAGGCCAGGCATCCAGCCTCCAGCACTATGAGAAAACACATTATGGTATTTTGTTATGGCAGCCCCCTGTTATAGTATTTTAAATAACAAGTAGGATCAGAGTCAGAAAAGGTCAAGAGAGGGAGGGGGATCTTTCAGCAATGACTTCTTGTGTTGTCCATACCTATAAATCTTCCTACTCCTGAGGCTCCTACACAATTACCTCTTGTATTTCCTCCTAAAGGCTTCCTGCCCTTTTCTTTTATTTCATAACTTTTGGCTTCTGATCTCCTTTGACAACAGTAAGCAATAGGGTTATTTTTTCCTTCTACTTTTAGTATTGCTACCTGTGTCCCTGAGACCTAAAGTCTACTCTACTGTAGATGACACAGCCATCTGCCACTGTTAGTTTAATAAAGAAGCAGATAGGGCTTTTGAGTGTTTAGGGTGAGGTTGGAAGTAAGACGAAGTGATAGAGGAAAGAAGTAGAAATTGTCAATTTACTGTGTAAGACGACAAAAGGAAATTGAAAAAGGGTATGCTATTCTTTTGTTGTTGTTCAGTCGCTAAGTCATGTCAACTCTTTGTGACCCCATGGACTGCAGCATGTCAGGCTTCCCTGTTCTCCACTATCTCCCAGAGTTAGCTCAAGTTAATGACCATTGAGTTGGTGATGCTATCTAACCATCTCATCCTTTGCTGCCCTCTTCTCCTTTTGCCTTCAATCTTTCCCAGCATCAGGGTCTTTTCCAATGAGTTGGCTCTTCACACCAGAGGGTTGATTTAATAGGAAATAAACAAAAAAACAGCTGCAATTGTTACACAGCCTAGAATACTGTTAAGAGCTAACTTGAGTACCAGGAGTTTGATGGTTTGTCCCCTTTTCAGAGGTGTGAAGGTAGTATAATCTTAGGTAGGTCACATCAACTCTCTGAGCCTCAGTTTCCTCACTGGTAAAATTAGAAGTTTGGATCAGATAAATTCTAGGCTTGCTTTCAGATCTTTTTGGACTGGGTTGCTTTTATTTTTGCTTTGAATTCTGTCAGACAGAATTTCTATTACAAAAATAATATAGGTCACCTTTATTCATTTTTTCTTTTGGTACCAGTTGATCTTTACATCAGAAACCCTGCAAGAGGGAATCTTAGACTCTAGGTTCAAAGGGAATTTAGGTCATGTAGTCCATTTTACTCAATGCAGCCAACACAAACAATGCCATCTTGATGTTCAGTAGAGATTTGATAGCCTCCCAATTAGCTCTCCTAGAAAATGTTCATAAATAGTTTAGAAAAAATAAATGGATTTTGTTGAACAAATCAAAATCTTAAATATGTCTTCTAAATAGTAATTTGTATTCAGTGTCTACCAATTGGTACCAGTTCATTAGTGAACACGAAATATGTTTCATTTCCACTTGGAAATGTCCTTCAGTTCTTGAGTCATTCCTCATCATGTGGGTTCTAGATCCCTCAGACCTATGTCAAAATTGCTATAAAAATATTCTGTTCTTCAAACCTATTTGTAATCAATTGGATGATTTATGGTTAGTTTAAGTGCTTGTGCCAAAATTCATGACACCCTATAGCCAACAGAGAGCCTAGAAGATTCACTCACTTTGTAAATCTAGGGTATTCCACCATTGGTTACAATGCAGGAGACCATCGTCAGAAAGAAACCATGACAAGGTCTGGGAGATTGTAAAGCAAAATCTCTGGATTTTATGAAATAAAGGGAAAATGGCCTCATTATAGTTGAATATATGATACACTAAAACTCTGAGAGAAATGACATTCTTTGCAGTTAAAATGAGGGATAATTAGGGGGAAAAAGTTTTCTTAATTTGTATTTTTTTAAAAAAACTGTCACAGACGCAACACTGATGAGACACTTGCCTTAAACCTGCAAGGCATAAATAAATACAAACATGAGTCCATTTACACATTGTTCTTGACATAAAGGGGAGAGAGCTTGCAATTTCTAAAACATCAAACAGTTCCTAATGAATATTTCCAACCAAAGGCAAATTCCAAAATGATAGGATTTTCACATCTGTAGAACCATCACTAACAAGAAACTCAGTCTCTTTGCCCATTTTATAGTGATATTTTTTTCATTTTCTGAATAGTGCCTCATTTCACACACCAATTTTTTAAAGGTTCTACATTACAGTGACAGAAGCTTTTCCTTTAGCCTTTCTTGAACTTTGCCATTTTTAAAACTATGTAAGCTTTTCTGTGATTTTTCATTGCCTATGGAATACCCCATTTCTTATCCTAAGTGTAAGGTGCTACAATTTCAATACACTTTTCTTCCTTCCCCCTTCCACCTCCCAAGGTAACTAAGGGTCTCATTCCATTACAACATCAGTTCAAAGTCCAAAATTCCATCATCAAAACTTCTAAATAAGGCTCCAAAGGGTAATCTGTTAGACAAAACTTTTGGACAAAATTCTTCTCCATCCCTGGACTTTTCAAACTAATGAAACAAGTTATCTGCCCCCTAACCATGCCAACATATAACTACGGTGCAAGAGTAGGATATAAACATTACCCTAAAAAAAAAAAAAAAAAGGTGGAAAACAGAAGGTAAAACAGAATTATGAGTCTAATGTAATTTTGAAATCCAGCTGGGTGTAATCCAACCAGAGTCATTTGATTAGGTTTCAGGTTCTGGGAACAGTTTTCTGTGGCTCTTACTTCTGCCGTCTGGGGATTTCCTTATACCCGCTGGCCCTTGATTTTGCCTTCTGAATCATCATTCCCTCTTCATGAAAAGTAGTAAGTGTAGGGGCTGAGTATTTTTATCAGAATTTTAGGAGTTTAAAACAAGGAGCTTGCTTTAATTTCACACTCTCTGTTTCTTGTAGTCCAAGCTGGAAGTGTTTCTGCTGACATCATTTCCTCAAAAATCTTCATTGTGAATTTCACAGGGTCTCATTCCATCAGACAAAAACTACATGCACAGAGTTTTTAAGGTAATGCTTTCTCTAGCCCAATCTCCTGTTGAGGTGGCTTAGAGAAAATATTCTCAAGCTTCCTAGAGGCCTTCTGGTTTGACTGAGAGGATCTGTACGCGCACCCTTAAGCTCTCATGATCGAATCATCTGATTTTTCTTTTTTTTTTTTTTTTTAAATCTTTTTAAGGTTTCAGCAAAGGACAATAGAGTCATGCCCTCAGCTTTTTCTCCAGAGTATGCTTTCCAGACAGTGAGTCTCTTGGTTAAATAGTTCTTTCCTCAATCTGTCTTTTTTCTATTCCATTTTACCATTAATATAAGCAACAAGAAGAGCTCAGGCTGAACTTTCAAATCTTTCCTTAGAAATCTCCTTTGCAGTACACCCAGATTCATCACTTATGAGTTCTGCTTTCCACATAACTAGAGGACACAGTTTCTGCCATTATATAATAAAGATCCATCCCTTTTGCTCTGATTTCCAAAAATGAAGTCCTCACTTTCTCCTGAGCCCCCTCAACAGCATTTTCAGCATCTATGTTTTTCTTACCATTCTACTTAAGGTCATTTATGACTTCTCTAACATGCTCCTCACTGTTCTCTTTAAATTTCTCCTTGCTTTTGTTCGTTGCTAAGTTCCAAAGCTATTCCATTTATAAGTGTTTGTTACCAGTAGCACCTCACTTTCAGGTCCAAAAATCTCTATTAGTTTTCTATTCTTATGTAATAAATTATAATTTAGCAACTTAAAACAACACCTATTGTTAACTCATACAATTATGTAGGTCAGCAATCTGGGTGTGGCATGGCTGGGTTCACTATTCAGGGTAGCACAATCCTGAAAAACAGAACTTTGTTGGAGCTGCAGTTCTCATCTGTGACTTGAGATCCTCCAAACTCACTGACTGTTAGAAGAATTCAGTGCCCAAGGATTGTAGGCCTGGGGTCCCCATTTCCTTGCTGGCTATCAGCAGGGCCACTGTCAACCCCCTGAGGTCATTCCTTTACGTGGGCAGTTCAACAACAAGGATGTCTGCTTTCCTCTAGCCAGAATGCATCTCTCTAAAACATGTTCTGTGACCAGCCAAAGAAAATTCTACTTCTAGAGGGCTCATATGATTATGTCAGGCCCATCGGGACAATCTCCCTTTTCTAAAGTCAGCTGGGCCATATGACATAACCTAATCACAGGAATAAAATCTATTATCTTCACTGCAAGCTTGTGTGCTCAGTCACTTCAGTTCTGTCTGACTCTTTGCGAACCCATGGGTTGTAACCCATCAGGCTCCTCTGTCCATGGGATTTCCCTGGCAACAATACTGGAGTGGGCTGTCACTTCCTACTCCAAGAATTCTTCCTACTATTATGATAATACATTAAATAATTTTGAACAATGTCATCTAGCCCAAAGTCTGTCTCTAAAGGCCAACATAAATCACCTCATTATTTTTTCTTTTTCAGCTATAATATTAAAAAGATTAGTTCTCCAGATTACTATAAATTTTACTATTTTAAGTAGCACTTAAGGAATCCCAGTGAAATCTACCTGACTCTGCAATCCTTTGGACAGTAGCCTGCCAGGCTCCTCTGCCCATGGGATTCTCCAGGCAGAACACCAGAGTAGGTTGCTATGCCCTCCTCCAGGCGATCTTTCTGACCCAGGAATTGAACCTGCATCTCCTGCGTCTCTTGCACAGCACGTGGATTCTTTACCTGCTGAGCCATCAGAGAAGCCCCATATTAAGATTTCAAGACTCAAATTACTAGATAGATACAACAGAAACCTAAATTTTGTACATAATCATATATGAAGAAAAGAAGTTTTTTAAGGATAAGTAATTCAATTTGTACTTAAAAATCAGTCATCTTATTTCCTTACAAAATTGAGCTTAGAGAAATCTTTATGGAAAGAGTAAACAATTGTGCATGTTCATCAGTTCATACATTATATTTATTTGTATATTAATAAATATAAATGTTGAGTATCAAATGGGAAAAGTAGCTTACATGTATAAATGCAACTGAGAAAGACTTGGAGGACTTTGTGCATTAGTTCTCAATCTTGGCTGCCAAAAAAGAACCCAAGAAGATTGGAAAAAGCAAAATTCTAGGTCCCATCACTAAAGATTCTAATTCACTTGCAGGGTGTGGCCTATTGATTCTTGCAAATGGTCCTAACTGGGGTCCTCAGAGAGTTAACATTTTATAGTGAGAAAAAAGACATTACAAATGTTAGCTGTTTTCACCACGGATATTCTTTTTAAAAATAAATTTTAACATAGAGAAAAATATAAGGTCACAATTCAAAAGTGTATAGCTCAGTGAATAATCACAAAGAAATGCACCTATGGAATGCCCACTGATGTCAAGAACAAAGAACCAGAAACCCCCTCATAACACTTCCAAAGTATTTAAAATCTCCTTACCAAGAATAACCAATTTCTTGAATTTCAACACCATATATTAATTTTGCCTATTTTGAATTTCATAAACAATAAAAATGCTTAAATATGAATTGTCTCACTCAATATTATGCGTGTGAGATTCACAAATGCTGCTATATGTAGCAAACATTTGTTTTCTTCCATGCTGTATACTTCCTAAACTGTATAAACATATTGCAATTTGTTTGTTTCTCAGCTTATGGACATTTGGGTTATTTCCCAGTTTTTGACAGCTATAATGCTGTGATAAACATTCTTGACATATATATACATGTCTTTCAGGGCGCATATATACACTCTTAAGACTGGGATTGCTGGGCCATAAAATCACTTTAATAGTTATTTCCACTAGTAGTTTTCTTAGAGGAATTATACCCATTCATACTCCCACCACCATGTGTGATAGCTCTCATTGCTCCACATCTTTGCCAGCAGGACTATTGTCAATCTCAATTTTTAGCTATTATACTACTGTGCAGTGATAGCTCATCGCACTTTTATTTTTCATTTCTTTCTCTTTCTATGATGATAGCAATTTGGAAATTCTCTCAGATGAAGTACCTCTTTAAGTCTTCTTGCCCATTTTTCTATTGCACTGTCTGATTTTTCCTATTGGTTTGTAGAAATTCATTTTATAATTTGGCCACAAGTCCCTATTTAAATATATTTTGCAAATGTCAAAACTACATGAATTGGTTTTGCCCTCTTTTAAGGGTTTCTTTTGTTTAAAAGCAATTTTAATTTTAGTATTGTCTAAGAAATCCTCCTGGAAAGTTATTGCTTCTGCTTTGTATTCTATAAGCCTGATTGTTTGCCTTTCACTTGAAGCTTTATGAAACAGTTTCATGTATAGATAATTAAGTAAAGATCTAGTCATTGTTTTTCTGTACAGATATCCAATTAACCCAGCACTATTGACTGAAAATATTAGACAAAATTTTCTAGAGACAAATTGAGGTTCTAAACAACGTCATCTTACAAGAGTGGGGTTGCAGACTTTCTTCTGTAACAGTCTAGGTTAAAGGCATTTAACATTAATGAAAACAGGGATTTAGAAAATTTGAAGCCCTAGGAGGGCTGATATATTTGTTTCACCTTTATTTTGGGGATGTAAGTTTCTAATGTCCTGTTCTGGGACTCCTCTATTCTTAGTAGACTCTGATTTGTTTTCCCATGTAGTGAGTCTACCTAAAGTTCCGTTCACTTTCCTATCTCTCAGCTGCTGCTGCTGCTGCTAAGTTGCATCAGTCATGTCCAACTCTGTGTGACCCCATAGACAGCAGCCCCCCAGCTACTACTTTCAAATCAGCAAATGCTTGACAGCAAAGTAGTCCTAAGTATCAGGTTCATATTTCTGTTTTATTCATCTTTGGGATCTTAGTCTGATGAACCTTACTACTTTGGTAGCTTACAAACAAGGCTTATGCACAGATCTTGTTATTTTGTCTAAATATTTTTCTACATGATCTAAGTAGGAAAGTTGCTTCAAAATAAACCAGTCTACACTGTCTAAAACAAAACTTTCAAAAATGTAATTTAAGGTCCCTAATGGCTATGAAGAAAGCTGAGTGCCAAAGAATTGATGTTTTTAAACTGTGGTGTTGGAGAAGACTATTGAAGAGTCCCTTGGACTGCAAGGAGATCCAACCAGTCCATTCTGTAGGAGATCAACCTTGGGATTTCTTTGGAAGGAATGATGCTAAAGCTGAAACTCCAGTACTTTGGCCACCTCATGCAAAGAGTTGACTCATTGGAAAAGATTCTGATGCTGGGAGGGACTGGGAGCAGGAGGAGAAGGGGATGACAGAAGCTGAGATGGCTGGATGGCATCACTGATTCAATGGACATGAATTTGAGTGAACTCTGGGAGTTGGTGATGGACAGGGAGGCCTGGCGTGCTGCGATTCATGGGGTTGCAAAGAGTCGGACATGACTGAGCAAATGAACTGAACTGAACTGAACTGAATGGCTATTTAATTTCTTAAAAGAGGCAAAAACTGTGAATTTCTGTTCTGACATCTCTTGATCTGGAATAACATATATGCTTAATTTATTGTAAGGGCTAGCTTTTTAAAAAGAGGTCAATGTGGAGTCAACTGATGACAAATTAGAGAAAGAAATNTGAACTGAATGGCTATTTAATTTCTTAAAAGAGGCAAAAACTGTGAATTTCTGTTCTGACATCTCTTGATCTGGAATAACATATATGCTTAATTTATTGTAAGGGCTAGCTTTTTAAAAAGAGGTCAATGTGGAGTCAACTGATGACAAATTAGAGAAAGAAATGCATTTTTGGCCTGAGAAGCAGTCTTTTAGGCACTTTTCCATGACAACTCAAAGGTGCATGCTAATCCCATCTCTGTAAAAGCTCTCCTGGTAATGGGGGTGGTAGATATTTTCTGTGTTTGCAATAGTGGAATCTGGAAACTAATGGCAACACCTGTTTCTACTGTACAATGACAAATATGGCTCAACAGCTAGTTTTGGGAGAGCAGAAATACTGTGATATCCTTTCACATTTTGATTTTCTTCCATTTATTGCTTTGTCCTAAATATTTGTATTAATTAAGAGAAACAGGTTATGTCTGAAACTATAACTAAATGGTTAGGGAGAATCCACAGTCAGGGGGGTTGTCTAGCTGATTCCAGCCAAAACAAAAGTTAATTTGGTCTAGATCCCCCTCTGTTTTCTCTCTTGGTCTTTCTATTCACATTTAAGCCTTAACTATATTTAAGTATATGATATTATGATGATTAGACTCTGTCTTTATTTACTGGCATGTTAATGTTTCATCCCTTGATTTACTTTTGATAAACTTTTGCTAAAATAATGGGAAGGAAAAGGACATTCTGAATCCATATATTTCTCTCAGGTTTTTATATTTGATAATTTTCCAACATTAGAGAAAAATATTTAGTACAGTTCCTTCTTTCCTGAGCATTCAGTTCAGTTCAGTTCAGTCGCTCAGTCGTGTCTGACTCTTTGCGACCCCATGAGTCGCAGCACGCCANGGATGCCATGATCTTCGTTTTCTGAATGTTGAGCTTTAAGCCAATTTTTTCACTCTCCTCTTTCACTTTCAACAAGAGGCTTTTTAGTTCCTCTTCACTTTCTGCCATAAGGGTGGTGTCATCTGCATATCTGAGGTTATTGATATTTCTCCTGTCAATCTTGATTCCACCTTATGTTTCTTCCACTCCAGCATTTCTTATGATGTACTCTGCATATAAGTTAAATAGTATACAGTATACAGTATATAGTGCTCCCAATATGGGGGGTCCAGGTTTGATCCCTGGTTGGTGTACTAGATCTTGCATGCCACAACTGAGAGTCACATGCTGCTACGAAAGGCCCCACATGTTGCAATGAAGACCCAGCACAGTCAAATAAATAACGTTTTTTGAAAAATGTTCTCTCTAAAAAAGAGAGAGACTTTTCCCCCACATACAGCGTTATTTCAGCTGCATAAGTCCAAAACAGCCTCATTTTGCTCTTTGGAAGCAATTATTGTGATAGTATATTATTAACAACTTTCAGTGCACACACTGGGGTTTTCAGTTGCAGAGTGCCCAATTTTGTCAAGGCATTTCAGTGCTTGCTTGAAGGTTCTGTATATAAAAGCCATGCCCTGGAGAGAGAGCTTTTAACACCCGTGAGCAGCAGTGCAATGCGAGGTCACCAGGAGCAGGAATGCTGCCACTGTTAGAGAAGATATAGATGACTTCTAACAGCCTTTGATGAATGACTCAGCCTCAGCTCCACAGAGGTGACGCTCATCAGATCCACTCGGAATCACCTTCTGAAACAAACAAGAAAAAGTGGCATTTCCTATCTGAGAATAGGAAATTGGCCAGCAAAGAATTTACTAATAAAGACTACTGAAAAAGTTACTAATAGAATGCTACTAATTTTACTGGCTGGACTGACTGGAATTGGGGGTATTTTTTTTAAAGCAAACACATGAAGAAAACAAGCATGGCCACTATTGACAGCTACTGATACTGAAAACTCAACCATGTGACACAAACTCAGCCTAGAGTTTTATAACAACTGCATTCCCTTACTAATCCAACAAACTTAATGTTTGTTTTCATAAGAGAAAACTAAAAGCTAGAGAAGTCAAGTTATTTGCTGATGGCCACTTTGCCCAGTAAATCTATCTGGTTCTAAAGCCCATTAACTTAACCACTTCACTACACTTTCTTGATGTATCGAGGCTCTATTTTCATAAGATACAGATGTGTCATAATTTAAAACAAGTAAAGAGAAAAGACTGTGGAAGCATCTTTTTTGTTTCTCCCACTGAGTGAGTTTTTCTAGTAGTATACTGCCACGAGAATGTTCTTCTAATACACAAGGGATTAGGAGATGGGGGACCTAGTATTTATTCTTCCCATTTCTCATTCCTGAACATTTTAACTGTTAAAGGAACTTCATATTGTGTCCAAAGTGACTGGACCAATTTACATTCCCACCAACAGTATATCAGGGTGCACTTTTCACAACATCCTCCAAAAACCTGTTGCTTTCTGTCTTCTTAATGAAAGCCATTCTAATGGTAGCATGACTTTTTAAGTATGAATTTGATTAATTGGTCATATAGGCTAATGGTAAATGGTGGCCAGTAATTGGTTTGTATATCTCTCAGGCCAGCTGGTCAGTGGGACAGCTAGAATTTTAGCATGGCTGAAAAGGCAAGGGGTTTTAAAGGTTAAAGAGGACAAACAGAGACCTTTACATGCCCAAAGAGAAAGTATATTTTTGAGCATGTTTGTGCATGTTAAGTTACTTCGGTATTGTCTGACGCTTTGTGATACTCTATACCCTGCCAGGCGCTTCTGTCCATGTGATGCTCGGCCAAGAATACTGGGAGTGGGTTTCATGCCCTCCTCCAGGGAATCTTCCTGACCCAGAGATCAAATCCATGTCTCCCATGTTTCCTGTATTGGCAGGCGGGTTCTTTGCCACTAGTGCCACCTGGGACGATCCACTTTTTAGAATATTTTTCAGTAAATTTGGAGCTTCCCTAGTGGCACAATAGTGGCAAAGAACCTGTCTACCAATGCAGGAGATATAAGAGACACGGTTCTGATCCCTGGGTTGGGAAGATTCCCCTGGAGGGAAGCATGGCAACCCACGTCAGTATTTTTGCATGGAGAATTCCATGGATAGAGGAGCCTGGCAGGCTATGGTCCATAGGGTCACAAAGAGTTAGACACGACTAAAGTGACTTAGAAACACACAAGCCACTGAATTCAGGACCAAACGGAACAGAGGACTGTTGGGTCCTGCATAACTGCATTTAACTCTCAGGTGGAAAGAGTACAAAGGAATAAGAAATACCCAAGTGTAGTCTAGGAAATAAAAGCAATAGCAACAGAAGGATTCTCTTGAGAGTTTTCCAAATCTGTATTAGTAGGCAGAGCCATGTCCTTAGAGGAAATTAGTTATGATTTAGGAGTTACAGTCCCTTGGATGGCTCTGATTCAAACAGGCAGAACAATTTTGCAGCCCTTCTGGGTAGAAGGAAGTTTTATTATTGCACAGCATGGTTCTCTAAAGTTATATACATTGTCTATTTAATAATGTTATTGGTATCCACACTTTTTCCTTAGTCCACAAGGACTGCTGTATCACTTATTCTCAAATAATGTATATAATTATGTTTTCTGTATTTCATATCCATGAATATTCAAGAATATTTATAGTTTTCCAGATAGGAAATTTAAATAGCTTAGACTCTAACCATTATAAATCCCACATGACTGAGGAAGCTGAAGGATAAAATTTCTTAAAAATAAATACAGCTAAAATATTTCGTATTGGGACTCGACCATTACTACTGGGGATCATGCACTCAGGCTTTACCAAAGAATATCAGTGTATCAGTTAGCCATTGGCAACCACTCCAGAATTTAGTAGATTAAAAAATGACTTTTACTTCTCTGTGGTTTTATGGATGAGCTAGGTAATTTTTCAGGGATAGGTTCATTCACACAACTACATTCAGCTGGTGGGATTGCAGAGGGTCTGGGCATCCAGCAGGGAGGGCTGGAAAGCTGGACCTCTTTTTCCTTATAGTGATTCACCTTCCAGGGAGTTAGACTGGGTTTCTTTCCATGCAGTTCCAGGCATTAATACAAGATTGCAATTCTTATTGCCTTTCAAACCAGTACTACGTTTAATTTGTCCATTGGACAAAGAAAAATGATGTGGCCAAGCCCTATATCAAGGTCCAAAGGAGCTACGGAAGGTGTGAATACCATATATAATTCACTGGGGGCCTTCAGCATAACATCCTACCACCATCTAGTTCCCCTTCTTGCTGATTGCACATGAAAGGTATTAACCAAGCATTTCTAACTCGCATTCCCGAATAAGTGAGGCCAAAGGACAAGTAAGTAGAAAAGATAAATGTCCTGTGGCTGAAGCAAAAGTTTCCTCACTTATCGTGATTCCACCTGACTTTTTTGTCTCCACTCCATTCCTCTGTCTCCTTGCTTACTCTCCCTCCCACTGACTTGTCATTTGCCTGCCTACCTGACTTGCGTGCATGTTCAGTTATGTCTGACTCTTTCCGACCACATAGAATGTAGCCCATCGATCTTCTCTGTTCATGGAATTTTTCAGGCAAAAATACTAATATGGGTTGCCATTTCCTATTCCAGGGGATCTTCCTGACCCAGGGATTGAACCCGTCTCTCGTCCTGTATCTCCTACATTGGCAGGTGAATTTTTTTTTTTCTTTTTTACCACTGTGTCCCCTGGAGCCCCCTTATCATTTGCTGTGGACATCCTTTCCCCTGTTGTCTTCTTTAATAAATGTATCAGTCAAGAATCAACCAGAGAAACAGGACCAAGAGGTGACAGGTATTAAAAATGTGTTGTCAGACTTATCTGATCATGAGAACTGGTTAGGAAAAGTACAAAATTCATAGCACAGACCATGAGGAAGGGCAAGCTGCTGTCCATGGATGGAATTTCTTCTTTGGGACAACTTATCTAGGATAATCTCCCTCCTTGATTAAGGACTTTAATCATCCACAAAATACCTTCAAAGAAATATGTAGATTGACATTTGATTGAATAACTGGGGGCTGTAGTCTAGCCAAGCTGACACTTCCAAAGGCGAGCACAGCACTCTTCAATACTTGCCATATAGTATCATATTTGAAGTCTCTTAGGCATTGTCAACTTGACTAGTCATCACTACATTTTTTTTTTCCAGAATACTGAGTTCTTTTCTACGAATTTTAGTCTGACTGCCTAACTCTGACTCATAGTATCTATATAATCTTATATTCCTGTAATGTTTTATTCTCTCAGACTTTGGAGCAGACACTGGTCATGGAAGCTTCTAATTTTCAGTTTACTTCACTGTTTTCTTTCTAACCAGTTTCCCAACAACTCTGAGTGATCACATCTGTGTAACTGATTCTCTACATGAATACCTGACATGTTGCAGTTTTAATGACAAGACTCTGAGTGACACAGTATGTAAAATATAATATAACACCTAGTTCATTATAGTAACTCAATACATATTGGTTATTTAATAAAAGAAAAAAGTTGTATATGAGCAGCTGGATTTTGGTGCAGCCTTAGTTATATGTGTATGTATCCATTTTTCTTCCATCCATTGCTATCTTTCTATCGGTTTATCCTTCCATCTATCCATCATTTGATTATTCCTAAAGACCCTGNACCTAGTTCATTATAGTAACTCAATACATATTGGTTATTTAATAAAAGAAAAAAGTTGTATATGAGCAGCTGGATTTTGGTGCAGCCTTAGTTATATGTGTATGTATCCATTTTTCTTCCATCCATTGCTATCTTTCTATCGGTTTATCCTTCCATCTATCCATCATTTGATTATTCCTAAAGACCCTGCATCCTAAAGGAGATCAGTCCTGGGTGTTCACTGGAAGGACTGATGTTGAAGCTGAAACACCAATACTTTGGCCACCTCATGCAAAGAGTTGACTCATTGGAAAAGACCCTGCTGGGAGGGATTGGGGGCAGGAAGGGAAGGGGACGACAGAGGTTGAGATGGCTGGATGGCATCACCGACTCAATGGACATGAGTTTGAGTGAAATCTGGGAGTTGCTGATGGACAGGCAGGCCTTGCGTGCTATGATTCATGAGGTCACAAAGAGTGGGACACGACTGAGTGGCTGAACTGAACTGAACTGAAAGACCCTGATCTACCACAGTCTTTACCATTTCTGTTCATAACTCATACACCTTTCCAGTAACTTAGATCAAAACCTGGGGAGAATATTGATTCTCATATTTCATATGCCATATGTCTGAATCCTATTGGTCTCCTTTTAAAATATTTGCACTTCTTAATGTGTGTTCTGTCCCTGCCTCCGTCTAAGCCTCTTTCATTTTAACTCTTGACTGGGCACTGCTTGCTAACCATGGCCATAATACCCTTCCAAAAATGACTAAAAGGTGTTATAAAATTTATACTAAAATGTGACTTTTCTTTTTTGGTTCCTATTGGATTTGCTTTTCCTTCTCTTCAGAATGTTCTATCCTGAATCCTCCTGGCTTATTGGTACAATTCTTGGAGGTTGTTACTCAAAACTCTACTTCTTATTTTAGCCTCTTTGGACAACCATATTCCACATCTACCAATGCTCATTTTCTGCTTTATTTTTCTCTTTAACATTTTCTTCTTTATTTCTATATTCCCTTCATATAGCAAGCCAACTTGAGGGGATTATTATTCTCTGTTTCGTTTCCTGCTATATTCTCCAAGTCTAGAACAGTGCCTGGTATGGAGTAGATACATATTTTTTGTTGTTGAATAAATGAAAGAATAAATGAATGAATATTAGTTAATTGATTCAATTAGTCTGGGAAAATGACTACATAATTAAGAAAAACAACAACAACATCAACCAGAAAACACCTGCCAATATATACCAAAGTGTATGAAAAATCATTAGGGTGTTTTTCAGCTTTCTGAAAATTAGAGAATGTTTTTCCTTAATTATAAATAGCCACTCTAAAATATTATAAAACCTCAGAAGGAGAAAAATAAAGTAAAATGTAGAAACAGAAAACTAAGGGATATATTTAATAGCAAAGACTAGGTTTTGCATATTCAATGCATAAAATTGAATATAAACTTTTGTAGTTAATAGGAGGGATAATTTTCAGTATTGATGTAATACTTAAGATCTTCTCTCTTCACAGAGTTCAGAGAGGCTTGAAAGATCTAACGCTAAGAAGGAAATTAGGATGGCTTCCCATCCTAAATTGCACTAAGGGACATCTTGATTTTCCTGAAACAACTTCCATATTGACAAATGCCCAAGCAATCTTCCACCAATTGGAGATATCTCCAAATTGTCATATAAATTCTGATCTTAAAAACTTGCAGGGAGTATACCAGGAACTGGCAGCAACAAGGATTCATAGAAATGCACTAAGAGTCTTAATAAGGGGCTAATATTTCAAAACTCTAAGTCCATATCTAAGATCTGGAAGGGAGTGGGATTTAGTGAAGTTACTGTAATTTGGGTTAATGCTTTTTTCTAAGGGATATATCTGGATGTAGTGTGGAGCTGTACATTCTCTAATTCTTCAAGATAAATGAGATTTAGGACAACAGTTGTGATGTCAAAGTCACAGTTAAGGAAAATCATCTAAGGCAATATAATAGATACCAGAACCAGGACCCAGCTCCAGAAATCAAAACTGGAGTTCATTCATCAGCGAGTCAAGTGCCTGCCAATCAGCTTTGGGTTTAGATAGAAGTAATTCAGGAAAAAAAAAAAAAAAAGTATGTATGTATGCATGTATGAGAGAGTTATCAATAAATCAGGGAGATAAACTTGTAAGGAGCAAGGAAGTTCTTGCCTAGTCTTTTTCTTGGAGACTTAAAAATTACATTTCCACAGTCACTTAGCCAACTGGATGGAGGAAAAGCAAGTATAGAACTCCTGGGATCTCTTTCAGTCTCCCTATTAGTGAGACAGTGTCTATGCATAGAGTGTCTGCCTCAGTGTCTAGGTGAAACAGAACCCAGGTCACCAGCTGTAGCTTTTGGGAAAGATCGGTAAAGAGGTATTGATGCTAATGTCAGATTCCTTTATAAGATATAAATTTTGATTTTAGAGTGACAATAAAGTCAATGCTTCAGAAGACAAAAGTTAAAAGAGCAGTACAGTAGTGTTCAAAAGATAAGAATATTTTTGCAAGCCTTATATATAGAGGATGTGAGAGGGACTTGCAAAATATACTGTAAAACTTTAACAGGGCTACCTCTGAGTGAAGAAATTTTGTATGGATTTATATTTTATTTATCTATTCCTCCTTTGGACTTTGCTAGTATGTTGTAGCTGTATATTACTTTCCTTTTTTAAAAATTTGAATCTGAACTTGGTCTAGTAGAGACCCAATGCCACACATTTGCTGTTAGTTTCATAAATGTTAAGCAGAGATCTTGTTCTAAACCAAAAGGTAAATATAATCAGCAATATTTATCTTGAATTTACTATTGACCTCCAACTTTTCCAAGTGCTCGAGTGGTGAGACTTCACTGTTTTTAAAAAAATTAGATTTGAGAATATGTTAAAATTTTGAACATTTTTCTCTTCAAAACTGCACATCTGAAAATTAATATAACATTTGCCATGAAATATGAGTGCTTTAAAATTCTCTAAAATTCAACCTGGAACCATTCTGTGCACCACCCATTAAAATCCGAGGGATGGAGAAAAATGTGAAACCCTATGCATTTTCCTTAGTTTTTACTAATTATGGAAACCAGTTCTGAAGCCATGAAAATTTAAGTAGTAAGGGAGAAACAAATGGATGGATGGATGAATAAATGAATAAATTAGTAAGTGTATGTATGCATACAAGCATATGTACAAAATTTCTATAAGGGAATACACAATTAATAGATAAATGAAAAGGACATATGTTATATCAGCAAATTAGATGAAAATGACACAGAATAGCAGGATTATCTGTAATGTAAATTGACCTATAAAATACATTAATCCTCTGTATCAACTTCAAGCTTTAAAAAGAAAATATACCCTGAATAGTACTTGAAATCCATCCTAATTTCCTGCTGCTGCTGATGCTAAGTCGCTTCAGTCGTGTTTGACTCTGCGCAACCCCATAAACGGCAGCTCACCAGGCTCTCCCATCCCTGGGATTCTCCAGGCAAGAACACTGGAGTGGGTTGCCATTTCCTTCTCCAATGTGTAAAAGTGAAAATTGAAAGTGAAGTCGCTCTGTCGTGTCCCACTCTTCGCGACCCCATGGACTGCAGCCCACCAGGCTCCTCCATCCATGAATTTTCCAGGCAAGAGTACTGGAGTGGGGTGCCATTGCCTTCTCCACCTAATTTCCTAGATATAATACTTCTACTCTGTTGGTACTGTTGTTGTTTCTATATGTAGAATAAATAAGGAATGACATAGAATAAATGCTTTCTAGTCAATCCAGCACTTGACTTTGAGATAGTATGGCATAGTGAAGAGAATTCAATCTAAAACAATCTACATTTTGAAAGGCTTGTTTTTTTAAAAAAACATTTTAAAAGTAGGCTTTTTAAGAAAAATCTTGAACTTTCTGAGTCTTACTCTCTTCATCTACAAAATAGGGATATTCTACCTAATCAGTGCTGAGTACAAATGCAAAGAGTTGGACAGGGCTGAGCGACTTCACTTTCACTTTCACTTTTCACAAATTACTCTATAGCTCAGTGGCTTTAAAGGATAATATTTCATTATATCTCATGCTGTTGGGAATCACTAATTAGGACACGGCTCAGCTGGACAATTTCTCTCCTCCACGTTGACTGAGGTCACCCATATATTATTCATTTGGGAGACTGTCTGGCCTGGAGGGTCCTAGATGATTCCTCCTCCACCTGCCTTGTATGGCACCTTGTGTGCGGGATGTTTAATAGGGTCAGATGATCGGCACACCTATGTGTGGGATCTCTAAAATGATACCCTTAGGATAACTAGGTTTCTTCATGTGGCTTAGGACTTCAGAAAGAGATTTTATTTATTTATTTATTTGACCCACCAGATCTGAATTGAAGCATGCAGAAATCTAGTTCCTGGACCAGGGATAAAATCCAGGTCCCCTGCATTGGAAGTGCTGAGTCTTAACGATTAGACCACTAGGGGAAACGCTTGAGAGAGGTTTTAAGGGAAAGGAAAGAGAGCGCTTTTAATGCAAAGCCCTTATCAGTCTCTTAAGGCCTGAGTCCTAGAAACTGATAGTACATCACTTCTACTGTGGTTTTTTCATCAGAGAAATAACAGAGACAACATATATTCAAGATGAGGACACACAGACTCCATCTCTTGATGAAAGGAATGTCAGAGAGTTTATGGTCATCTTTTGCCTGCTTCAAGGAATAATGTTTCCTACCTCAATAGAATTATTATGAGAGTTAAATAAAATTTAAACTATATGAATTAGGCTTATAAAAATACTTGAAAAAGTTAGACAGCAAGCTTGCTGCATGATTCTCTCCCAACAATTGCTCCAACAAAGTACTTTTTTTTTGCTAGGATTTGTTTATCTCCAATCCTGCATAAAATCTCAGCAGATATAAAACAATGAGTCATCATTAGGTATTCAGAGGATATATCTTTTCCTAGATTTTAATAATAGAACAGTCCATAAGCATTTGAATCATTGAATTCTGACTCAATTAAAAACTTTTCTTTCCCTTTCTCCTCTACTGGGGAGAGGCTGGGAATGCTTCCATTCTGATTTTCACATCACGTCTCCCAATGCTAGAGAGTTATTCTGTAAAACAGTAGAAGAAGAAAGGCACGGGGCAAAGGAGGTCTTACTTGTACTTTTAATCATTCAGTGACATCCAGTAGATGTGGTGGATATCCTAAGCCATTTACTTACTTCCTTTGTCACTTCTGTGGATCTCTGACTTCAGCTCATTGGTGCATGTGACAGTCTCCAGTTGACCACATCCATTCCCTTCTGGTTTTCGCCTCTAACACCTCTAACTTCTTTATGTCAAGGTTGCCCTGGTCTTAGGAGGAAGGCAACTGACTCAGAGTCATTTTCAAAACAGTTCATGGCTATCCTCTTTCTGACACATGGAAATTGTACAGGAGAACTCTGAAGTCTGGCTTGTTTATAGTGAAGACTTTTTTGTTCTGCTGTTATAACAACTTCAACTAGTCAAAGCTGCTATCCTTTAGATGTCTTAGGCATGAATCAGATAGTAGTAACTGCATCCTTCAAATTGCAGGAGATGTATATCAAATTCTCCAAATTCTTAAAGCATCTCTTCTTCAGGAAGGACTCTCCTTTTATCCCCTGTTTTTCACAGTGGTTGACATCAGGTAGTAGAATGCGGGACCTACTGACAATTTTTCCAAAGCATTCCTAATGTTTGGTAACTCCTCACATATGCTACTTATCCCTGAAAAGGATGATAAGCTAAAATTTCAACACTGTTTTTACAATTTTAAGCATGCCATGCCTAGGCAATCTGATGCTTTGAGTTTTTTAAAACACGGCACCAAAAATTTTGATGGCCACTGAAAGAGGATCTGTGTCTCCACTGACAATTTTTCCAAAGCATTCCTAATGTTTGGTAACTCCTCACATATGCTACTTATCCCTGAAAAGGATGATAAGCTAAAATTTCAACACTGTTTTTACAATTTTAAGCATGCCATGCCTAGGCAATCTGATGCTTTGAGTTTTTTAAAACACGGCACCAAAAATTTTGATGGCCACTGAAAGAGGATCTGTGTCTCCACTGACAATTTTTCCAAAGCATTCCTAATGTTTGGTAACTCCTCACATATGCTACTTATCCCTGAAAAGGATGATAAGCTAAAATTTCAACACTGTTTTTACAATTTTAAGCATGCCATGCCTAGGCAATCTGATGCTTTGAGTTTTTTAAAACACGGCACCAAAAATTTTGATGGCCACTGAAAGAGGATCTGTGTCTCCACTGACAATTTTTCCAAAGCATTCCTAATGTTTGGTAACTCCTCACATATGCTACTTATCCCTGAAAAGGATGATAAGCTAAAATTTCAACACTGTTTTTACAATTTTAAGCATGCCATGCCTAGGCAATCTGATGCTTTGAGTTTTTTAAAACACGGCACCAAAAATTTTGATGGCCACTGAAAGAGGATCTGTGTCTCCACTGACAATTTTTCCAAAGCATTCCTAATGTTTGGTAACTCCTCACATATGCTACTTATCCCTGAAAAGGATGATAAGCTAAAATTTCAACACTGTTTTTACAATTTTAAGCATGCCATGCCTAGGCAATCTGATGCTTTGAGTTTTTTAAAACACGGCACCAAAAATTTTGATGGCCACTGAAAGAGGATCTGTGTCTCCTTGAATGCAGGGAGGATTTGATCAATAAAATATGGTGATAGTGACACTGTGACTTTCAATACAGCATTATAAAAGATGATGTAGCTTTTGCCTTGCTTCCTGAAACACCTCCATTGGAATACCTGAGCCTCCATATTGGTAGTAAAAATATCCCAAGGTAGCCATCCTGTGAGAAAACAAAGTCACCTAGAGAGGGCATGCTTAGCAATTTCAGTTTGCAATTCTAACATTTGAGTCTTCCCAGCTCAAATGCCAGATATGTGTAAATGAGTCTTTAGAAGATTTTGACTCACAGTTTTTGTGTCACCCCCAGCCCCAGAGTCAGCTGAGTAACGATATGTTGAATAGGGAAATTTCTGATCCATAGAATCTGTGAACATGATAAGATGGTTGTCTTGGGCTTCTAAATTTTGGCTTAATTAGTCACCCTACTAGCTCAGTTGGTAAAGAATCCACCTGCAATGCAGGAGACCTCGGTTTGATTCCTGGATCAGGAAGATCCCATGGAGAAGGGATAGGCTACCCACTCTAGTATTCTTGGGCTTTCCTGATTGGCCCAGATGGTAAAGAATCAGCCTGCAATGCAGGAAACTTGGGTTCAGTCCCTGGGTTGGGAAGGTCCCCTGGAGGAGGGCATGGCAACACACTCCAGTATTCTTGCATGAGAATCCCCATGGACAGAAAAGCCTGGCTGGCTACAGTCCATGGGGTCTCAAAGAGTCAGACATAACTGAGTTATTAAGCACAGGACATACAAAGCACAGTAGAGTCACCCAGAAGTAACTGGAACAAGTACTGGGAGTGTGTGTGTGTGTGTGTGTGTGTGTGTGTGTGTGGTGCGTGAAACCATGAATCTCAACCAAATCGAGTAAAAAAGAAACCCATATTAATTTACATGAAGCACTTGGAATACAACATGTACTGGATAAATAAAAGATAATTGTTATTCTTCTTGACTAATACAAGAAACAAAATCTCTGCAGGACTGCTTTTCTCTCAATCCAGCAAGATCCAGGAGTTTGTAAAAACATTTTCCTAAACATGCCAGTGGAAATAAGAAAGGGCTACCCAAACAATCTGTACCATTCCATGCTTTGCCAAAGCATTTATTTATTTGCCTGTCACCATACTGCACTGTTCATATGACATGTGATCTGTCATATGACAAAAATCACTCCTTCTACTATACATAGCCTGTTAAATGTAGACGATGGGTTTAGGAGAAAGCTACAGGGTTATATCCAAAGTAAATATAGGAAAATCTCATTTAAACATAAAGCAAAATGCCAAAAGTGAACAAAATGCTTGAACATCTGCTTCCACCCACTACTTCTTCTATCTTACATTGATTCTAAGAATAATGAAATCTTGGGGATCTCTAGGGAGATAAGTGTGGCCCTTCATGAGAACTGTTCAGGTCTTCAGACCTGGTGCATGAACTCACATGCATCAAAGGGACTCATTTGTGTGAGAAATGCATCTTGCTTAAGTAGCTAATTTACTCCTGATATAAAGATTTACTTACATTAAGCAAATGGAAATTTTATAAATGTTGAATATACTCAAAGAGCACACTAGTTCAAGAAACATTTGTGCTAAAATCAGCTGAAGAATTTCAGCACTTTGATAAGCCTATTTTTATATGCTAAAGTCCAAATTTCTCAATACCCTATTATCTTGTAATGGATACCTGCAGAAGTATTTGCTTAGCCCTTTGCCTTATCCTGAAAGAGATCTTTCTACAGTCATCATAGTGATATGTTGGTCCCATATCAACCAAATCTGAGTAATCTGAATTTAAGAGACTAGCCAGGAAAATATTCTTATTGTCTTATCTTGTGCCAACTGTTCATTTCTTTATCAATCCATTAGGTACTAAGTGATGACTGGGGACCACCATGACAACTGTAGAAGGAATTATGTCAGCATAATACCAGGGACTAAGCAAAAACTTCAAGTATCCACTCTGAGAAGCAGAGAAAGACAAACGTATAGCCTATAAATTAGAGACAATGTTAGCAGTGAGCATGGATAATGAAGTCAACCCAGAATGTAGAGAAAAGACAAATGATAAGCAGGGAATCCTAATACCATTTGAGTTCCAAATTCCCTTCTTTCTTGATACCAAAGAGTTTCTTGACATGTGGGTTCATGAGCTACACATTAGGCTTATAAATATAATCCTTCCTTTATTCGATCAAGTTAGAAACAGTGAGTCTCTGCATCTGGTTCCATAGAATCTTAATACACTTACCTCCTCATATTTTAACATTTTAACGTCTATCTTCACACTCTGAACTTGAGCCACAAAAGTATCTCTTAGAGCCCTGAAAATTTTCTTTCCTTTTGCATAGTATTTACACATATTGTTCTTTCTGACTTCTCCCTTCCTTTTCCTTCTCCTGGGCTTGCCTGGCTTATTCTTATCTTTGCTCTGTGGCTCAACTTAGAAATCACTGTTTTGGAAGCTCTTTTTAATGCCTCACATTAGACTTAAGTTATCCTCAGTGCTCACAAAGTTCGAAGTATACCTCCTATCATAGAAGATACTTTACTATATTTGTCTGTGTCTTACAGAAGACTGTAAGATATTTAAGATACAAGGGCCTGGGTCATTCTTACCATTGCCATATCTCCAGGTCCTGCAAAACTGTCTGGCACATGTAAGTATTCAAATAAATGTATAGATTGACTTAAAACAAGCACTCTCTGGCTCTTTTTTGCTCTCTCTCTTTTTTTTTCTCTCTCCATATATATGTGTGTGTATACGAGATTAAAGATATATAAATCACATTGGTTATAAGTGTAATGCATACAAAAACTGTGATGCAAACAGTTGTGAAGTAAACAAGTATTTGGCAAAAAACTGAAGTCAACAGTATTTTAATCTGAATAAAATGTGCTTCTTTGTTCTTATTAGCTTAATTTCTTTCTTTTCCAGCTGAAATGCTTTTGTTTTGCTTTTTATTGAATATTCACTTCTTGAATGGCTTCTCATATTCAGGGCTCTTTTATTTTCCTCTTTTCCAGCAAAATGCAACAATTTTGGGGACCTGTTTTTATATCTTTCTTGGGCCAGAACACTCAGTAACACATCAGCACTGTAACCATTGCTAGCATGCCTTTCTGGTCAATTCATGTGCATGGTGAGTGACTTTCTGAAGGAAATGCCTCAATCAAAAAATATAACTTGCCTCATAAGAAATCCAAGCATAGGGTCTTTGTTATGTTGATTTTGAATACTCAGTACCTGGTACTCTTGTACTCAGTAAAGATTCATGGCAAAATAAAATTAATTCTACATATTATTATTTATATAGATGCTTTAATAACATATAAAGTCTAGAGTTAAAATGATCTTTATTACTTCCCATTAATTGTTTCCTTCTGAAGATGCCATAGCATGTTAACTAGGATTCTATCAATTAGTATTCAGAAAGGGGTGAGCATGCGTACTTCACCTGTTTATGTTAAGAAACAAAAGCCAGTGGTATGATTTTCCTACTTTCTTCCAACTGTGTATAAGCTTATTTTTATTATTTCTGCTTACACTCCTGGGGCTTCCTAGAGACTGCTATCTGCAAAATTGTAGTATATTAGCATTGTTTACTTAAGGAAGATTTCTCTGCAAGATGAAAGAATTCTCTCATACAGTATGGCTGATAGGGTGGAGATTCAAAATTACTTAGGAAATGATTTTATTATTAACAACCCAGTTGAATGAAAAATTAAGATGATCTAAACCTGGGTCGAAGAGAAAGAAGCATTATAAGACAGTCTGTTGGGAATAGTAATTACCTAGCATTCAAAGATCTCATTTCATAATGATACACACAGCAACATGAATGAATCTCAAATAAAGGCTTAGCAAAAGCAGCTAGACACAAAAATATACATATGGCATGATTTCATTTACATGAAATTTTAGAAAAAGCTGAAGCAATCTTTAGGGCCTGAAACATATCAGGGATTGTCTAGGACCATATCTGGTTGTGATGGGGAACTGATTGCACAGAAAAGCACAAAGAACTTACTAAGTTGATGTCAATGTTATGTATCTTGATTTTTATGGTATTTTCAGAGAGAGGTATGCAATTCTGAAAGAATCATCATAAGGTATACGTCAAATAAGTGAATGTTATTGTTTAAAGATTCAGTTCAGTTCAGTTGCTCAGTCATGTCCGACTCTTGCGACCCAATGGACTGCAGCACGCCAGGCCTCCTTGTCCATCACCAACTCCTGGAATTTACTCAAACTCATGCCCATTGAGTCGGTGATGCCATCCAACCATCTCATCCTCTGTCGTCCCTTCTCCTCCCGTCCTCAGTCTTTACCAGCATCAGGGTCTTTGCAAATGAATCAGTTCTTCACATCAGGTGGCCAAAGTATTAGAGTTTCAGCTTCAGCATCAGTCCTTCTGATGAATATTCAGGACTGATTTCCTTTAGAATGGACTGGTTGGATCTCCTTGCAGTCCAAGGGACTCTCAAGAGTCTTCTGCAACACCACAGTTCAAAAACATCAATTCTTCTGTGCTCAGCTTTCTTTATAGTCCAACTCTCACATCCATACATGACTACTAGAAAAACCATAGCCTTGACTAGATGGACCTTTGTTGGCAAAGTAATGTCTCTGCTTTTTAATATGCTGTCTAGGTTCATTATAACTTTTCTTCCAAGAAGTAGGCATCTTTTAATTTCATAGATGTGGTCACCATCTGCAGTGATTTTGGAGCTCCCCAAAATAAAGTCTCCCACTGTTTCCACTGTTTTGCCATCTGTTTGCCATGAAGTGATGGAACCAGATTCCCTGATCTTTGTTTCCTGAATGTTGAGCTATAAGCCAACTTTCTCTCTCCTCGTTTACTTTCATCAAGAGGCTCTTTTGTTCTTCACTTTCTGCCATGAGGGTGGTGTCATCTGTATATCTGAGGTCATTGATATTTCTCCCATCAAATTTGATTCTAGCTTGTGCTTCATTCAGCCCAACGTTTCTCATGATGTACTCAGTATATGTGAAATAAGCAGGGTGACATTATACAGCCTTGACATATTTCTTTTTCTATTTGAAACCTGTCTGTTGTTCCATGTCCAGTTCTAACTGTTGCTTCCTGACCTGCATACATATTTCTCAGGAAGCATGTCAGGTGGTCTGGTATTCCCATCTCTTGAAGAATTTTCCACAGTTTATTGTGGTCCACACAGTCAAAGNTCTGGCTCTAGATGAGTGATCACACCATTGTGATTATCTTGGTCATGAAGATCTTTTTTGTATAGTTCTTCTGTGTATTCTTGCCACCTCTTCTTAGTATCTTCTGCTTCTGTTAGGTCCATAACATTTCTGTCCTTTATCAAGCCCATCTTTGCATGAAATATTCCCTCAGGCACTCTGTCTATCAAATCTAATCCCTTGAATCTATTTCTCACTTCCACTGTATAGTCTTTAGGGATCTGATTTAGGTCAACTTGAGTGGTCTAGTGGTTTTCCCTGAAGTGAAGTTAAGTGAAGTGAAGTCGCTCAGTTGTGTCCGACTCTTTGCAACCCCATGGACTATAGACTACTAAGCTCCTCTGTCCATGGGATTCTCAGGCAAGAGTACTGGAGCAGGTTGCCATTTCCTTCTCCAGGGGATCTTCCCAACACAGGGATTGAACTCGGGTCTCCTGCATTGCAAGCAGACGCTTTATCCTCTGAGTTACTCTTCATTTCTCTACTTTATAAATTATACCTCAATAAAGAAAATTTAAGAGAGGAAAAACACTCAATTCATAATTGGGTCTAATATTAAGCAACAGGGCTTCCCAGGGGGCACTAGTGGTAAAGAATCTGCCTGCCAATGTAGGAGACTTTTAAAAGCCATGAGTTTGATCCCTGTGTCAGGAAGATTCCCTAGAGGAGAAAATACCACTCTGGTGTTCTTGCCTGAAGAATCGGATAGACAGGGGATCCTGGCAGGTTACTGTCCATAGGATCACAAAGTCAGACAGGATGGAAGCAACTTAGCATGCACTAAGTAACGAGATTTTAATAGACCCAGTATATCCTTTGAGCCTCATTTTCAACAACAGCATAACAGAAGTAATAAATAACACTACTCCAACCTACCTAACAAGCTTGCTTGCCAAGCTAAAACAAAATAGACACCAAAGTACTTTTTAACCACTATAGCATAAGCTTAGAGATGTTATTGTTGGGGGAAATTTGAAGAACAGGATGCTATTTTGTTTGTATAAAGGATCTGGGATTAAGTGTATTACACAGGGCTGGTGAAATGTTTATCTACAAACTCTAAGTCATAAACCACTGCTCTTGATTCAAAATTGAATCAAAATTAGCCTGGTCAATTTTTTAGAGATAAAATTGTGCAGAATGTTTTAATTTTTCTCAAATTTGAGAAAAATTAATGAAAAGATATATTTTATATATTAACATATTCTTGTTAGAATAACCTTGTTTCATCATTATCAAGGAACATTTATATCCACTTACTATTCATGAAGCTGTGTGTGTTTAAAAAAGAAATATGATGTGTTAAGTTTAAATTAAATTTCACTTTAAAATATTCATGATTTAATGTTAAAGTTACCATAGAGGAGAATGCAGGAGCCTAAATCTAGAATAATAAGTTCTATAGAACATATAATATAGCATGTATGTCCTACCTTAGGATAGCATGAATAATTTGGACTAAATTTCAATATACTTGTACAAAAAAATAGAGGAGTTAGGACATAACTTTAAAACTCCAGAAGTTCAGAAGAAATGTGTAAATAAGTATAATAGGAACTTCAGGAGTCACTCTTTTATGCTCCTGTATATTTTGTCATAAGAAATAAAAACAGGAGTTCCCTGGTGGCTCTGTGGATAGGAATCCACCTGCGAAACAAGGGGACACGGGTTTGATCCCTGATCTGGGAAGATTTCACTTACAACCAACAACTAAACCCCTATGCTACAACTACTGAGTTGGCATTCTAGAGCCAGGAAACTACTCAGCCCATGAACCTGGAGCCTGTGCTCCACAACAAGAAAAGTCACTGCAACGAGAAACCCAAATACCACAACAAAGATACAGTGCAACCACAAATAAAATAAATTTTAAAAAATTAGAAAAAGAAAAAAAA
Source organism: Neotragus moschatus (assembly GCA_006410615.1). Lineage (NCBI taxonomy): Eukaryota > Metazoa > Chordata > Mammalia > Artiodactyla > Bovidae > Neotragus > Neotragus moschatus. The sequence continues at coordinate 772,062 of SJYA01000597.1, read as the reverse complement.
GCACAAACTATCACAAATTGCACCTTATGAAATAAATCATTTAGTAAAATGATTTAACTAAATATAAAATAAAATAAGTAAAATCTTTAACTGTACTAGTGGTCTTGTAATGTCTGGTTTATACCTGTTTCCTGTGGAAAGGTGTGTTCGTTATCTGGTNAAATTTTAAAAAATTAGAAAAAGAAAAAAAAGCACAAACTATCACAAATTGCACCTTATGAAATAAATCATTTAGTAAAATGATTTAACTAAATATAAAATAAAATAAGTAAAATCTTTAACTGTACTAGTGGTCTTGTAATGTCTGGTTTATACCTGTTTCCTGTGGAAAGGTGTGTTCGTTATCTGGTTGCTGCTGCTGCTGCTGCTAAGTCGCTTCAGTTGTGTCCGACTCTGTGCGACCCCATAGACGGCCTCCTACCAGGCTCCTCTGTCCCTGGGATTCTCCAGGCAAGAACACTGGAGTGGGTTGCCATTTCCTTCTCCAGGGGGACCTTCTCAACCCAGGGATAGAACCCATGTCTCTGCATTGCAGGTGGTCTCCTGAATTGCAGGTGGATTCTTTACTACTGAGCCACCAGGGAAACCCTAATATTTCCTGAGTAAACATTTATTCATATTCAATCCTGGTGTTATACCAAAAAACTCATCTAAGTCTTTTCCTCTAGCGTGAAACATCTATTCTGTTTGTATCAGTCAACGATCTGTTGCAAGTACCATATAAGTAGAAAATAAATGGTGTACTAAGAACATTATTGGAAGTACTACAAGACCAGCTATAGGCTGGGCACTGATTACTTCCAAAACATGGTCATAGAATGATTATTAGGGGAGCAGCTGCTTTCCAATCAGGAAGCCTAAAAGTCAGGGAGCTGCTCCTATAACTCCTTGCTCCAGGATCAGTCCAACTCTGCTCAAGTCTGGAAGTCAAGATATTTTCGCCAACTCTTAGTTCTAAGATCTGACCACATCAGATCTAGCTAAGGAATAAACAAGACAACACCCCATCTACTAGCTTCAGGAACGCATCATTCAAGCTATATTTCATGCCAGTAAAAGTGGATCTTTTGCAGGTTCCTTGCATTCTCCCCCTAAATGCCTACAAATGTGGAGACAGTTACTGGAACTGCTGATAAACCTAATAAGGAAAAGCCACACTCCTTCTCTTCCTTGAAGGCCATTAGAAATAGAATTCCTAGGAGAAGGACTCTGCATCACTTGTTACTTCCAAATCTCATAAAGGTGTATGTGTGTGGATTCACAGCAAATAGATGGGGAAACAGTGGTAACAGTGGCTGACTTAATTTTTGGCTGCTCCAAAATCACTGCAGATGGTGATTGCAGCCATGAAATTAAAAGATGCTTACTCCTTGGAGGGAAAGTTATGAACAACCTAGATAACATATTAAAAAGCAGAGACATTGCTTTGTCAACAAAGGTCCATCTAGTCAAGGGTATGGTTTTTCCAGTAGTCATGTATGGATGTGAGAGTTGGACTATAATGAAAGCTGAGTGCCAAGGAATTAATACTTTTGAACTGTGGTGTTGGAGAAGACTCTTGACAGTCCCTTGGACTACAAGGAGATCCAACCAGTCCATCCTAAAGGAGATCAGTCCTGGGTGTTCATTGGAAGGATTGATGTTGAAGTTGCAACTCCAACACTTTGACTACCTGATGCTAAGAGCTGACTCATTTGAAAAGACCCTGATGCTGGGGAAGATTGAGGGTAGGAGAAGGGGAAGACAGAGGATGAGATGGTTGGATGGCATCACTGATTCAATGGACATAAATTTGTGTAAACTCCGGGAGTTGGTGATGGACAGGGAGGCCTGTCATGCTGTGGTTCATGGGGTTACAAAGAGTTGGACACGACTGAGCAACTGAACTATTGAACTATATGGGTTCGATCTCTGGGTTGGAAAGATCTTCTAGAGAAGGAAATGGCAACCCACTCCATATTCTTGCCTGGACAATCCCATGGACAGAGGAGCATGGTGGGCTACAGTGTATGAGGCCACAAAGAGTTAGACATGACAAGTGATTTAGCATACATAGCACACATGTTGATTCGTCAAAAGTTAGATCACATATGGAATTGAGCTGTCAGGGATTTTAGGAAGCAGAATTGAGACTAGGGTGAAGCGAGGGAGACATCCAAGGCACAGAGTTCAAGTGAGGAGCTCATTCTTTTGTGCCAATCCTGTACCTGCTCAAGTCTTAGAGTGAATGCATCCGTAAATGTGGGGGACTGGACACCTCACTTCTCTCACTCTAGTCTTGGCCAGGATAAGAAATTTTTAGCAAATGGAGTGAGTTGGAAGTGAGTTCACAAGCCAGTTTGTAGTACTGGCCAGAGCCTGCCACTTGTCTGCTTAAGATTCAGCCAGGCCTTTCTCCTATAGTAAAACTACCAACAACACTATAGTCACACAAAACCAGCATGTGTGCTTTTGCCTGCTACAATTTCAGATGATTTGACCTCACAAATAAATGAAAATCCAACACTCTTTCTTCATTTTAAATGAAAGTCCACTGTTATCACCTGTAAGAAGAAAACCAAATGCATTGAGACCATAACATTCAGTAATCTTCTTGATTTATCACATTATCAAGAATCACAGTAGCCATAAAAATATGGTTCCAATTCTTCTTCAGTTAGATTCATGGTAAAAAATGACTTTTTGTTATTTTATATATCATATTATTTTTATAGAAAAAATAAAATATTTCATAATTTAGAGTCACTACCATGAAATTAAAAGATGCTTACTCCTTGGAAGAAAAGCTGTGATCAACCTAGATAGCATACTGAAAAGCAGAGACATTAGTTTGCCAACAAAAGTCCGTCTAGTCAAGGGTATGGTTTTTCCTGTGGTCATGTATAGATGTGAGAGTTGGACTGTGAAGAAAGCTGAGCACCAAAGGATTGATGCTTTTGAACTGTGGTGTTGGAGAAGACTCTTGGGACTGCAAGGAGATCCAACCAGTCCATTCTGAAGGAGATCAGCCCTGGGATTTCTTTGGAGGGAATGATGCTAAAGCTGAAACTCCAGTACTTTGGCCACCTCATGTGAAGAGTTAGCTCATTGGAAAAGACTCTGATGCTGGAAGGGATTGGGGGCAGGAGGAGAAGGGGATGACCGAGGATGAGACGGCTGGATGGCATCACCGACTCGATGGACGTGAGTCTGAGTGAACTCTGGGAGTTGGTGATGGACAGAGAGGCCTGGCGTGCTGCGATTCATGGGGTCGCAAAGAGTCGGACATGACTGAGCAACTGAACTGAACTGAATCCCCTAGATGAAATGTCAAAACAAATTAAAACCATGATTCAGTCTTTGTGCTTAGTAAGAGAAAAAATGATCAGAAGATATTGCAGCAAACTTCCATAGATAAGTAATCCCAGATATGTACATGTTACTGAAAGATTTTTGAAATGCTTTTCCTTTTTAACGAAGGACACTCAGAGAATTTGCCTAGGATGATAATAAACTCTTAATAGAGGAGACAGAATCAAGTCTATTTGCATCTAGTAATTTCTCAGCTGATTTATTTTTGGAAGCAGAGATGCATACTCAAGAGGACAATTTTTCTTAATCAGACACTAACAGGACACAAAAAAATGCATGTATGACCAACCTAGATAGCATATTCAAAAGCAGAGACATTACTTTTCCAAAAAAGGTCAGTCTAGTCAAGGCTATGGTTTTTCCAGTAGTCATATATGGCTGTGAGAGTTGGACTGTGAAGAAAGCTGAGCACTAAAGAACTGATGCTTTTGAACTGTGGTGTTGGAGAAGACTCCTAAGAGTCCCTTGGCCTGCAAGGAGATCCAACCAGTCCATTCTAAAGGAGATCAGTCCTGAGTGTTCTTTGGAAGGAATGATGCTAAAGCTGAAACTCCAGTACTTTGGCCACCTCATGCGAAGAGTTGACTCATTGGAAAAGACTCTGATGCTGGGAGGGATTGGGGGCAGGAGGAAAAGGGGACGACGGAGGATGAGGTGGCTGGATGGCATCACCAACTCGATGGACTGAGTCTGAGTGAACTCCGGGAGTTGGTGATGGACAGGGAGGTCTGGCGTGCTGCGATTCATGGGGTCGCAAAGAGTTGGACACGACTGAGCAACTGAACTGAACTGAACACAGTACTGATACATTCTAGTGGCAAAGGTAAAGTGAAGAAGGAAAAAGGACCTGTCAGACAGGTGAGGGTGAGAATTGAAGTTTTAATGGGGTACCTGGGGAAAGCATTACTGAGAATGAGGTTTTCCAGTTATAATCCAAAAATGAAGAAGAAAAGTGAATTCATGTAGATATTTTGAGAAAAGGGTAGAGGCTTCAACAAGAAAAAGCACTGAAGTAGAAGCATTCTGGAGTGCTGTAGGAGGAAAAGGGGGTTCTGTGTACCTGGAGTTGTGGGTAGGAGCAAGGTAGGAAATGAGACAGAAGAGATAAGAGAGAGCTGGGTCATGTAAGGCTTTGGTTCTGCCCATTTGCAAGGACTCCATTCAGTTCAGTCCAGTCACACAGTCATGTCCAACTCTTTGCAACCCCATGGACTGCAGCACTCCAGGCTTCCCTGTCCATCACCAATTCCCAGAGCTTGCTCACACTCATATCCATCGGTGATGCCATCCAAATATCTCATCCTCTGCCATCCCCTTCTCCTCCTGCCTTCAATCTTGCAAGGACTAGTCATTTAAAAAAACATCCATTTGATCCCAAAATGAATAAATCAAAAAACATAAACAAAAAAAAATGAAACCAGAAACTTCTTTATGGTGATATAGGAGACCTTCAAAATCATCTAGAGCACATATTTTATGTAACAATAAAGACTTGAAATCATTCTCCTTAACATCAGAACAAATCAAGATGCCCACTTTCACATTCTCACTATTTTTCCTGAAGGCAGTGCTGGAGGTCCAGTCAGAACAGTAAAGGAAAAAAAAAAAAAGCAAGAGTATAATAATTAGAAGGAAAAAAGAAAGATCAATATTTCCAACGTTGCAGATGATGACTGTTATTAAAAATAATTAATAAATCTACAGATAAAAATGTTAGAATTTTAATAATGGATAAATAAAGGATAGCAGATATTATAATACACAAAATAAAGGCAATGATTGATCAGAAAATGCAATTTTAAATAAGCCATTTGCTACATATAGGAAGCAAAAATATTGTCTCTAGGAATAAGAAAATTGTTTCAAGACTTTTATAAATAAGATTATAACATGTATCTGAAGATGTAATAGAAAACCTAAATATAGAAAAGTATTCAAGTCTTTAGATTCACTATAATAAAAATGCCACTTATCCCTAGGCCAATTCTAATAAATATTCCCACAGGATCCTTATGGAAGTTTACACTTAGGTTTTTAAATTATTTGGAGGTATGTTGCTGCTGCTGCTGCTAAGCTGCATCAGTCATGTCCAACTCTGTGCCACCCCATAGACGGAAGCCCACCAGATGCCCCCGTCCCTGGGATTCTCCAGGCAAGAACACTGGACTGGGTTACTATTTCCTTCTCCAATGCATGAAAGTGAAAAGTGAAAGTAAAGTTTTTCAGTTGTGTCTGACTCTTAGTGACCCCCTGGACTGTAGCCCACCAGGCTCCTCCATCCATGGGATTTTCCAGGCAAGAGTACTGGAGTGGGGTGCCAGTGCCTTCTCTAATTTGGAGGTATAAATGGTAAAAAGTAGCCCTGAAGATTTTCTTTACTATGAAAAAATTACTATGAAGCTAAAATTGTTTTAATAGTATTGCATTGGTTGAAGGGTAGAATTTTAGAAAAATGGAACAGAATAGAAAGACCACAAATGGTCATATCTGTATATAAAAATTTAATTTAATTTATTACATAGCCATCAGTGCAGGTCAATGGAAATAAATGGTTCTGAATCATTGTTTACCCATTTGGGGGAACAATGTCAAATTAACACTCTACATCATTCAAGAATCAATTTCAAATAGAATTAAGATTTAAATGGGAATGAAAACTTCTATAATTATTTTAGGACTTTTTTCCAACCTCAAGGCAAGGAAAAGTTTATTTAAAAAAAAAAAAACAGAAAGTGAAAATCATTACAAAAGATTGAGAAAATATGTTGCTAAATTAAACAACTGATTATCACAAACACCATAAAGACCACAAAATACAAGCTAAGAACTGAGAAAATTCTCACCACATTTATGACTAATAAAGGACTATTATCCAACCAATCAATCAACAAGAAAAAAAGAAATAACCAATTAAAATTGAACAAAAAGCTCAAACAGACATTTCATAGAAGAGGTAAATGAATGACCTTTGAATACACAGAAAGATACTCAAGCTCATTAGCAACCCCAAAAGTACATGTTGATGTCTCAATAACACATCATCTTACAGGACTCTGTTAGCAGAAATGTCAGGCAGTGAGAACATTCATCCATTGCTCATGAGCTGGAAATTTTTGCAAACACTTTGGAAGACAGTTTGCCAGTGCTTAGTAAAGTTGGAAAAATCCTGCACAAGTACAGAAGAAGGTAATTTACAAGGCAGTAATATTTGTAATAGAAAATAAATTTTGACATTTTGAATGCTGATCAGTTGTAGAATAGACTAGCTGTGCTAACTCAGACAGTATAATAATATTAAGCAATGAAAATAAATTAACTACAGCCATGAATTGGGTCAATCTAATTCCCCAAAGCATAATTTTGAGAGGAATATATCACAGAAACACAAAGGGTATAATTCCATTACTTAAGATTTTTTTTAAATAGGCAACACTACTATATATATTCCTTAGAGTTACCTATATACATAGCAAAAACTATAGAAGAATTCAAGGACCTGACTAGCACAAAAATAATGTTGGTAATTTCCTCTTGAAGTGTGGAACTAGTGTGATTGAGGAGGCTCACACAGAGACATAGATGAAGCTTCTGAAATACTAGACACATTATTTCTTAACTTGAGATTTGGGTCTCCAACTATTTCTTTAGTTTATAGTCTTTACATTTGAATATGTATTTTAATTAAAATTAAAGTATGTTTAACAGTAAAGTATTTTACACAAATAAATGTATCATTTTATTTGTCCTTGCAAAATAAAGACTTTGAGGGCTCCAAATTATTTCAGCACACACCATTACATATATTTCGGCTCACACCTTTACTTTATGGGTATACTCACCCAGGTCTCCTGCTTTATTTGATCAATTCGCATGCCAAAATTTTTCAGATTTCCTCAAAATTCTGTATCCACTTACAAAGTTGTACTCTGATTGCCTAAGAAACTCAATATCCGGTAGGGGAAAAGTCAATTGAAAGAAATTTTATCAGCATATAATTGTCCTCAGTTTCACCTGTTTCAGCATAAGAATTTGAAAAACTGCTGGATTCTGAATCAGATGATCTGCCAGGTATGTAAAAGCACTCATTTCAATTATTTCTCATGAACTCATAGTGCATCTGTTAAGTTATATTTTACAACTAATAAACAGCTTCAGGAGTGATTAAGTAATGAATGCCTGAGTACACAGATAACAAAGGATAAATGAGAGAATTAATTTCTGGTTTTCAGGTCCTGAAGTCATGGCTCTTCCTGCTGCATATGGTAATCCCATAAGAAGACTGGTATTATCAGGTGCCAGAGACATCAAGCACAGTGCTTCTGATGGAGTAAGAGCTTAATACATAGCTAATAAATAAAAGAATAAATAAATGAGATCCTGAAAAATATGGTCCTTACCTCAACACGGGTTTTGGTTTCTTAGTCTGTGGATATTTTTTTCACCTTCAATTTGTTGCTGTTGTTGTTTAGTTGCTAAGTCGTGTCTGACTCTTTGTGACCCCATGGATTGTAGCCTGCCAGGCTCATCTGTCTGTGAGATTTCCCAGGTAAGAATACTGGAGTGGGTTGCCATTTCCTTCTCGACGGGATCTTCCGGACCCAGGGGTTGAGGCTGTGTCTCATGCATTGGCAGGCAGATTCTTACCACTGAACCACCTGGGAAGTTTCACCTTTGATTATGTGTCTGTATGACACTGGACCATAGAATTTCATTTACTAACTGGAAATCATTATTTCCAGTAAGATTTCTCATACATAGAACATTTAAAAAACACACTAAATAAACAGAATTACCATAATTCTACTCTTTTAACTATTTTCTCCCTTTGATGATACTATACCGTGCCTTAAAAAAACTAGCAACACACTAACAATAACTACTAATTATAAGCTCTGTTATGAAACTTTCATAGGATAAAAGTTTCAAGTTATAAAAAATTCAATTAGGTTTCTGTTACAAATTCTATAATTTCAGAATGCTGCAAAGTAATTGTATCGAAGCCATATTGTGCTAGATGGAGGAAAGTTTTACTTCTTAATATAAGGTTTCCTCCAACTCAGACTAGATGTGATTGAAGAGTCTAGAGACTATCTCTCTCTTGCCATTAAAGTAGCTATACATGTTCAAAATTACTGTGCTTCAACAGCTTCTTAATTTATAAGCTAGATCAATTTGATAAGCAAGCATCTATACTATTCCCCAAGATCTATCTCCTCCAGTTTGGGAATGTTTTGCTAATAGAATCACAAGGCTTTTATGTAGAATTAGTGAACTGGAGAACAACATTTATTTGCAAGTTATACCCTTTTAAAGCCTATACGTAATGAAATAAAGATTTTGGATTTTTTTCTGAAAATAATTTCTAGGCACTTTGAAGGAATTTATGCTGAGAAAGAAACTACTCAAAGATTTGCTGATTGTTTTCATGTTTCTTAAAAGAGTTACTGACTAGATGTCTTCTCTCTTAAACAGTAAAGAATGACAGAGCTTTTATTCTGGGGGTAATCTGTATTTAATATTGATGAAATGGACAATCTGAGCAATTTCACCATTCCTTCCTCCTTGCTTCTCTCCCTTTTTATCTTTCTCCTTTCTTCCTTCCTTTCCTCTTTCATTACCTTCCTTCCATCCCTCCTTCCTTCCTCTTGCCATTCTTTATTCACTCTACTCTTCTCTTTCCTTCTATTCTTTTCTAACAGGCATAAGGTGACAAAAATCAAAAGTTTTAAATTCTATTATTGCACTAAGAAACATAAACTCTGAGTTTGTAAAACAATCTTCAGTCAAATTTAGTCCTGACTGTAAGCTGTTGTATTAACTTGTCAAAAAACATTTATAATTTAGAGTGTCATACTCTGAAAATATTACAGAAAATTCAATGTAGTTGAAGATCCCTAAACTAACAAGTAGAACAGACATCAAACGCAGGTCCTAGTCTCACCTCACCCTAGCTGCATCGTTTTAGGCAGCTGATTCACACAGTTTCCTCATCTGCAACATTGGCTATTTATTAAAGGAAATTTAAATGAGATTGTTCATGTCAAAACAAGCTTAAAATGGCAAAGCTTCATATAAAATGTAAGACATTATTATTTGAGAGAAGGATAATGTTTCTTTTCTACCTGTTAATGTTTGGAATCATAATGGCTGTAATATTTCCTAGTTTTACTGTAATTCTATTTGGAGAAGAGGAGTAATTTGAAAATGGAATTCTTCCAAACTGGTCTTTTGATAAAAAGTTGATTTATTTGATGTTGTGGGGACCCATATGAGAATATTATTTTACCTAAAGCAAACTAGCAGAAGTCTTTGCTTTACAGCAGTAATCCTATTCAGTATTCAATTTGTCAGCTGTGTTGCAATCTGGAATATTTAAAAGTGATTTTATGTTAAATTCAAATGCAGAATGTAGATTACATAAATATTTATCCAAGCTATCAAACAAACCAAATTCTTAGAGTAACAGTAAAGATATATATTTTACAAGATTAAACCTCTTATGATTTCATTTTTACAGTGTTTCCATAATTATTGCTGTTGTTTAATTGCTAAGTCATGCCCAACTCTTTTGCGAACACATGGATTCTAGCATGCCAGGCTCCTCTATCCATGGCATTTTCCGAGCAAGAATACTGGAGTTGGTTACCATTTCCTTGTTCAGGGGATCTTCCCAACCAAAGGATCAAACCTGCGTCTCCTGCATAGCAGGCAGATTCTTTACCACTGAGCCACCAAGGAATAATACCCTCTCTTGGTTGGCTGGACTGCCCTTACAGGTGAATATGAGCTTTTAGTCCTTGGCCTGCCTGCTCTAGCCTCATGTGATCAAGATCCTCCCTCCTCCCTAAAATGCCTTGATTTTGTTTGTTTTCACTCAGCAGAAAGCAAGAGAAGATTTTGGGCCAAGAGTGGATTGGATCAAAGACACCAGCATCTTTACTTTGCAAAAATTACTTGCTAATTGAAACAGATTGGGAGGAAAAAAGGGTCAGAGAGGATGTCCTAAAAGGATTATGGGCATAGCGAAGACTATATTGAGTATGTCAAAATTCATTAATAATTTGAAAAATATTACCCAGGAAGTCTGCCATGATTGTGTTTGTATTGATTAGCATGTTGAAATCTCGTTTTCCCTTTAGTGACCTATGAACCCTTGGGGAAACTCTTGTTTTGAAGTTTAGTTTTGTTACATATTCCCAGAACATTTAGTGAACACCACTCACTCTCTGAATTTGAACTTCATCTGTAGCTCAGATGGTAAAGCTTCTGCCTACAATGCAGGAAATCCAGGTTCTATCCCTGTGTAGGGAAGATCCCCTGGAGAAGGAAATGATAACCCACTCCAGTACTCTTGCCTGGAAAATCCCCTGGATGGAGGAGTCCAGTAGGCTACAGTCCATGGGGTCCAAAAGAGTTGGATACAACTGAGCGACTTCACTTCATACAATTATAGGGGTCTCCCGGATGGCTCAACTGTAAAGTATCTGCTTGCCAATGTAGGAGACTCAGGAGACACGGGTCCGATCCACTGGGTTAAGAAGATCCCATGGAGGAGGAAATAGCAACCCACAGTATTTTTGGCTGAGAAATCCAAATCCCATGGACAGAGGAGCCTGGCAGGCTACAGTCGATGAGTTGCAAAGCACATGCACGCATGCTAAGTCTCTTGAGTCATATCTCACTCTTTACGACGNATTTATGCTGAGAAAGAAACTACTCAAAGATTTGCTGATTGTTTTCATGTTTCTTAAAAGAGTTACTGACTAGATGTCTTCTCTCTTAAACAGTAAAGAATGACAGAGCTTTTATTCTGGGGGTAATCTGTATTTAATATTGATGAAATGGACAATCTGAGCAATTTCACCATTCCTTCCTCCTTGCTTCTCTCCCTTTTTATCTTTCTCCTTTCTTCCTTCCTTTCCTCTTTCATTACCTTCCTTCCATCCCTCCTTCCTTCCTCTTGCCATTCTTTATTCACTCTACTCTTCTCTTTCCTTCTATTCTTTTCTAACAGGCATAAGGTGACAAAAATCAAAAGTTTTAAATTCTATTATTGCACTAAGAAACATAAACTCTGAGTTTGTAAAACAATCTTCAGTCAAATTTAGTCCTGACTGTAAGCTGTTGTATTAACTTGTCAAAAAACATTTATAATTTAGAGTGTCATACTCTGAAAATATTACAGAAAATTCAATGTAGTTGAAGATCCCTAAACTAACAAGTAGAACAGACATCAAACGCAGGTCCTAGTCTCACCTCACCCTAGCTGCATCGTTTTAGGCAGCTGATTCACACAGTTTCCTCATCTGCAACATTGGCTATTTATTAAAGGAAATTTAAATGAGATTGTTCATGTCAAAACAAGCTTAAAATGGCAAAGCTTCATATAAAATGTAAGACATTATTATTTGAGAGAAGGATAATGTTTCTTTTCTACCTGTTAATGTTTGGAATCATAATGGCTGTAATATTTCCTAGTTTTACTGTAATTCTATTTGGAGAAGAGGAGTAATTTGAAAATGGAATTCTTCCAAACTGGTCTTTTGATAAAAAGTTGATTTATTTGATGTTGTGGGGACCCATATGAGAATATTATTTTACCTAAAGCAAACTAGCAGAAGTCTTTGCTTTACAGCAGTAATCCTATTCAGTATTCAATTTGTCAGCTGTGTTGCAATCTGGAATATTTAAAAGTGATTTTATGTTAAATTCAAATGCAGAATGTAGATTACATAAATATTTATCCAAGCTATCAAACAAACCAAATTCTTAGAGTAACAGTAAAGATATATATTTTACAAGATTAAACCTCTTATGATTTCATTTTTACAGTGTTTCCATAATTATTGCTGTTGTTTAATTGCTAAGTCATGCCCAACTCTTTTGCGAACACATGGATTCTAGCATGCCAGGCTCCTCTATCCATGGCATTTTCCGAGCAAGAATACTGGAGTTGGTTACCATTTCCTTGTTCAGGGGATCTTCCCAACCAAAGGATCAAACCTGCGTCTCCTGCATAGCAGGCAGATTCTTTACCACTGAGCCACCAAGGAATAATACCCTCTCTTGGTTGGCTGGACTGCCCTTACAGGTGAATATGAGCTTTTAGTCCTTGGCCTGCCTGCTCTAGCCTCATGTGATCAAGATCCTCCCTCCTCCCTAAAATGCCTTGATTTTGTTTGTTTTCACTCAGCAGAAAGCAAGAGAAGATTTTGGGCCAAGAGTGGATTGGATCAAAGACACCAGCATCTTTACTTTGCAAAAATTACTTGCTAATTGAAACAGATTGGGAGGAAAAAAGGGTCAGAGAGGATGTCCTAAAAGGATTATGGGCATAGCGAAGACTATATTGAGTATGTCAAAATTCATTAATAATTTGAAAAATATTACCCAGGAAGTCTGCCATGATTGTGTTTGTATTGATTAGCATGTTGAAATCTCGTTTTCCCTTTAGTGACCTATGAACCCTTGGGGAAACTCTTGTTTTGAAGTTTAGTTTTGTTACATATTCCCAGAACATTTAGTGAACACCACTCACTCTCTGAATTTGAACTTCATCTGTAGCTCAGATGGTAAAGCTTCTGCCTACAATGCAGGAAATCCAGGTTCTATCCCTGTGTAGGGAAGATCCCCTGGAGAAGGAAATGATAACCCACTCCAGTACTCTTGCCTGGAAAATCCCCTGGATGGAGGAGTCCAGTAGGCTACAGTCCATGGGGTCCAAAAGAGTTGGATACAACTGAGCGACTTCACTTCATACAATTATAGGGGTCTCCCGGATGGCTCAACTGTAAAGTATCTGCTTGCCAATGTAGGAGACTCAGGAGACACGGGTCCGATCCACTGGGTTAAGAAGATCCCATGGAGGAGGAAATAGCAACCCACAGTATTTTTGGCTGAGAAATCCAAATCCCATGGACAGAGGAGCCTGGCAGGCTACAGTCGATGAGTTGCAAAGCACATGCACGCATGCTAAGTCTCTTGAGTCATATCTCACTCTTTACGACGCTATGGACTGTAGCCCACCAGGCTCCTCTGTCCACGGGATTCTCCAGACAAGAATACTGGAGTGGGTTGCCATGCCCTCCTCCAGGGCATCTTCCCCATCCAGGGATGGAACCCAGGTCTCTTACATTGGCAGGTGGGTTCTTTACCTCTAGTGCCACCTGGGAAACCCACATGCAAACGCACACACAAAATTATAATAAGATTAAGTACAAGAATCTTGAGATTTCTGTTATTATCTGTAAACATATACTTTGAGGCGGTTTAAATAGATGAGTAATCTGTACCCTACGGATTTTTGCTTTACTCATAATAACAAGCTTTTTCCCTGGGGATGGTTAGACATAGCATGCTTCATGTGCATGAACAGCCACACAACTTTTTAAATTCTTTATAACTCTAACAGGGTAGGTGATTACTATTTTATTTATCCATGAAAATGTTTTATTTATTCATTTATCCATGAAAAAGAGTAGCAAAGCAAAGATGTTGCCAGCACCCAGAAAAGGCATAAATCAAGATTTACTCCATTTCTGTATCTTTTTAAAGAAAACATCTATTGTTATGTATGACTGCCCTTTCAGCCTTTTTGTGATAAAACTCACTTCGTCTCCATTCCTTCCCCAGAAGAGTTTTCAGTCATGATATGACTGTGCACCCTTCCTGGATTGGTCAGTCAGAAACACTCCATTTGCTTTTGTCAAATCAATAAGTTGAGGGTAATGAGTGGGATCAAAGCTGGATAAAACAGACTTTCTTAAGACAATTAATATATGACTAATCAGAATACATTCTTATACACTATATTCATTTTTCAGAAATTGTTGACTATGATATGCTACAGAAAATAGGAAAAGATTGAGAGATATCTGATAACACTGACATCAAAAATGAAAAAACTATGGTTATAGCAAAATTCTTGGTAATGTTTAAAATGTTAAAAAACTTACCTAATGTTAAAATGATATGTTAAAACACTTACTAATGTTATGTTAAAACAGTAAAAACACGTGTCCTTTGTATCACTATGAAGCTTTATTTCCATATTAGGTATAGTTTCTTACATTCATATCTCTGTATCGTGGATTGCCTGGAGGTCCAGTGCTTAAGACTCTGCTTCCAATGCAGGGGGTGAGGGTTTGTCAATTCTTGTCTAGGAACTATGATCCCACATGCCTCAGACATAGCCAAAAAAACCCCTCTGATTCAGCAAAATTAAATTCATTAAACAGAAAATGTCTAAACTGCTTGCCTCAGGTTTCCCAGGTTAAGGAGCAAGTCCTTGGCCTCACATAGGAAGAAGAGAGAGACCCATCTAAGAGGAGAGAGACTGGTCTTAATCTTGAAGGGCCTAGATCCTTCATTTACTACTCAAGATGCCAGAGTGGGAGAGGAAGAGGAACAATAGTCCACACACATCAGTTAGCTAGTAGTTTATTTCCTTCACTATCTCCAACCCAGAAAATCGTGTCCCAAAATTTACGGCAACTCACTCCAGTATTCTTGCCTGGAAAATCCCATGCACAGAGGAGCCCGGCTGGCTACAGTCCACGGGGTCACAAAGAGTTGGACACAACTAAGCGACTTCACTTTACTTCATTCTTGCAAACAAGGAGTTTTCAAGACTTTGAATAAGACATCATTTTGTTCTAGCTCCAAATTCATTCTTGGATTACAATAAATAAGAGAAAGTAAGGAAAGATGTCCAATCATTTGTAACAATAACTATTCTCCCCCAACAACCATTTATTTCTCTCACATATATATTTGCAGGTAAAGTATGAGAAGGTATTTTTATTTACATTTTCTTATAGGTGATTTATCTAGTCACTGGTTTTAATTCTTACCTGTATGCTAATAAAATCAAATTTATACATTCCTTAAACTTCAGATTGTGTATCCACTTTCTATATTTTCACTTGGATGTTTAATATCATGTCTCAAAGAGATCTTCTGTTCTCCCAAATTTTCCTTTTCAAAGTAACTACCTTTTTGTTCATGTTCATAATTTGGGAAAATCCTTTACTTTTCTAAATCCATTCAAGTCAACATTCTTCACACAATCCCTGAAGAGATTTCTGGCAAAATAAAAATTTCTTTTGATATGCAGTGTCATTTATGATTTGCTTTATCTTTAACACAGTTTATTTTCCCATATGACCATAGAAAGAATACTCGTTTCCCATAAAGCAATATGCTCTTTCCATATGCTAAACTTTATGGCTGGAATTATTTCCCTACCCAGTTCCTAATGACTTCCTAGCCATTCTTTACAATTTAACTCATGCCTCACTTCCTCTCTGAATTTACTCTGATAATCAGGAGCTGCCTTATTTGTTGCCATAGCATCTTCTGCCTACATAGTTATTTTCACTTGGAATCTAACAATATGAAATAATACGGAACTTTGTCTCTTTTCTGTTCGTTTTAGACTATGAAAACTTAAAGGCTAATTATTTTTTCTTTTTTTCTTCTTTTTGCCTTGTTTATCTTTAAATCAACAAGAATGTAGCACAAATTCTTGCAAAAGATGGTACTCTACTAATATTTTGTTAAATGATAAATGCTTGATAAAAGTGAAAGTGGAGAGTGAAAAAGTTGGCTTAAAGCTTAATATTCAGAAAATGAAGATCATGGTATCCGGTCCCATCACTTCATGGGAAATAGATGGGGAAACAGTGGAAATAGTGTCAGACTTTATTTTGGGGGGCTCCAAAATCACTGCAGATGGTGATTGCAGCCATGAAATTAAAAGACGCTTACTCCTTGGAAGAAAAGTTATGACCAACCTAGATAGCATATTGAAAAACAGAGACATTACTTTGCTGACTAAGGTCTGTCTAGTCAAGGCTATGGTTTTTCCTGTGGTCATGTATGGATGTGAGAGTTGGACTGTGAAGAAGGCTGAGCNAAGGGGAAACAGTGGAAACAGTGTCAGACTTTATTTTGGGGGGCTCCAAAATCACTGCAGATGGTGATTGCAGCCATGAAATTAAAAGACGCTTACTCCTTGGAAGAAAAGTTATGACCAACCTAGATAGCATATTGAAAAACAGAGACATTACTTTGCTGACTAAGGTCTGTCTAGTCAAGGCTATGGTTTTTCCTGTGGTCATGTATGGATGTGATAGTTAGACTGTGAAGAAGTCTGAGTGCTGAAGAATTGATGCTTTTGAACTGTGGTGTTGGAGAAGACTCTTGAGAGTCCCTTGGACTGCAAGGAGATCCAACCAGTCCATTCTGAAGGAGATCAGCCCTGGGTGTTCTTTGGAAGGAATGATGTTAAAGTTGAAACTCCAGTCCTTTGGCCACCTGATGAGAAGAGTTGACTCATTGGAAAAGACTCCGATGCTGGGAGGGATTGGAAGCAGGAGGAGAAGAGGACAACAGAGGATGAGATGGCTGGATGGCATCACAGACTCGATGGGCGTGAGTCTGAGTGAACTCCAGGAGTTGGTGATGGACAGGGAGTCCTGGTGTGCTGCGATTCATGGGGTCGCAAAGAGTCAGACATGACTGAGTGACTGAACTGAAATGAACTGAACTGAACCAAACAAAAAGCATGATTTTGTTCACTTAAGATAAATTATTGAAGCATTATTTCCATATTTGTATTAATTAGCATATTAAGCATTCAGTAGTTATATTCTTCTATCAACACCATCTTCACCCTTAAGTACCTGACAAACAAATCTGAAACCTAAAATATTTTCTTTACTATCCTGTGAAGGGATAAAAATAATTTGTATGGAAACTGCATTTAGAGTGAATTATTAAAACTCTAGTATAGTTTCAAAGTATAATAAATACCTTTACCTGTGAGGTGAGGTTGGAGGCATATTCATAAGAGGAGATTCAAAGTTTGCATTTTCAGTGGTTTTACAAGGACCATCTCTACAAGCAGAGATGTTTTAATCATCTATAGTTAAAGAAGAAAGCCTCAGGGCTGAAAGGAAATAAGAATCTCTGGCTCTAGTTATATAGAGATCATGATCCCTGAGCAAAATTAAAGGTGAGAAACCTAAATCTGGAAGAAAAATATTTTAAAATTTTATTGAGAGAAAGGAAAAAGCAATCTTGAAAAAGGAACATAAGGCTGGAAGTCAGCAGACCTTGACTCTGAACTTTGCTTATTGGGGGACCTTATGTAAATTCTCCATTTGTTCTAATAGTGTAGATAAAACCAGATATATTTGCCTTCACTTTTTGCATCATAATAAGCAAAGGATAAGATGGGAAAATAAATGAGGAAACAATTTTGGAAAGGAAAATTCTCTTCTAACTTAAGCAATAATTAATATTACTTATAATAGAATTAATAAACAGATTTTTCTAAAAAGCAATATTAATAAAACAAGACGGACTCCTCTGGCATTCCAGTTGTTAAAGACTCTGAACTTCCACTTCAGGGGTCACAGTTTCAATCCTTGATTGGGAGACTAGGGTCTGGCTTGCAGAGTAATGTGGTCAAAGAAATTAATACAACAAAATAACTGGTGATAGTGCTCAGTTTTAGGGAGAGTCTGCCAATGGATACTAACTTTGAAGTGTCAAGCTGTTCCCAGATACCTGAAACTATCTTGTTCACCTTCTTCACTCATTTATATTCTGTCACTCCTTCACACTCAGCTCATTAGAGGATTTTAGAATTATTGGGTGTTCAAAAATCATTAATCTAATTGCTCCTCTATTTCACAGCAAAGGAAGTATATAAAACCCAGAAAGACTGACTGAATGAATGAGAAATGTGCCCAGTCTTGTCTGACTCTTTGTGACACCGTGGACTGCAGCCCTCCAGGCACCCCTGTCCGTGGGATTTCCTAGGCAAGAAAACTGGAGCAGGTTGTCATTTCCTTCTCCAGGTGCAATCGAACCCATGTCTCTTCTATCTCCTGCATTGGCAGGTGGCTTCTTTATCACTGCACCACCTCAAAAGCCCTGAAAGATTACATAGCTTGCTTAAATCCCTCTGCCAGGGAGTGGTAACATGACAAGGTTATATTTTTGACAACCACCAATTTGATGCCATTTTTGCCCCCATGAATCCCTGTCTGCCTCCAGCATAGAATCTAACTGCTTGAGCTTACACAGCAGAAGATTGCAAGTGAGAATTCTCTCTCTGCCACCGACTGTTTGATTTAGGCAAATCACTTATCTTCTCTGAGCATCTATTTTTCATTTCTAAAGCAAGAATGTAATAAATGGAAAAAACTAATTAAAAAAACATTCATAGAATGCCAGATTTTGCACTTGGTCTTGAAAATAAAGATTTAATTGAAACGGACCATACTCCTAAAGAGGTCACAAATTTTCAGTGCCACATTTTATAAACTATACGCCTTGACACTCAGATCCTTTAGGAAGTAAATACTGTTTGGAAGGAAAGGTATGGGAAATGAGCAATTATATGCCTGCTTTTGCAGATTGGTAATGCACGTTAGCATATTGAATGCTTTCAAAAGTCCTACTTTAAGTCAGCTTAATATTGACAAAGATCTGAGATAATATTTCTGAAAGTGCCTTAAGTATAAAATAGAAGACAGATATAACATTCATCCTGTTCTTTTGCAAATTCTTATTAATTAGAGTTTTTCCTACTTGTCTATTTTTTTTATAACTTCACTAATCTTTCTTTCTTTAGTTTTATCTCCTAACTAGTTAATCATTAGTGGACGCTAGAGGTAAATTGAGATTCAGCTAACACAATTTGCCAGGCTCTGAGCTAAGCATATTTCTTGCTGTCTGGCCCAGCACATAATAATCAGTGTAAAAATATTGGCTTCTACTGTGAGGATGAAGTTGAACTACAGATGCCTCTCTTAATCCATGAGCTGGAAGCCAGTACCCATGAATCAGAGAATTTATCTTCAACATCTCTCAGAACTAAACTACCACTCACTCTTCTCATTAACATGCTTGACAGTTGGCCCTTGAATAAATATATGCGATTTTGTTCTGAAAGTCACATTAAAACAATAAGAAACTGCTTCAGCACATTTAATATTGATAACAACAACTACTGACATTAACCAAGCACTTCCGGATGACAGGCTCTGTGTTACATGAGAGATTATGAATTGAGGTGGCCCAAAAAGTTCATTCCAGTTTCTCCGTAAGCTGATACAAACTTTTGGGCCAACCCAATACATAGGCATTTCTCTCTTAAATTGTATCAAGTGCCTTTTTATCGTGGTTTCGCTCTGCTTTTTTCAGGCAACTATTGAGATAATCCTGTTTGGGGGAATTTATCCTGTTAATGGGGTGAATTCGATTTGTTGATATTTAAATGTTAAACCAAATTGTATGACTATGATGAAGCAAACTTTTTCTTGGTATATTTTTGGATTAGAATAGCTAGTATATATGAAGAAAGTTCATAGTAATGTTTATTAAAGTTATAAGTGTATGCTGTTTCGGTTGGTCATAGCTTTTCTTCCAAGGAGCAAATGTCTTTTAATTTCATGGCTGCAATCACCATCTGCAGTGATTTTGGAGCCCAAGAAAATAAAATTTGTCACTATTTCCATTTTTTTCCCCTTCTATTTGCCATGAAGTGATGGGATTGGATGCCACAGTCTTAGATTTTTGAATGTTAAGCTAGCCTTTTCACTTCCTTTTTCACCCTCATCAAGAGGCTCTTTGCTTTCTGCCATCTGCATACCATCTGCATACCTGAGGTGGTTGATATTTCTCCAGCAAATCTTGATTCCAGCTTGTGATTCACCCAGTAATATTGTATGAAGTGAAGTCGTGAAGTGAAATTACTCAGTTGTGTCTGACTCTTTGCAACCCCATGGATTGTAGCCCACCAGACTCCTCAGTCCATGGGATTTTCCAGGCATGAATACTGGAGTGGGTTGCTGTTTCCTTCTCCAGGGGATCTTCCTGACCCAGGGATCGAACCTGGGTCTCCCACATTGTAGGCGGACGTTTTACCACCTGAGCTACCAGGGAAGCCCACAGTAATATTGTATCAGTTCAGTTCAGTCGCTCAATCATGTCTGATTCTTTGCGACCCCATGAATCACAGCACGCCAGGCCTCCCTGTCCATCACTATCTCCTGGAGTTCACTCAGACTGACGCCCATCGAGTCAGTGATGCCATCCAGACATCTCATCCTCTGTCGTCCCCTTCTCCTCCAGCCCTCAATCCCTCCCAGCATCAGAGTCTTTTCCAATGAGTCAACTCTTCGCATGAGGTGGCCAAAGTACTGGAGCTTCAGCTTTAGCATAATTCCTTCCAAAGAAATCCCAGGGTTGATCTTCAGAATGGACTGGTTGGATCTCCTTGCAGTCCAAGGAACTCTCAAGAGTCTTCTCCAACACCACAGTTCAAAAGCTTCAATTCTTCGGCGCTCAGCCTTCTTCACAGTCCAACTCACATCCGTACATGACCACTGGAAAAACCATAGCCTTGACTAGACAGACCTTAGTCAGCAAAGTACTGTCTCTGCTTTTGAATATGCTATCTAGGTTGGTCATAACTTTTCTTCCAAGGAGTAAGTGTCTTTTAATTTCATGGCTGCAATCACCATCTGCAGTGATTTTGGAGCCCCCCAAAATAAAGTCTGACACTGTTTCCGCTGTTTCCCCATCTATTTCCCAGGATGTGATGGGACCAGATGCCATGATCTTCATTTTCTGAATGTTGAGCTTCAAGTCAACTTTTTCATTCTCCTCTTTCACTTTCATCAAGAGGCTTTTTAGTTCCTCTTCACTTTCTGCCATAAGGGTGGTATCATTTGCATATCTGAGGTTATTGATATTTCTCCAGGCAATCTTGTATACTTCACACTAAATATATTTCAGATAATGCTCCTTACAACACTAAAACGTCATCTTCATTCTCATTGAATGTTCTATTATTGTCCTTTATTTCACATGTATAAATATTATAAGCCTCATAAGGAAGTGGTTTTTCCACTTAAGCAATCAGTTAACTTTAGGAAATGAAAAAGAAAAAAATATGCTAGTCTATTTTGTTTACCTAGAAATTTGCATTTGTCTGCTTCATGTGTTCCCTTCTTTCAAGAATCTGGTTCTACACTGCTTATTTTTCACTGCCTTTCAAATGTATCACATATTTAGCAATGTGATATTTGTTTACAGCAGGATGGCAATTTCAGTCTGCTTACTCTATAGCTTCTTGTCATGACTGGATGCAGAAGTTCTGTGATCATTCACTTACCTAAACCATGAAAATCCCATGAATGGAGGAGCCTGGTGGGCTACAGTCCATGAGGGTCACTAAGAGTAGGACTCGACTGAGCGACTTCACTTTCACTTTTCACTTTCATGTGTTGGAGAAGGAAATGGCAACCCACTCCAGTGTTCTTGCCTGGAGAATCCCAGGGACAGGGGAGCCTGGTGGGCTGCTGTCTATGAGACTGCACAGAGTCAGACATGACTGAAGTGACTTAGCAGCAGCAGCAGCAGCAGCAAATCATGATATTTTAAATTGATTCTCAGAGAATCAAGGGTAATAATACACTTGAAGTCTATTACCCTAGCTTCTGAAACAGTGCCTAATTAGAAAATCCAAGTGATTTCAAATTTGATTATTTTCTGCTATTAACATTAGAAGAAAATTGTTGGTTTAACTGATGGCCATGTGATGATGAAGTTATATTTCATAAAGTAGATGCCTTAAACATAAAGTTGCTTATAAAGCTACAAGTTCTATTTGATAATTATAGCTAATTTTTTTTTAATTTGGCATATTTATACTAGATTTCAATTATGTCTTACCTCATAGTTTTTATATCAAACATCTATAATTTGATACATGAATTTCTCATTAAACCCAAATTCCTTGTTTTATCTTTAGTTTTCAAAATCTCTCTCTTTCAATCTGTTTTATCCTTTTTTATACCTACATCCCATACTGTCTGGCTTTCAAATCCAGCTAATATTTTTCTTTCTATGTTTAAGAATTGCATGTTGAGTCTCTTCCTTTGGAAAGATTTTTCTCTCTCTACCTACAAACTCCAGATTTACCTAGCTAGCTCAAAACCGTCTGGACTAGCTATGTATATTTTCTGTTGGTATATCCACTTTCTAAAAATTAGCTAAAGACAAGTTTTTCCCACTGTCTTTAATGCTCCAAACTTGACTCATTCCTTTTTTCTAGTTATTTCTGCTCTCCTTTTGGGACTATTCCTGAGTAAATGAGCTTATCTATTAACATTTAAGGAAGTCATCTCAGAAACACGGCCAGAGCTGCAGTTTTAAATCAACCTTCTGACAACTTATTTTACTGATGAATATTTAAAATAAGGAAGTCCAAACTGGAGGAAATAAGCAATCTTCTGAAATGGGTTTTACAAATAATGATAATAATAAAAACAACTTATGTACCCTATTTCTTTATGTAGCAGCCATGCTGACTTTGAAATGACTGCTGTTAACTTAGGGTACAACATTAATTTTCAGAAATCTTTCATTTATAAAAGAGGCAAGAAAAGTCCTGCTTCCTGATAAGTGCCTCATATTTCCATCTCAGGTGAACAGAAATTGAATGGAAATACAGTTCATAAAAAAATGTAAGCTGAAAATAAATAAGTTCTTGACATTCAGTAGAAATGGCAGCTTAGATGGGAAAGAAAATTTTGTTCATATCCAGCATCAAATGTATCTGCAATATTATTAAAGAAGTAATGAGAATTTATCTCCTGAGGTCATTTAATACCCATTACTAAGGGAATTCTCGATTGCTTGTTCTGTAGGTACATATACACCTGTGCCTTTAGTGCACATACCAAAAGACATATTGCAATTATGTTGACTGTATTTTCTAGGCCTAACATCATGTCACATGGTTTGAAAATGATATTTAATATTGCACTCAAGATAATATACAATATAGAGTGTTATGAACATCATCATATATATAATAGAACTTGAGAGAGAAAACTACATTAAATATTTATTATTACACATTAGAAATATTGTATATTGCTCTATTGATTTGTAACAACATCATTATTTCTAGGCAGGGATTACTTTAATACAAAAATTAATATATAGCTAATAAGTGAAAAGATAAACTGTGAATTAAGTTAGTTTAACTTATGTGTGTGTATGTGTGTGTTCAGTCAGGTGGATTCTTTACCACCGTGTCACCTGGGAAGTCTGACTTATACAACATGTTAAAACATTTTATTCATCTCTCAAGAAAAAAAGATTGATTACAAAGCCACTGAGCACTGAGACTGACTGTGTAAATCAAGATATGTGCTTAGTGGCTTCAGTCATGTCTGACTCTTTGTGACCCTATGGACTGTAGCTCACCAGGCTCCTCTGTCCAAGGGAGTCTCTAGGCAAGATTGCTAGAGTGAGCTGCCATTTCCTGCTCCAGGGGATCTTCCTGACCCAGAGATTGAACCCATGTCTTCTGTGTTTCCTGCATGGCAGGTGGATTCTTTACTGCTGAGCCACCAGGGAAGCCCAAATTGAGACACAGTCAGTGGTAATATAAAACAAATATTCATGAAGTAAAATTTATAGAAGATTGCAAACACTTTTATGTTAGTAGTTGAGGGAAAGGAAAAATTTAAAGGCTCAAAGTTAGTAGTTCTCAATTCCACTTATAATTCACCTTTGTTTACCCTGAAATGAAATTTACAGATGCCTAAAATTATTTGCATCCATTTGTTAAGCAAAATCAGTTTAATATTTTAAATGTAACATATAAAAGGAGAAAGGAAAGGAGTTTTAGCAAAATGTACTTCCTTATGCAAACTATAGTGCAATCACCACGGAAAGGCATAAGGAAGTTGTTATGCATTGAATGGATGAATGAATGAATGAAAAAAGTGATTCTGCAGATTTTTGCACCCATGTGAATAATAACTGAATACAACAGCTACAAATGCAGACTTATGGTGACTTAAACACCATGAGTTGTGTTGCCAACAGTTACATAATTTTCTGTAATGATGAAAATCTCTGGGCAATATTTAAGGAAAAGGACAATTTACATGGTGTATACATTTCTAAAAATTCATTATGTATTGAAACTGCCAAAAACTCTATGCTTAATGTTAAATGGAGTTAGATTCAAGGCTGAAGGAATTTCAAAAAAATAAATTTTTTTTTTACCTTTCTGAATGTCTGAGAAATGACCACACCTATGAAACAAAAGCAGACTTACAAATATAGAGAAAAGGTTCGTAGTTGCCTGAGGAGGGAGGATGGGGGAGGGAAGGACTGGGAGTTTGGAATTAGCAGATGCAATACAGAATGACTGAACAACCAGGTCTAACTGTATAGCACAGGGAACTATATTCAGCATTCTGAGATAAACCATCATGTAAATGAATATGAAAAGAACGTATATGCATAACTAAGTTACTTTGCTGTAGAGCAGAAATTAGGCAGAACATTATAAACCAACTGTACTTCAATAAAATTAAAATAAAATGAAATTCATGCAACTTGTAAAACAATTTTAGGGGGATGTGAGTAGCCAGATGTGTAGCATCTTTAGCCCCTATACAAGAAGTACTACTGGTAATTCTCAATTCTCATGACAATCACAACCTGAAGGCCACACAAAAGTCCAAAATGCTACCTTAAGAGAATATCTTTTCCTCTGAGAACTGCTGTGCCAAGAACTTGAGCCTCAGTGTTAGGGATGATGTAGATGTCATTCATAAAGACTGGTAACTTGTAAGAAAGAGCAAGTTTTGCAAGGACAGATAATGAGATCAGTTTTAGATGTACTGAGATGAAATTAATGTAATATATTCATGGAGAGTTATGTATGACAAGTTAGAAATAAATAACAATAATTAAAAGAGAGACTATTCAGTAGCTTAGAACGATCAGAATGAGCAAATAGTCAAAGGAGAAAATATATATATTAGAAGGAAAGAAATATAAAGACAGATCCATAAGTTTAGGGGACTTCCCTGTGGTACAGTGGATGAGAATCAGCCTGCCAATGTAGGGGATACAGGTTTGATCGCTGGTCTGGGAAGATTCCACATGCCATGGAGCACCGAAGCCCGTGCACCACAACTACTGAGCCTGGGCTTTAGACCCCATGAGCTGCAACTCCTGAAGCCTGCACGCCTCGAACCTGCACTCTACCACAAGAGAAGCCACAGATATGAGCAGCCTGGGTACCATAACCAAGTGTAGCTCCTGCTTGATGCAACTAGAGAAAGCCTGCACCAAAAAAATGAAGACCCAGAGCATCCAAAAATAAACAAAAAAATTTTTTTAAGAAATTTAGGGAAAAGAAAGTGAAATGGCAACCAGCAAATTAGACCAAAAAGTAAGATGCAGAGTGATAATAGAAGTAGGACATATATATTTCAATGAAGAAAAGGGAAAGAGAGATTTACAAAGAAAGAGTGGTTAGCACTCTCAAATATTTGAAAGCAGTGAAGGAGAATAAGCAGAAGAACCAAGGTAATTCGGCAGAATTTGGTAGCATGACACAGTTAAACGCCACGTGGGGGAGGGACTGAGAGGAGTAGGAACTGAAGGTACGGGAACAGGCATAGGCACCGCTTCCTCTACCAGCTCTGCTTGGCATCAGGCTCTGGAAACATTCAAGCTTTGAGCTTAGTCCACAGCAGACCATTACTGCGAACATCTGCATAATCTAGAAAAAGCAACGGCAATTCTGCAGCATTACAGGGGCCACATTTCCATGGGTATGTGGATCTGGAATGAATCCTATTACCTTCACAGTATTCAGTGGATCTTAGATGAGGTCTGGGCATAAGACTAGACATTCACAGATCTTTACATCCTGTAGAGGTTAAAAACTCTGCTGTGATAGGGCCTGTCTGATGCAGTCTGCACACTCAGCCACACTCATGTTGCACTCTGTTTCTGAAACCAGACCAGTTTCAAAATCTCAGTGTGTGACTAGAACCCTGGTCTCATGAATAGACCTTCTGATCTGTGGTCCTTTATGGCTGGGTACAAATATCCCTACTAAAAAGGCATCCTTAAAACTATAACAAGCCATACCAGGCGACACCAGGATCACTTTAGTTCCAGTTCTTCATGCCCTCGTAGACACCATATTTAAAGTGTTGAAATACAGTCAGGAATCTGGCTTCCTGCTTTTCCCCATTAATTTTCATATTCCTGTATCTATAAGAGCCAAACCTAGATGAATAAACTCAGCTGAGGAAAGGTGTGCAGAATACCCATTCAAGAAGTTTAGAGGTAAAATTGGAACGATGGACTTTCATCAAACAGTATTATCAATGAGATAATTGAATAGTCATCCTTGGACAAAAACTCAGTGAATAAATGACAATATACTTTTAAGCTAGGGGGAGAGAGAATATTTTTGTTGTTGTTCAGTCGCTAAGTCATGTCTGACTCTTTGCAGCCCATGGACTACAGCCCACCAGGCTCCTCTATCCATGGGATTTCCCAGGCAAAATATTGGAGTGGGCTGTCATTTCTTTCTCCAGGGGATCTTCCTGATCCAGGGATAGAACACGAGTCTCCTGGATTGGTAGGCAGATTCTTACTGCTGTGCCACAAGGGAAACCCTGAAGGAGAGAACAATCAGACAGAAATTAAGAGTAAGATAAATCTACTGGGGCATTAGGGAGAGGGACATGATTGTATGGTGTCTTCAAAGGCAGTGGTCACACATATTTTATCTCTTAAAATGGGTAGAAGTATGTATTTTCTTCATTATTTATAATGCATATATCAATATTATTGGGGCATATGTAATATTTCACATGAGTAAAATTTAAAATTTTTTAGGAGTGTTAGCAACCAGAGCATGGTCACCAACAATGCAGTCATATGTTATTTGTATGTCATGTTTCAGATACTATGATAGTTTCTATGAATCTTCACAGAAATTTTGTAAGGTAGTGATTATTACTTTTATTACCTGCATGCTATAAAGCCAGGGTCCCCAAGTGCCAGTACTGGTCCATGACCTGTTAAGAATCAGGCTGTATAGGAGGAGGTGAGCAGTTGTCTTCTACACAACTGGTCCCTAGTACCAAAAAGCGTGGGGATCACTGCTATAGAGGATCAGATAATAGTGATCATGAACAAGGGCCCTGGGTTATAAGGGCTTGGGTTCAAGTCTCTGAACTGCCACCTAGCTGTATGTCCTAAAGTAGTTCAAACACTGTCTGTATGCCTATACAGCCTCATCTGTAAAATGGGGATAACAGAGCTATCTACTTTCCAAGATTGATCACTTTAAAATCAATGTGCAACTGTGTTATTATTATCATTCCTTTAAGTATTCTTAACTGAAGGTGTCATCCTCATGGTTCCAAAGTCCATGGCATTTCATTGTTTGACTTAAGAGCAAGACTGGCAGACTATTTAAGAGAGTGAGGAAAATTAATGTCAAGGTTTTGTGTAGTAGGAGATTATGGAACAATCTACTTCCTTTATGGTTTAGCCTAATAAGCATAACTGGATCGAGCAGCTAGTTTCTTTTTCAGAAGTAACTTTTAAGATGTCCCTGCCCTTTTTAAAGCCAGAGATTTCATAAGAGCTGGATCTCAAGTGCTCTGCTTAGCATCAAGAATAAGTACATTTGATCAGGTTTAACAGGAAAAATAACACACCTTTGCTGAGGTAAAAGCCAGACCATATTTTTCTTTTTTTTTAAATATCATACTTGATACCTCATTCCACCAGGAAAAAGACATGCGATTTTCCATATTTTAAACGCAGTATACACAAAACCCATCTATATATCAAGTAGGAGTCATAGATGACTATTACTTCTACCTGAAAATATTTAATCCAAAGAAAGTCAGGAAGCACTTTGTAAAAACTGGACCGAATTTCATGGAGTCATTTGAATATTTGTTGTGCTGTGCTTAGTTGTTCAGTCATATCTGACTCTTTGCGACCCCATGGACTATAGCCCTCCAGGCTCCTCTGTCCGTGGGGATTCTCCAGGTAAGAATACTAGAGTGAGTTGCCATGCCCTCCTACAGGGGATCTTCCCACCTCAAGGATTGAACTCAGGTCTCTTGAACTGCAGGCAGATTCTTTACAGCCTGAGCCACCAGGGAAATCCAAGAATACTGGAATGAATGGACTATCCCTTCTCCAGGGGAGCTTCCCCACCCAGGAATCAAGCCAGGGTCTCCTGCATTGCGGGCTGATTCTTTATCAGCTGAGCTACCAGGGAATATTTGCTATGGAATGCCAAGTGTCTATCAACAACAAACCAAATGAAGAGGTTATCCACATCAGGATGGGTTTTTCAGAGGTAGCGTAATGTGGAGGTTAACACTGTGGGCTCAGGAGCCAGAGTGCTTAGCTTCATATCCAGTCCTGTCACTCACTAGCTGTGGGACCATGGGCATATTACTCAGCCTCTTTGGGCTTCAGTTTTCTTAGTTTTGAAATGAACTCATTAAGAGTACTGATCTCATCAGAGTTTCAAGGTTTAGGTGAGTTAGTACTTACTATACAGAAAGTTGATCTTCCCAGGCGGCTCTAGGAATAAAGAATCTGCTTGCCAATTCAGGAGCTATAAGAGACACAGGTTTGATTCCTGAGTCAGGAAGATGCCCTGGAGGAGGGCATGGCAACCCACTCAAGTATTCTTACCTGGAGAATCCCATGGACAGACAAGCTTGGCAGGCTATGGGCCAAAGTGTCACAAAGACTTGGACATGCTAAAGTGACTTAGCACACACACACAGCAAGCTGTTCTAAGAAAAATTCTAGGCACTTAGTAAGCCTTTAATGAATTCTAAATGTTATGGATGACAATTATAATCCTTTCTTTCTATCATTGACATTGTTTTATATCAGAAGTTTATTATAGCTCATAAGAGACTGTAAAACTTCGTGAGATAAGAAAATTTGCTTTTAAACTTACAATGATTTTTTAAAAATCAGTGGAAGACATGCTTTTATCATCAGGTTGAGAGAAGACAATAGAAGCTAAATATAATATTTTAGCTTGGGTATAATCAAAATATCTAAACACCCTTTGAAACAATAGTTCACATAAGGTTATTCCTACCAGAAAGAACATTTTCAGATATTTGTGAAAAAATAGATGTAAGGATGTTCAGGGGAGTATATTTAGTAATGCTGAAAACTTGACAGCAACTTGAATGTCCAATAATAGAAAATTAATTTACTAAATTATGGTATAATAATGTATGCATTAAAAATATATTATTAAAGAATATTGCTGTATAAAATGGTAAGTAGAAAATTAAATGGCTACGAAACAGCAACTACATTATCATAATGTATAAAGGCAAACATAATGTATTAAGATTTACATACAAATTGTATATACCAAAAATTCTTATATAATGGGACATTTAATTAATGGAATTGTTGATTTTTTTTCCTTTTGTGCATTTCTATGTTTTCCAAGTTTTTGGAATTGAACATACATTCATTTTATATTTACAAAAGGTTATTGACATAAATGATGACTAAATATATTGACTATGTGAGTTATAAATTTACAAATATGCAAAATTCAAGTTATAAAAATAGAACATTCATTTCAAGAAAATAACATCTAAAAACTTTAAGGTAAATATAGAAACATTTTCCTTCTAACAGATTCAACAAACACAAGCCAGATGCTCTTAACAGCTCTAAAAAAGGACAGAAGTTTTTAAATAAACTGTTAGAAAATTATCACAGGTCGAAACTTTAGGTGGTTCATTATTGGTAGACATTAGGCACTCTATAAATCTGTGACTTGATTATTTATAATACAGGATAACAAAGCTATAAACAAAACATTATGTGGATTATTGATGTGCTGAAAACACTGATGTTTATTTCATTGCCAGAAATTTCACCTAATAACAATGTATTATAGAATTCCTTTACATCTATTAACTGAATTTTTTTTCAAAATCATTTACCAAATTCTTTCTAAATTATTAAAGCCTCAGATGTGTCAGCTTAAATAGAGAAGTGAATTGTATGGTCTCTACTCTAAACGGTTTGTCCATGTTATGATGTAGCGTTTTGCAGCACACAGTACTGTCGTGTGTTGTGAATAACGTGTTGTATATAGTTGTGTCACCAGACACTTTCTAGATTCATGGACAGCCAAGACCATAGAAATGAAAATTGTCTCCTCAAGACTCTTTGGCAAGCAAAGCTTTTTATAAAAATAAGTAGCTTCTGCACAAGGAAAAATGCAGGAAAAAAGCGCCAGCTCCCTGAGAAGAAAAGGGCTTTTGTAACAAAGGGAGGGTTTATCTCATGATCACTATAATTTTCAGAAACAGTCAAACTTCTCTGATCAACAGCAGGTAACTCCATGGTGGCTATCAGAAACAGAAATACATGAGAGTTTTCTACATGAAGGCAGAGGAACAGATGACTAAGTACACTCTTTCCTGTAACAGAGAGAGTTAATCTTTTACTCCTGTGAACCTGGTTTTTGTCTCTTGGACTCATGCCCCCAAGGCCTGTGTTCTTTAACTTGCAAGGCCTGTTTTACCCAAAGCCATTCCATAGTCCTTTTCCAAAATGGCTGTAGTCTTGTCTCTGTGTATCAGTTGTGTATAGTTTACAACACAATGTGTTTTGATTAGCACTTAACATGAAATGAATTTTGTTTCATTGTATTAACTCTTTCTAGAGCCTCGATCATTTAGCACTGAGAAATCTGAGCAATCAATTCACTTAATATCCCCTATCCAAATAGACACTGTATTCCAAACTGTGTGATACAGTAATTTTTAAAAAACTTACAGTCAAATACTCTCTCCTTTATCAATCCAAATTCATCAAAATCAGCTTTAAACTACTTTTGTGTTATTAACCACTTATGGATATGGAAAAGTACCTCTAGATTGATTAAGATAGCAACATCTGAAATTCATGAATTGCAGTGAAGGACTAATACTTGTCCAATCTGCTGGGTTTAAACTTCTTCCAGCTCTTCACTTGGCAAGAAGTTGTCTAAGAGCTTGACATAATCAGGATTAAATGTTGTTAGGTACAAAAGAATGAGAGTATATTTGGATTTTCATATCATTGACATTCCAAGGATAAGAGTGCACAATCAGTCACTCATCATTTTGAGTTGCAAAAAGATTTTGTGATTCAAATCAGATTTTTTTTTTCCACTGAATCATCACAGTTGTAGAAGTGGTTTTGACTTTGATGGCACTTAAAATTAGTGAGGAAAATAACATCTCAAAAGGCTGCAGTAACATCAAGATATTAACATTGCATCAGCTGGCATAGCAGTCTACCTATTCCAGGACTATTTTAGCTTTGTATTTCAGGAGGATTAGTAAACCCTTATCTTCTCAGAACACTATATACATTTCTCTGGATCTCTGCCAATCTTTTGTATGGACCTGAGCTTATCAGTGTCTCTAAAAGTTGTAGCCAGAACAACTCAGAAGCAGTTCTCCTACCTCAGATATAGCTTTGACAAACTCAAAGTGCTGTGGAAGAAAAAAGAATGGAATCAAGAACTATTGGTCATTAATGGACAGAAATGCTTTCTGTGAAAAATAACACAAGGTTATCATAACAGCCAAATCTGTTTCACCATGCCCTGCTTTTCACATCATGATCAAGTTCCCATGGCTCCTATCTAAATGGACTATGGCCAGAGCTAATTGGCAGGTGTACCAGGGCACCCAGGATTGGTGCTCTGGGATATCTAGAGGGACAGGGTGGGGGAGAGGTCAGAAGGGGGTTCAGGACAGGGAGACACAAGTATATCTGTAGACAATTCATGTTGATGTATGGTAAAAACCATCACAATATTGTAACGTAATTACTTTTCTTTTAAAATAAATAAATAATAATAAAACAATTTCAGCACAGAATCTCCTTGGACAGGAATATATGACTGCACAAAATAAAGTGGTTAGCCTCAAATAACAAAAGTCTGTCTTCCTAGTATCAAAGAAGGCTCTAGATCAGAGAAAAAGAATGTGATGAGATGATGTTGAAGACGAAGATGACAATAAGAAGCATTTTTAGAATTCTTATTAGTTGCTAAGAACTATTATCTGTATACTTTAATTCATTTATTCCTCAAAGAAACTCCTATCATGTTAGTATTATTTTTATCCCCACTTTAAAGATATAAAAACTGAAACTCAGACAGGCAAATTAACCTGCTTAAATTCACACAGCTAACACATGACACAGAAGGATTCCACCAGGGCAGTCTGCTCTGTGTCTGTGTTCTTAAATCCTCTGTGTTGCCATCAGCAAATATTGAATGAGTGAGTGGATGCATAGCAACAAAATATTTTCAAGAATCAAAACACATACACACACACATCATATAGATGCTGAAAGTTCTCGGCACTGTCTTTCAGAGACCTAAACACGGATAAGCAGCTTATGACTCACAGATCCCACAAAATCTAACTTCAAAAATGAGAGGAAAACAAAGATAAAGCCGATGTGATATGAAAAATGCAACATGATAGCAGTTGATATTTGGCACCTATAATTACTGCTGACAATTTTAATACCCACCTCGTATTTTTTCATTCTCCTGGAAACAAAACTCTCATCAATGTTTGTCCCCTCAGCATGTTAAATGGCTGAAATATCTGCTTCATTTCTCATCTTCACTGTCCTGCTTTCTCTGTCTCTCAGCAGCTGTCTATGAATCAGCCAATGCCTGGCAGAGACAAGCACTATGGACTTTGAATCACCTCTCTGGATTTTCTTTTTCTCTGAAATCTTAGTCTCACAAGACTTGTGACTTGGTAGTTCTCTGATAACTGAAAATGGATTTGATTTTAAAATACTGTTTCAAGCTACTCCAACTCTTTTGAATGGGAAGCCTGATTCAAAGCAAGGCAAATGAATCTATCGTTGTTAATTAAAAACTTATCCTCCTACCTAAACTGTAAAGGGAGATTTTTCTTTTTTCCACAGCAGAAAATAGAGATCTCTGATCATTTAACCATTAAGGCAACTCTCAAATGCTCAGCAACTAGTCATGTGCAGCTAAAGGGATGTATTCTTGCATACTTTTCTTTTTTTCAAAGAGTCATTTTATGGTAGTTATCTCCTTCAGGGTTTATAGAATATGGGATTCCAGAACTCAAGTGCACATCATTCAGTGACCATGAATTGGGAATTAGATGCAATAACTCTGAATCTATGAATAAATTCAAACGGAGAGAGAAAGAGAGCATATTTGTTATAAGAAAGATAGTTACAGTGTACTTACTGTTGACAAAAAATGGAAAATTTTATTTGAACCAAATTTGAGGATTATAACCCAGGAAGAGGATCTCAAAAAGCTCTGAGAACTGCTCCTCCCTTTAGAAGTCAAGGTACAGTTACATAAGTTTTTTTGAGACAGACGGCTGTACCTTGAATGACATATTGTTGATAGTTTACATAATCCAGATCAAAGTGCCACACAGCCCCTTATCAAGAAGGAATATCATCTTTAAAGTGCTGTGTTATTGATGCTAGAAGACTATTACTCTTTATGATTGAGTGAGCTTTTCTTCCAATAGGGAAGTTTGTTGCTTACGTTGTACACAGTGTACAATGGAGGGAGAGAGGAGGGCAAAGAGCAAAGATTTCTTTCTTTGAATTTTTCTTGTCTTGCCATAAAACTTCATTTCATTTCACACTACTTATAAGCATTGTTTAAATTGTGGTTATGAGATGAGATTTGTGTGTGTGTGTGTGTACGTACCTGTGTATGCACATGTGCCATCATGAGACTGATTATGTTTTATATTTGTGTTTCTTTATAGCCAACCTTCTGTGCTTCCTTCTAACACACTTTTCTCCCCTTTGGACTGCAAGGAAATCAAACCAGTCCATCCTCAAGGACTGATGCTGAAACTTAAAGACTTTGGCCACCTGAGGTGAAGAACTGACTCATTGGAAAATACCCTGATGCTGGGAAAGATTGAAGGCAGGAAGAGAAAGGACGACAAAGGATGAGATGGTTTGGATGGCATCACCGACTCAATGGACATGAGTCTGAGTAAACTCCAGGAGTTGGTGATGGACAGGGAGGCCTGGCGTGCTGCAGTCCATGGGGACTCAAAGAGTCAGACACAACTGAGTGATTGAACTGAACTGCCACCTTTACTCTACTCCTTCAGTTCAAGATGGCTATTCTCTTGCTCTTAGTACATTCCCTGACTGACCAGTGCCTGCATCACCTAGTCCCTACTCATAGGACTAACCTTCTTACATACATGCTCCAGGCCCCAGCTAGTGATTTATCCAAAAAGCAGATTCAAACACGTTAATCAGTGAAGTGGGGGAATTCAGAAACTGGGAGGAGCAGTCAAGAAACTATAGTTCAGCTCAGGACAACACCCTGGCTCCTTCTGGAGGAATAAATGTATCTCTGAGCTTTTCTGTAGGAACTAAGGCTTCCACTGAGGCAGAAGAGTGTAACTGCAGGCTCAGACCCCAGACTGCTTGAAAACGAGAAGGCCGATGATTGAGAGTCCTGGAACACTGACTACCCTGTCACCTCACCATCAACTAATCAGAAAAGTCACACACCCTTTAGCCCTTACCCCAAATTTTGCCTAGAAAAACTTCTCCCCAAAAGCCATCAGGGAGTTTGGGGAGTTTGAGCACAAGCCAAAAGCCCATCTTCCTTGTGTGGCTCTGCAATAAACTTTTCTCTGCTGCAAACTCTGATGTTTCAGCTTGGTTGGCCTCTCTGCCCACAAGCTCATATACCGGAACAAACCCACACTCTTCTTGTGATTGTCAGACCCGGGATTTTTGCAGGAATGATTGGGAAAGAAGCATGCGATGTCTCTGTAATTGCCAAGCTGGGATGATAAAAGTTTGAAACCATCATGGGTCACCACAAGAATGTGGAAGCCTACCTTTGGGAGAAGTGGAGGTGAGGAATGGAAAGAGAGTCCTGATGATCTGAGGACTTCCTGATGACCACCTTAATGTGTGAAAGTGTTAGTCATTCAGTCATGTCTGACTCTTTGCTACCCCACAGACTAGAACTTGTCAGGCTCTTCAGTTCAGTTCAGTTCTGTTCAGTCACTCAGTCGTGTCCGACTCTTTGCGACCCAATGAATCGCAGCACGCAAGGCCTCCCTGTCTATCACCAACTCCCAGAGTTCACTCAGACTCATGCCCATCGAGTCTGTGATGCCATCTAGCCATCTCATCCTCGGTCGTCTCCTTCTCCCCCAATCCCTCCCAGCATCAGGGTCTTTTCCAATGAGTCAACTCTTCGCATGAGGTGGCCAAAGTACTGGAGCTTCAGCTTTAGCATCATTCCTTCCAAAGAAATCCCAGGGCCGATCTCCTTCAGAATGGACTGGTAGGATCTCCTTGCAGTCCAAGGGACTCTTAAGAGTCTTCTCCAACACCACAGTTCAAAAGCATCGATTCTTCGGCACTTAGCCTTCTTCACAGTCCAAATCTCACATCCATACATGACTACTGAGAAAAACCATAGCCTTGATTAGACGGACCTTAGTCGGCAAAATAATGTCTCTGCTTTTGAATATGCTATCTAGATTGGTCATAACTTTTCTTCCAAGGAGTAAGCATCTTTTGATTTCGTGGCTGCAATCACCATCTGCATTGATTTTGGAGCCCAGAAAAATAAAGTCTGACACTGTTTCTGTCTGACTCTTCTGTCCATGGAATTCTCCAGGTAAAAATACTGGGCTGCCCTGGTGGCTCAGAAGTTAAAGCATCTGCCTGCAATGCAGGAGACTTGGGTTTAATCCCTGGGTTCGGAAGATCCCCTGGAGAAGGAAATGGCAACCCACTCCAGTACTTTTGCCTGGAGAATCCCATGGATGGAGGAGCCTGGTGGGCTACAGTTCATGGGGTCGCAAAGAGTCGGACACGACTGAGCGACTTCACTTTCACTTTCAAGAATACTGGAGTGGCTATTCCCTTCTCCAGGGAATCTTCCCAACCCAGGGACTGAACTTGGGTTTCCTGCATTACAGGCAGATTCTTTACCATCTGAGTCCTCAGGAAAGCCCAAGCTAAAGAAAAAGGGAACTATTCTAGAAGGATCACAGAGGTCAAAAAAAGGAGATAGTATACGATCAGAATTTATATATGTCCATTAAGTTTTTCTTTTTTCTCAAGCTAGTTTGGGCTTTTCAATTCATATCTGAAAGAATTCTAATTCAATTGATATATATTCTGTGATTGCTTGATGGAGAAGTATTTTCTAAGCAAAAAAGAAGTGGGAATAATTTTAAAGGAAGAGATATGAAGATTTCACTAATGTCAGTAGATGAAAGTCACAGTGACGCTTCCTATAAGACCCTTGAAATTAGGAAAATAAGATTGCTCTGTGTGAATTAAACCAAGAAATCAATGCTTAATGAAAAGAAATTAAGATATGCAAAGTCACACTAAAGCTAGAATGTGGATTTTGTTCCGCGTATGTAGTCTTTAGAATTAAAAAGAGGGTCTATGGCTCCCTCTTTGTCATTCTTAAGGGTTGGTTGTAAAGTCTTACCAAATACCTTCATGGACATTTTCTTTTATATTTATTATTTTTTTGATCCAAAAATCAGATGCAGGCCATTTTGTAACAAAGCAGGACCCTTCTCTGAACAGACCTCCCTCCCCATGTTCTACACCTGCCTCTTGCCTGTAGAAAAACTGTCACTTCCTAGGCCTTCCCTAAGTTCTAAAGAGTAAATTTAATCAGAGAAGTGAAAAAAATGCATAAAGAAACCACAGTCAAGAAAGACAGAATAATATTTTAGCCACTAAAGAAAGTCAAGGACTTTCAGTTTCTCTTCAAAAGCTATAGATAATACTCTGAGTCAAGTCTTTTAAGATACTGAAACCCCTGTAAAGCGGGAGAAGTTAGCTGTATGTCACCTACAAGCACATATATAGACACCCAATCAATTGGAACCAGAAAGTTGATGATGCTGATTCCTGATGAACCTCCATCAGACAATCAGAAGAATGACCAAGAGCTGATCACACACCCTATAACCCTTCTCCCTCAGCTTATCTTTAAAAACCTTTCCCTGCAAGCCTTCGGGGAATTCAGGTCTTTTAAGCACTGGTTGCCCTGGACTCCTCGCTTGACACCAGCAGTAAATGCTGCGCTTTCTTTCCCCACAGTCCAGTGTCACCATATGGCTTTACTACACATGGGCAAGTAGACCCAAGTTTCCTTCAGTAACAGTGTGACCCAAGTGTCATTCCAGTAGCCACATCTCTTCCCTTTTGTACTGTAAGATGAGACATTTAATTTATGAAACTCTGTGTAGAATGTAGAAACTCAGAGAGAGAGGAAGAGAGAGAGAGAGAGTTTCCTATAACTTGTTGCAAGTCCATCAGGGCTCCAAGACTCACGTGAGATGAGAGGTTGAATAAGGTTATTTTCAGTGAGCTGAAAACATGGCACTTTAATTATAAATTTACAGGTTAAATAAGCTAACAAAAAGGAGGACAGGAAATTAAGACAGGCAGTTTGGGAACCAAGGGATTTCTCCAGTTGCTATGGCAGATGCTGGATTTCCTGCTGAGTTTCCTCAGAGGTGTCTGCATTCTGGAAAGTCAGATTTCTTGAATAAGCTCAGGAATTCTATCCTATGGATTTTTATAATATACACCAACACATACAATTGTTTAATTACATTTAGGGAAAACAAAGCTCTTGGCCAATCAAATCTGTGGTCTATAAAATATTGGTTTGATTGATTAAAAATAAAATATACCTATTTTGGACTTCCCTGGTGGAACACAGGATAAGAATTCCCTTGCCAAGGCATGTGTGATGGGTTCAGTCCCTGATCCAGGAAGATTCCACATACAAAGGACCAGCTAAGCCCATGGGCCACAACTGCTGAGCCTGCATGCTGTGACTACTCAAGCCCATGTGCCTAGAGCCTGTGCTGTGCAACAAGAGAGGCCACCACAATGAGAAGCCCACAAACCACAGTGAAGAGTAGCCGCTATCACTGCAACTAGAGAAGGCCCAGGCAAAGCAGCAAAGACCCAGCACAGCCAAAAGTAAATAGGTAGGTTTTTTTTTTAATCAATAAAATATATAACTATTTCAATTCACTATTCTGGTGGCACATACAGTTCATATCTTTGGTTCCTGAACCACGGTAATTCAATAAATTTTGTAAACAAACAAACAAGAAAATAAAATTGTCTCAATGTTTCTACTAAACCTCAGTGAATTTGCTTCATCAGATTTGCAGCTGGTTTTATAGATTTAAATACTCTAGTAAATCAAAATGCTTTATTCAATTATTTTGTGTTATGCTAGCTAACTATTAAGATAAGTAACTGTAGCACAGCACTGAAATGAAAATGAGAGCAATAGGATTTTTTTCCTGGAAAAGAAAAATGCCAAGGAACGTCTGCTATTAGCTGCTTTTAGTTTGTAATGCAAACATAAAAACACATAAGTAACATACCAGAAAAGGATGCATTTCTATCTCATATAAATTATTAGACTGGATTTTGCAAAGTATATCACAGCTTTAATAATGTTGGTTGAGGAACAATTTTTAGAACTTGCAAATAGAGCAGGTTTACCATCCTTCAGACTCTCTTTACTCTTTGAAGTCTGCACAGTGGCCATATCAAGTGCCCACAGCACCAAGCTAGCAGTGTGTTTTCTCTGACCCCTGGGGACTTTTGCAATAATGATGTTAGCCCTTCGATGTCTACATGCAAATTTTTTATCTTGAAAGTAGAAAATAAATATATCTGGTTATTTCTAAAACCATTTTCACACAAGAAATCTGTGTTCACTTTCTGTTTATTTCCTGAATGGTGTGTTTTTCTATTTACAAAATATAATAGAATAGAAGTGCTTTATGATCTTTGAGTTTCCTTTAGCACCCCAGTTAACTGACCAGCAGCAATAGTAAGGTGTTTATGCAGTGACACCAAAGGGTCCACAGTAAAATCAAAGGATCTGCTTAGGCAAGAAATGTTAGCAAAACAGTATTTGAAACAGCAAGTAGGTGGAAGCCCAGCAAGTGGCTGGCTGGTGGTAGAGGCAACCTGGAAACTATAAACTGAACATCCACTTTGAGCCTTAGAGGACAATTTCAGCTACTTAGCTCCATCTTGCCCTGAGAAGACTGTTCCTATACAGGGAAATCCAAGAAATCAGAGCAGACTAGTGCCTAATTTCTGCTAAGTCACTGCAGTCGTGTCCGACTCTGTGTGACCCCATAGACGGCAGCCCACTGGGCTCCCCTGTCCCTGGGATTCTCCAGGCAAGAACACTGGAGTGGGTTGCCATTTCCTTCTCCAGTACCTAATTAAATAAAAACAAAGTACACTCTCAGAAGGAGTATTCTTCTATCACTTTAGAGAATCCTATTTCATCAACTGCACAAAATTAATGAGTTAAGTTTGCAAAAGCACTTGCCATAAATGCTTAAGGTTAGCTGCAAAATATATCTAGGATTCAAACAATTGATATGTACTAACAAAAATTTACTTCCAAATGGTACAAAGCATCATTTTCATGTAAATGTAAGATTAGCATGTGTACAAAATTTATTTGATTTATTAATTAATGAAAAATAAGTATGACAATCAATGTGGTTCAAAGGGCATTTTAAAAACTGGGTATTTTAGGATATTTGATAAAGAATTTTAAAAAGGATTATCAGGTTTTTTAAAAATTGGTAAATGTTATACAATCCACTGTGAAAGATAACTTTCACACAAATCATTAGCATTTCCACCACATGAAATTTCCAAGTGCACATGTAACTTCACAGTCTTAACTTCAGTCAGTTCAGTTCAGTAGCTCAGTCGTGTCAGACTCTGCAACCCCATGGACTGTAGCATGCCAGGCTTCCCTGTCCAACACCAACTCCTGGAGCTTACTCAAACTCATATCCATTGAGTCAGTGGTGCCATCCAGCCATCTCGTTCTCTGTTGTCCTATTCTCCTCTCGCCTTCAATCTTTCCCAGCATCAGGGTCTTTTCCAAGGAGTCAGTTACTCACATCAGGTGGCCAAAGTATTGGAGTTTCAACTTGGACATCAGTCCTTCCAACGAATATTCAGGACTAATTTCCTTTAGGATGGACTGGTTGGATCTTCCAGTCCGAGGGGCTCTCAAGAGTCTTCTCCAACACCACAGTTCAAAAGTGTCAATTCTTTGGTGCTCAGCTTTATAATCCAACTCTCACATCCATACATGATTACTGGAAAAACCACAGCTTTGACTAGATGGACTTTGTTGGCAAAGTAATGTCTCTGCTTTTTAATGTGCCATCTAGGTTGATCACAGCTTTTCTTCCAAGGAGCAAAGGTGTCTTTTAATTTCATGGCTGCAGTTACCATCTACAGTGATTTTTGAGCCCAAAAAAGTAAAGTCTGTCAGTTTCCACTGTTTTCCCATCTATTTGCCATGAAGTGATAGGACTGGATGCCGTGATCTTTGTTATGTGAATGTTGAGTTTTAAGCCAACTTTTTCACTCTCCTCTTTCACTTTCATCAGGAGGCTCTTTATTTCTTATCTTAGTAAATAATGAATAGAAATGAGAAACAACCATACATCCTCTTAAAGAATAAACTGTTAGATGATTCTGTCAAATGATACTTCAGTTTGGTATTAAAAAAATAGCAAGCATTCTTTTGCCTTATTTATGCATCTTTAGATATTTTTCCCTAACAATATGAAGCAGATAGGCAGAAAATAATTCTTTGTATTTATAAACAAGATATGTCATTATCTCCTCAATGTGTAATAGCCCTAAATTTTCCTGTTATGCCAACCAATTATTTTATGACTGATCCTATTTGGAGTTATTTCTTGCCTAAAATGCTTTATTTGAGGGAACTTGGCTTTCTCAATGTAATCTTCAAACACACATAGCTGAACATGGTGTTAGAATATCAAAAACAGATCACGTGATTTCAAATAAAAGGTAAGGACTAGAGAGATGTTAGAATCTTCTCCTCTGGTGTGGTGGGTGTAATAGGAAGAATAAGGACTGGAGAAACCCTGGAGAAAAACTGTGATCCTGAAACTAAAAGAAGTTGGTAAAATCTCTCTGATTCCAATTTGGATTGGATATTAGAACTTCTAATAGTTAATAAATACAATAGTTAATAAATACAATAGGTAA
The DNA here is from genome assembly GCA_006410615.1 of Neotragus moschatus. Lineage (NCBI taxonomy): Eukaryota > Metazoa > Chordata > Mammalia > Artiodactyla > Bovidae > Neotragus > Neotragus moschatus. Next base: position 730,647 of record SJYA01000597.1, on the reverse strand, counting down.
TTGTCCAAGTTTCTGTGAGCTAGATAGCCTCTGATTTCTCTAATTTTACTTTACGTCTTGTGAGGCCATGGCTAGTATAGAGAGAAATCCAGATACTGATTGACAATGGTGTCTTGTGTAGTTGATTAAAGATTTTCTTAAGAAAATATCAATCTCACCTTTGAATTTCACTGGAATTAAACATGATAATAGGCCTGGCAATTCAATCTTTATTATTAAAAAAATAAGAATAAGCCTTGTTATCGTGTTATTAAAAACAATATTAAAAAACATGATTTTTGTCTTTCTAAAGCTCACCTCTGGTAGCTATGTATGGTACAGGCAGAATATTTCAGGACATGCATCTAAGAAAACTATAAGTCAATATAACTTGATTGTGTCTATACAGGTAATTAATGAATTAGAATTTTATATTTTGGTATGTGAAAATAACTTTTCAAATTTTTTAAAAAATACATTCATTCATATGAGGCAATACTTAATATCCTAGAAATAGTTTATCAATCCTTGGTCTCTTCTAACAGTTAGTTTGTGGGTGCAGTTGTGAATTTAAGTATATATGTGAGAAAGAAATTTTTTTTTTCTTTTGGAAAATAAAATTTCTGGGTGAGGCCAGAGGATATACAGTCAGGCAAGTCAATGTGATTTGAAAGAATATCCAAACATCAGGGTCCCTGAACTGTGACCTGTGATCTATAAGACAGTCCCTCAAAGGACTGTATGACCAAAATTCTGCAGCGGGAATATGAACTCTTGAGAAGCAGATGTAAAGAACATGGAGAAGGAAGCAAGGGTTAATGCAGCTACATTGATATTATGCAATTACACAGGGTGAGTGGGATACCAAAAATGGAAGAAAGACTTTAAAAAGTAGCATCACAGAATAGCTTTGGTAAAACTACTATTTTTGTACATTAAACAACAGTTTTAAAAATGCTGAGAGACTCTCGGTAACTACTATAACCAGAATCATTCTAGACTCTATAGTCAACTCTTATTCTGTCAAATGATACTTCAGTGTGACATTAAAAAGATATGCAAGCATTCTTTTGTCTTATTTATACATCTTTAGATACTTTTTCCTAACAATACTAAGCAGATAAGCAGAAAATAATTATTTGTATTTATAACAGAGATGTGCCATTGTCTCTGCAATGTGTAATAGCTATAAATTTGATGTCTATAAGGATAATGACGATTGGAATTTAAGGAGAAAAAATAACCTAAATATTTGCTCATAGAGGCTGGCACAGATTTAAAAGGAGAGCGAACCAAGCAGGCACAGGGATGGTTCACTTAGAGACAGGTGGATGACATGGTGTTGAAAGAGGAGGAGAAGGACTGAAACAAGAGTTGAAACCAACAGGTGAGATCTAATTAGACTTACACGGTGAGCAACACTGAAGTCAGACCAAATGACCATGGATAGGGAAGTTGCTCAGTCATGTTCACTTCTTTGTGACCCATGGGCTGTAGCCTACCAGGATCCTTGGTCCATGGAATTTTCCAGGCAAGAGTACTGGAGTGGGTTGCCATTTCCTTCACCAGGAGATCTTCCTGACCCAGGGATCGAACCTGGGTCTCCCGCATTGCAGACAGACGCTTTACTATCTGAGCCACCAGGGAAGCTGGCCTCAAATACAGATACAAAAGGCATGCTAAAAGAAGAGAGATCAGTCCCTCTAACATATTTGGGAAATGGTTCACCAGGATGGGGTTTTGCAAATTGTTAGGTCTTTACTAGACTGAATAGGGAAACTACTACAAAATAACTAATACTGAAAGCTTGCTAAAAATAACTAGTAGCTATGAAAAGCAACAAATTTGCCAAATTAAAAATAAAACACATATGAAAAAGTAAAAAAGTGTAAAATAAGAATTTTTCTCAATTCTGCTGCATATTTCTTTGCTTCTATTTAATAAGTCTGTCGTATTCAGAGTGGGGTGTCCCCCAGAGACAACAACATTTTCCAAATGCCAAAAAAATCTTCTAATCTGATTGCTAAGCATGCCGTGATTAATGTACAGAAAGGTCAAATGCAATAAAACACATAAAATAGAAGATTCTGAGATTTTACCTAAATGATGGCTATAAGTCAAACAAGCCCAATTGTAACTACTGGTTTATACTGGAATACTTGCCCTTCTGAGTATTTTCACTTTGCAGTGGTTATTTCAGGCCTTTAAGAACTATTAAGAACATTGATGGTGAATGGTGTTACATTTTTTAAATGCCTAAGGAGATTGAGGAATATAGTCAGAAAAGCTATGAAAAGTCTGTTATTTGGATCTTAAGTGTGGTGGGAAACAACATATTTTTATTGCAATAAAAATTCTATTAAAATGCTTGACTCTGTTATCTTAACTAAATGAAAGGACATGTTTCTAATGAAGTTTTAGCAAGAGCTTTAAAGAAATAAATATTTAGAATTAAAGTACAATTATGCAGTTCTAATTCCTAAAATTTTCCCCATATAAATGACAAAAATATGTAAAGAAATGCAAACAGTTTATGAACTCTGCATAATATGAACATATTCCTAACTAAGAACTTCAGATTAAACAGACTTGCTAGGAAAGATCAGGGGAAAAGCACACTATCTCAGTGGTGAGGGGTTCTTTAAATAAATTTTAATTATTCCTCTGACTTTATTTTTATCTGTTAATATACTTTACAAATGATGAAAACTATGGTTTATTTTCTTATTAGCTTCATTCTTGTCCTTGGGAGACATTGATTCTCTCTTTCCCTTGGCCTTCATTGCAGAAATATGTAGAAGCACAATGAATGTAATTGTCTTATTCCAGTAGAGGGGGTGTCATTTTGTTTATTAACCATGTTTCAAATTTCATGATTTTCAATCAAAACAATTGTCCATTAAAATTTTGAATAATTAGACTGAGACAAAATGGAATTCAAGGCAAACTGAATGATATAGAAAGTATCACTTTATAACTGTAATGTGAAAATCTGTAATGTGAACATATTATAGTTTGTCATGAATATTTAAATATTATAGCAACAAAATGTGCGTGTGCCAAGTTGCTTCAGCCTTGTCCAACTCTTTGTGACCCTGTGGATGGTAGCCAGCCAGGCTCCTTGTCCGTGGAATTCTCTAGGCAAGAATACTGGAATGAGTTTGCATGCTGTCCTCCAGAGGATCTTCCTGACCCAGGGAATGAACCTATGTCTCTTAGTCTCCTGCACTGGCAGGTACCTTCTTTACTACTAATGCCACCTGGGAATCCCGATAGCATCAAAACACCGAATAGATAATAAATGCACAAATGTATCTCTTTTACCTTAGATTGCATAGAAAATACTGTAAGAACAGAACAGTTTATAACAAAGGAATTAATAAAGTTGGATGAATACTGATCTATAGATATATTTAGTTAAAAAAAGGAACTCATCCATGTAAGAGTTATAAAAATGGACTACATATTAAACTCAAAGAAAAAGTCATTTAATTTCAAATTTGAAATAGTACAGACTGCATTATCAGATGATATTACAATTCAACTGAAAATCAGGAGCAAAAATAGAAACCAAAGAAAATCTCCAGCTATCTTAGGTAAGCTCTGAAGGGGCTGCCTTTCTGGGAATCACAGATCATTCACACCTTGTCCTAAGTTTCAGGAGCCCAAGGATTTCTTTAGGTGGAACAGTCACAAGCTGCTACTAGAGAGATTTCTTTTGGCAACACAGTTTCCTTAAAATCCTAGTATGCATCAGGATTATTTGATTGTGGTCAGTTTCATAAGAGAGTAAACTAAACCCAAAGACAAAGATCTTAAACTTGAGGAATCATCTGTTGGTCTCTGGTCCTTTTCTCTACCCATTTGTCAATTTGGAAAATAGCCACAATTTGAAAACAAAAACAAAAACAGAAAACATCACATTTAATCTAGCTCTTGCCTGATTGTGCACTCCTTTTATTTGGCAGAGAAAGCTTACCAAAAAAATTTTGGAGGAAATCTCGGGAACTTCAGTGTTGTCAGTCTCGTGCTTGCTAATTTCAAGTGCTTCAATATTGTATAGGACAGATTAGAGCTCACATTACAGAAATCATTCCAGCTAAGCTAAGTAGAAAAGGATTTAACCAAGGAAATTTGGTGCTTACAAAATAATTGGAGAGCTGGGGTTAGGTCTGGCAGGCTCTAGGCCTAACTTCTAGGAAAGACTCACAGAACAGCAGTGCATAACTGGCCCACAAAGAGCTGCTACCTTTGCTGCTGTCAGGAAACTGGGCCATTGGAAATCACAGAGGATCCTACTGTTTTGCCTCAAATTGAGCCAGCCATAGGAAATCACTTGCTTCTGAACACTTACATGCTAAGTCGCTTCCATCATGGGTCAGTTTAATGATGTTAAGTTTTCATTTCCTCGTCTGTAAATAAGAATGGTAATAATCTGACTACTGATAGAGTCATTATGCAACTTAAGTGAAATAGTGTTCTGAAGTGCTTAAAACATCACCTGGCACATAGTAGGCCTCTGATGGTGAGCCTTGTTTCTTTATTTTTCCCACTACCTTACTACTTTTTGTTCCCTTGATTTTTAAGTACACCATCTCTTTAAATCAAAAGCTTACATCTGCCACTCTTGTTCTAGAGGCAATTAACTTCCAACATCCCAAAATCCACTGATCTTTATTCAGTCCGCATTCAGTTTGGTTATTCTGTTTGACTTGACGTCGTTCATTATTCCCATCCATTCTCACACCATTGACACTGATGGCACATACCAGCTTTCATGCTTTCCCTGCCCACTTCCATCCCTCGGGCTCAATCTGTCACAGTAACTACAGCAATCTTTGTAATCATCTTTTTCTTTTTCATCTATCCTCCTAGAGCTAGCTCTCATTATTTTATGCCTGCGCAGAGTTTTTTATTCACGTACTGCTGGCTGACATTTTTCATTATCCTGGCTTCAATTCATTTTGTGTACCAACCAACAAAAGAATATCTTTAAAATACTGATTATGTCATTCTCGTGCTCAAAAATTTTCAGTGACTTTCAACTGTCTATCAAATTAAGTTCGAACACATTGGTCTGGTTATCAAAACATTTCTTATTCATCTCCTACCATGACTTTTAGCTTCCCATCCAATAATTTCTGAAACATGGTGCTAATCATGTACTATGGTTCTATTGAGGCCTTTCTTCTTACAGAAATTTTCCTGGAATGCCCTCTCCCCAGCCATCTCCATCTCTTGAATTTTTATTTATCTCTCTAACTCTAGTTAAAATACTTTTTCCCCTTGAGTAACCCTTATTAGGAGCAATCAGTCTCTCCCTTTTCACAGCATTAAAGATTGATATTCATCACTGGGTGCACCACATACATGTTAGGGCCATTTTTTTGGTAAATATCACCTAACTGGTATATTATACCAGGGTCAAAAATCTTCCTTAAAGGCCAGATAGTAAATGTGTAAGTAAATATGGCTTAAGGACCATATGGTCTTTGTCACAATTACTCAACTCTTTAGTGAGAAAGCAGCTGTAGACTGCTTATGTAAACAAATAGGCATGGCCATTTTCCAAAAACACATTATTTACAAAACAAAAACAGTTGGCCAGCCCAAGGGCTGTAGTTTGTTGATCACTGCACTAGACCATCAACTTCTGAAATGCTGGAACCATGCTATATTTATTTGAACACAGTTAATGCTACCACTAAGGAGTCATCCACTATCCCAATATAGTCTATTTCAGGAACTATGGCAAATGCTTTTATACATGTTGTTTATAATCACTGCACTGACTTTAAAAAGTAAGTATCACTATATTCCTTTTGCAGGTGAGGGAATTGAAGTGCTTACCACAAATCAAAATTCTTATTTTTAAGTATTTTTTTATGGAGTTTTAGGTGATTCCCTCTAGAGAGAAACTATAAAAACAAAGAACGAGTCTGTCTCCTTTTCTGGCACATAATAGATATTCAACAAGTGTTTGTTTAATCAATTAATGGAGGAATTAAGCACAGAGCACCTAACTCTTCTCCAGGGTCACACAGTAAACAATATGGCAAGAATTCAAATTCACATTTTCCTTTTCTCAACATTTCTTCATTTTTTCCAAGCAAAGATTTCTTGAAAACTCACCATATGCTGTGGGCTATGAAGAGACCCAGGTTCAGTTCCTGGGTCGGGAAGATCCCCTGGAGAAGGAAATGGCAACCCACTCCAGTATTCTTGCCTGGAGAATCCCATGGACAGAGGAATCTGGCAGGCTACAGTTCATAGGGTCTCAAGAGTTGGACATGATGACTAAATTACCACATGAGTTTTCAGCCACAAAGAACAGCCTATTGTATTGTATGTAATAATAGCCAACACTTATAGAGAACTTACTATGTACTAGGCTCTGTTCATATCAACTTATTAACAATCTTCTAAGGTAGATATTATTATTATCACCTCCACAGATTAAATTTAGGCTCAGAAAGTTTAAGTAACTTACAATATCTAGTAAGTGGTATAATCCAGTGCTTTTAAAAAAGCATACTTTATCGCCTTTAGATAAGTAGTTTCTAAATGTTGACAAACATTGATTTTTCTCCTTACCTCTTCTTTTGTACTAGCCAGTTGATTATGTTTTATAGTAAGCTGCTTTACATAACACTGGGATCCACTGCCACCTGAAATTAATTTTTAATTCTGGTGACTCAAACCATCTCATTTTCACCTTTTCATTTGCTCTTACTACTTCCCTAGTCTGGAATACCTTCCATTTTCTCTGTTTTTCTAAACTCTCTCAAAGTAGGGAGCTATATAAGTTTAATAACACTATCTCCTAGAAAATAGAAAATATTCATTTAACCTTTAAACCATTCTTGAATTCATTCAGTAATTAGTATTCTTAGAATGAATTAGCCTGTATTGTTGCTGTTCAGTCGCTCAGTTATGTTCAACTCTTTGCAACCCCTTGGACAGCAGCATGGCAAGCATCCCTGTTCTTCACTATCTCCCTGAATTTATCTCCCTCAAACTCATGTCTATTGAATCGGTGATGCTATCCAACCATCTCATTTTCTGTTGTTCCTGTCCCTTCTCCTTCTGCCTTTGATCTTCCCCAGCATCAAGGTCTTTTCCAATGAGTCAGCTCTTTGCATCAGGTGGCCTAAGTATTGGAGCTTCAACATCAATCCTTCCAGTGAAATTCAGGGTTGATTTCCTTTAGGATTGACTGGTTTGATCTCCCTGTTGTCCAAGGGACTCAAATTAGCCTGTAGGTCATACCTAATGTTTGACATCTTACAATAGCACTACATTTCACATAATAATATGAAAAAAATTCTGCATTCAAGTTTTGTCTTTTTGCACATTATATATAAAATTTATTGTTATAGATCAAGTGAGACATTAGCCATCTTTTAACTCTTCTTTCAAGTATTTAAATATTCTTGCACTTCTGGATTGTGATTTGGCTAGAAGCAGGCGCTATGACTGATCCGTCACAGTGTTTTATATCAGGTGCTCCTAGTCACATATGAAGTGCACTAGATGGCTAGGTATACGTGACGTGTGCATATGCAACATCCACTTTATCTTCTTCTAATTGGAACTTGAACCTCCTAAATACTTCTCAGACCTCTGTTCTTGCTCTTATTTTGCCACAATTCCAGCCCCCAGAGCCTTTTACCAGCATTCTTAGAACAGCTATGAGCCAAGCCTCCTTATGCATCACTTCGCCCAACTTCTCAGTTCATCTTGTTCTTTGCTTCCAAACTTGGAATTTTGGTTTCATTATGGATTATATAGTTGGCTGTCCATGTCCACAGGTTCCATGATTCAAAATTAAAACTTCAAAAAAAATTTCTAGAAAGTTCCAAAAGGCAAAACGACTTTGTCACATTCTGGCAACTATGTGCATAATATTTTTCATTTTTACAACCATTTACATAGCATTTACATTGTATTAGGCATTACAACTAACGTAGAGCTGATTCAAATTATATAGGAGGATATGACTGGAAGAACCACAAGCTGGAATCAAGATTGCTGGGAGAAATATCAACAACCTCAGATATGCAGATGACACCACCCTTATGGCAGAAAGTGAAGAGGAACTAAAAAGCCTCTTGATGAAAGTGAAAGAGGAGAGTGAAAAACTTGACCTAAAGCTCAACATTCAGAAAACGAAGATCATGGCATCCAGTCCCATCACTTCATGGGAAATAGATGGGGAAACAGTGGAAACAGTGTCAGACTTTATTTTTCTGGGCTCCAAAATCACTGCAGATGGTGACTGCAGCCATGAAATTAAAAGACGCTTACTCCTTGGAAGAAAAGTTATGACCAACCTAGACAGCATATTGAAAAGCAGAGACATTACTTTGCCAACTAAGGTCCATCTAGTCAAGGCTATGGTTTTTCCAGTAGTCATGTATGGATGTGAGAGTTGGACTGTGAAGAAGGCTGAGCACCGAAGAATTGATGCTTTTGAACTGTGGTGTTGGAGAAGACTCTTGAGAGTCCCTTGGACTGCAAGGAGATCCAACCAGTCCATTCTAAAGATCAGTCCTGGGATTTCTTTGGAAGGAATGATGCTAAAGCTGAAACTCCGATACTTTGGCCACCTCATGTGAAGAGTTGATTCATTGNGTCATGTATGGATGTGAGAGTTGGACTGTGAAGAAAGCTGAGCGCTGACGAATTGATGCTTTTGAACTGTGGTGTTGGAGAAGACTCTTGAGAGTCCCTTGGACTGCAAGGAGATCCAACCAGTCCATTCTGAAGGAGATCAGCCCTGGGTGTTCATTGGAAGGAATGATGCTAAAGCTGAAACTCCAGTACTTTGGCCACCTCATGCGAAGAGTTGACTCATTGGAAAAGACTCTGATGGTAGGAGGGATTGAGGGCAAGAGGAGAAGGGGACGACAGAGGATAAGATGGCTGGATGGCATCACCAACTCAATGGACGTGAGTTTGAGTGAACTCCGGGAGTCGGTGATGGACAGGGAGGCCTGGCGTGCTGCAATTCATGGGGTCGCAAAGAGTCAGACACGATTGAGCAACTGAACTGAACTGAGACATTAGAAATTTTTAACAAATTAAAAAAACAGAACCATTAACTCCCAGGCCAAAAATTGATTGGCAGCCTGAATATGGATAAAGTTATTTTCCTGAATCTTATCCTCCAGTGTAACTTTTCTATATTGCAAAATATGATTGAACAACCTAAAGTTCTATCGTTCAGATCTGTAGTATTTTCTGCAGCTTACAACACACTTTAAATGCACAGATTCTCTGAATAGCTTGTGACATAGAGACTACAGAAATTCTTATCTTCTCAAAGTCCATGAACCTGGCAAACTGACCCTCTTCAAGCTGAATTTACTCCACAGTCCTATTAGTCTATTTTGTGAGACCCACAAGATTTTTTTTTAATTAGTTGTGAATATTTAAAAGTTTAGAAGTTTCATATCAAAATAAAGAACTGGCTGCCAGAGTGGCTCACAATCCCAAATGGCAATCATTGGTTTGAGGTGAATTAGGATGAGGCTAATGCAAGAGATACGGGTTTAATTCCTGGGTTGGGAATATCCCCAGGAGAATGTAATGACAACCCACTCCCATATTCTTACCTAGAAAATTCCATGGACAGAGGGGCCTGGTGGTCTACAGCCCAGTTCAGTTCAGTCAGTCACTCATGTCCAACTCTTTGCGACCCCATGGACTGCAGAACGCCAGGCTTCCCTGTCCATCACCAACTCCCAGAGTTTACTCAAACTCATGTCCATTGAGTCGGTCAAACCATCCAACCATCTCATCCTGTGTCGTCCCCTTCTCTTCCTGCCTTCAACCTTTCCCAGCATCAGAGTCTTTTCAAATGAGTCAGTTCTTCACATCAGATGGCCAAAGTATTTGAGTTTCAGCTTCAACATCAGTCCTTCCAATGAACATTTAGGACTGATTTCCTTTAGGATTGACTGGTTTGATCTCCTGGCAGTCCAAGGGATTCTCAAGTCTTCTCCAGCACCACAATTCAAAAGCATCGATTCTTCAGGGCTCAGCTTTCTTTATAGTCCAACTCTCACATCCATAAATGTCTACTAGAAAAACCATAGCTTTGTCTAGATAGACCTTTGTGGCAAAGTAATGTCTCTGCTTTTTAATACACTGTCTAGGTTGGTCATAACTTTTCTTCCAAGGAGTAANACCCTGCTGTGTTTTCTATAGCACTTCAGTCGCTCAGTCGTGTCCGACTCTCTGCGACCCCATGGACTGCAGCACGCCAGGCTTCCCTGTCCATCACCGACTCCCGGAGCTTACTCAAACTCAAGTCTATCGGGTCGGTGATGCCATCCAACCATCTCATCCTCTGTCGTCCCATTAATACATATTTATTGGGTTTATCATCTTCCTCCCTTCAATAAATCACAGGCAAGCTGCACAAAGGCAAAGATTTTGTTGTGTTGGGTGATGCACCCCTAACACGAAGAAACATGCCTGGCGTGTAATGCAGGCACAGTAAATATTTTTGGAATCCATGAATGTGCGCTGGGTTTCTCATCAGTAAAATGGGAATAATAATAGCACTCAACTTCATTGATTATTGGAGAGGAGTGTTGAATAATGTATGTAAAATCTTTGTACCAGGAACGCACAGAGCAGCCCATAAGTAGATAGCTGTTTGTAGTATGCCCATTTCAGATAAGAAAGCTGAAGTAAAGAGATGATGAGTAAGGTACGTGGAGTCACCCACCTGCAGGTCCAGAATCTGAATCCAAGCAGAATGACTCCAAAGTCCATGCTCCTTAGGTGCCTGGCATTCCTTTCTCTTAATTATGTANGTAGTATGCCCATTTCAGATAAGAAAGCTGAAGTAAAGAGATGATGAGTAAGGTACGTGGAGTCACCCACCTGCAGGTCCAGAATCTGAATCCAAGCAGAATGACTCCAAAGTCCATGCTCCTTAGGTGCCTGGCATTCCTTTCTCTTAATTATGTACCCTGCTGCACATTTAGGGGCTTCCCTGATAGCTCAGATGGTAAAGAATCCACCTGCAATGCGGGAGACCAAGGTTCAATTCCTGGGTCGGGAAGATCCCCTGGAGAAGGGATAGGCTACCTAGTCCCTTATTCTTGGGCTTCCCTTCTGGCTCAACTGGTAAAGAATCCGCTCACAATGCAGGAGCCTTGGTGCCGCTGCACATTTAAGGTAAAGTAATTCAAATGCAAAGTTACAGTTAGGTCACTAGCTGTATGACTAATTGCAAATTACCCCCACTGTACCAGCATCCTCACTGATAAAATGTCACTGCTTGGTTTTCTGTGGATTCTAGGAGCTCAGATCTAATTCTTCCATGGAACTTTGCGTGACCAATCTCCCTCTCCACTAACCTCCTGTTGTCCTATTCAGACCACATGTCTCCCTGTATTGTAATTCAGCATCTAACCCTCCACCCTCTGTCTTTCCCTATATGTATTGTTAGTCACCGGGTGATCTTATCTCTTGTTTTGAAATACCTCTCTCCTGGACTTTGCCCTTAGCTATCGTTAGCTGATTGCCTGCACAGAATCTTTTTTTTTTTTTTTTAATATTTATATATTTAGCTGTGCTGGTCCTTAGCTGCGGCACATGGGATCTTTCGTTGTAGTGCACAGGCTTACTTGCCCTGTAGCATGTGGGATATAAGTTTCCCAGATCAGAGATTGAAATCGCCCCCTCATTTGGAAGGCAGATTCTTAACCATTGGACCACCAGGGAAGTCCCAACACAATATCTTGACTTGAAATATAATTAGCCTCTGAGACTTAACATGGCCAAACAGAACCATTGACCCCTTCTGGGCCTCCCTTTCCCCTGAATCCTGTTCTCCCAGTTTCCCCCCATCATAGTTCATGGCACCACCATCTACTCACATGCTCAAACCGAAAATCTAGTCATCGTGCCTGATAAGTCTCTCCCCTCTCTTCTTCCCCGCACCAGCCACCACATCTAATCCATTATCACGTCCTATCAACTTTATTCTCCAAGTTATATCCCCAAGCCAGCCATTTCTCACCATTTCGACTTCTAAAACCCTAGGCTAGTCCATCAGTGTCTTTCATTTCAGTTCATCTTTCCAAGAGTCGTGACCTACTCTTTGTGACTCCATGGACTGCAGCGTGCCAGGCTTCCCTGTCCATTACCAACTCCTGGAGCTCGCTCAAACTCATGCCCTCCAACCGTCTCATCCTCTGCTGTCCTCTTCTCCTGCTCTCAACCTTTCCCAGCATCAGGGTCTTTTCAACATCTTTCACCTGCCTCCAAAGTGGTCTATTGGCTTCTACTCTTTTGCAACCTCCTCAGCAGTTAGAGTGATCTTTTTCAGATACAAATCATGTCACATCTATTCTTAATACCTAATTATACTTGAGAATAAAATTCAAAACTCCTCCTTACCTGACCTTGCAAATTTACCTGACCGTGAACATTTCATGCAAAAATGGGCTCAAGAAAGGACAGAAATGCTATGGACCTAACAAAAGCAGAAGATATTAAGAAGAGGTGGCAAGAATACACAGAAGAACTGTACAGAAAAGATCTTCACGACCAAGATAATCATGATGGTGTGATCAGTGGCCAGACATCCCGGAATGTGAAGTCAAGTGGACCTTAGGAAGCATCATTACGAACAAAGCTAGTGGAAGTGATGGAATTCCAGTTGCGCTATTTCAAATCCTAAAAGATGGTGCTGTGAAAGTGCTGCACTCAATATGCCAGCAAATTGGGAAGACTCAGCAGTGGCCACAGGACTGGAAAAGGTCAGTTTTCATTCCAGTCCCAAAGAAAGGCAATGCCAAAGAATGCTCAAACTACCACACAATTGCACTCATCTCACATGCTAGTAAAGTAATGCTCAAAATTCTCCAAGCCAGGCTTCAGCAATACGTGAACTGTGAACTTCCTGATGTTCAAGCTGGATTTAGAAAAGGCAGAGGACCAGAGATCAAATTGCCAACATCTGTCAGATCATCAAAAAAGCAAGAGCGTTCCAGAAAAACATCTATTTCTGCTTTCTTGACTATGCCAAAGCCTTTGACTGTGTGGATCACAATAAACTGTGGAAAATTCTGAGAGAGATGGGAATACCAGACCACCTGACCTGCCTCTTGAGAAATCTGTATGCAGGTCAGGAAGCAACAGTTAGAACTGGACATGGAACAACAGACTGGTTCCAAATAGGAAAAGGAGTATGTCAAGGCTGCATATTCACCCTGCTTATTTAACTTGTATGCAGAGTACCAAGATGTACTGCAGGCAGTACATTATGAGAAACGCTGGGCTGGATGAAGCATAAGCTGGAATCAAGATTGCTGGGAGAAATATCAATAACCTCAGATATGCAGATGACACCACCCTTATGGCAGAAAGTGAAGAGGAACTAAAGAGCCTCTTGATGAAAGTGAAAGAGGAGAATGAAAANAAAAGGAGTACGTCAAGGCTGTATATTGTCACCCTGCTTATTTAACTTCTATGCAGAGTACATCATGAGAAACGCTGGGCTGGAAGAAGCACAAGCTGGAATCAAGATTGCTGGGAGAAATATCAATAACCTCAGATATGCAGATGACACCACCCTTATGGCAGAAAGTGAAGAGGAACTAAAGAGCCTCTTGATGAAAGTGAAAGAGGAGAATGAAAATGTTGGCTTAAAACTAATATTCAGAAAACGAAGTTCATGGCATCCAGTCCCATCAGTTCATAGCAAATAGATGGAGAAACAGTGAAAACAGTGTCAGACTTTATTTTGGGGGGCTCCAAAATCACTGCAGATGGTGACTACAACCATGAAATTAAAAGACACTTACTCCTTGGGATAAAAGTTATGACCAACCTAGACAGCATATTAAAAAGCAGAGACGTTACTTTGCCAACAAAGTTCCGTCTAGTCAAGGCTATGGTTTTTCCAGTAGTCATGTATGGATGTGAGAGTTGGACTATAAAGAAAGCTGAGCACTGAAGAGTTGATGCTTTTGAACTGTGGTGTTGGAGAAGACTCGAGAGTCCCTTGGACTGCAAGGAAATCAGTCCAGTCAATCCTAAAGGAAATCAACCCCGAATATTCATTGGAAGGACTGATGCTGAAGTTGAAGCTCCAATACTTTGGTCACCTGATAGAAAGAACTGACTCATTAGAAAAGACTCTGATGCTGGGAAAGATTGAAGGCAGGAGGAGAAGGGGATGACAGAGGATGAGATGGTTGGATGGCATCACTGACTCAATGGACATGAGTTTGAGCAAGCTGTGAGAGTTGGTGATGGACAAGGAAGCCTGGTGTGCTGCAGTCCCTGGTGTCACAAAGAGTCGGACAGGACTGAGCGACTGAACTGAACTGACCTGACTTTGGGGAGCTCACATGATTTGCCAAACTCTCTGGCCTTATCTTTTCCCTTCTCCCTCTCGTTCATTGTCATCCCTCTGCACCACCTTTCTTTCATACCCTAAACAGGCCAGGCTGGTACTAATCTCTTGGCCTTTGCATTTGAGTTTATTTCAGCTTGAAATTCTCTTCCCAGATCTTTGAATGACTAACTTTTCATCTTTCAGGGCCCAAGTCATAATTTATTTTCTCAGATTTCTCCAGCAACTTTAATAATATATAATAAACATACATAAACCCTTTAGGCAAGGCACCATTTGAGGCACTTTCCATAGAACCTCATATCTGAGCCCCACTCAACTATGTGATATCTGCAGCAGGAGTGTGTGCATGCAAAGTCACTTCAGGCATGTCTGACTCTGTGCTACCCTATGGACTATAGCCTGCCAGGCTTCTCTGTCCATGGGACTCTCCAGGCAAGAATACCAGAGTGCCTTGCCATGCCAGGCTTCTCTGTCCATGGGACTTTCCAGGCAAGAATACTGGAGTACGTTGCCATGCCATCATCCAGGGGATCTTCCCAACCCAGAGATCGACCCTGTGTCTCTTATGTATTCTGTATTGGCAAGTGGTTTCTTTATCACTAGGGCCACCTGGGAAGCCCATCTACAATTCAGTTCAGTTCAATCACTCAGTCCGATTCTTGGCAACCCCAGGGACTGCAGCATGCCAGGCTTCCTTGTCCATCACCAACTCCAGGAGCTTGCTCAAACTCACGTCCATTGAGTCAGTGATGCCATCCAACCATCTCATCCTCTGTCGTCCCCTTCTCCTCCCACCTTCACTATTTCCCAGCATTACTCTTTTCCAGTTAGCCAGTTCTTTGTATCAGGTGACCAAAGTATTGGAGCTTCAGCTTCAGCATCAGTCCCTCTAATGACTATTCAGGACGGATTTCCTTTAGGATGGACTAGTTTAATCTCCTTGCAGTCCAAGGGACTCTCAAGAGTCTTCTCCAACACCATAGTTCAAAAGCATTAGTTCTTTGGCGCTCAGCTTTCTTTATGGTCCAACTCTCACATCCATACATGAGTACTAGAAAAACCATAGGTTTGACTAGATGGAGCTTTGTTGGCAAGGTGATGTCTCTGCTTTTTAATATGCCGTCCAGGTTTGTTGTAGCTTTTCTTCCAAGGAGCAAGTATCTTTTAATTTCATGGCTGCAGTCACCATCTGCAGTGATTTTCAACCCCAAGAAAATAAAGTCACTGTTTCCATTGTTTCCCCATCTATTTCCCATGAAGTGATGGGACCAGATGCCCTGATCTTAGTTTTCTGAATGTTAACTTTTAAGCCAGCTTTTTCATTCTCTTCTTTCACTTTCATCAAGTGGCTCTTTAGTTCTTCTTTGCTTTCTGCCATAAGGGTGGTGCCATCTGCATATCTGAGGTTATCGATATTTCTCCCAGCAATCTTGATTCCAGCTTGAGCTTCATCCAGCCTGACATTTCACACAATGTACTCTGCATATCAGTTAAATAAGCAGGGTGACAATATACAGCCTTGACGTACTCGTTTCCCAATTTGGAACCAATCCATTGTTCCGTGTCTGGTTCTAACTGTTGCTTCTTGACCTGCACACAGATTTCTCAGGAAGCAGGTGAGATGGTCTGGTATTCCTATCTCTTGAAGAATTTTCCACAGTTTGTTGTGATCCACACAGTCAATTTCTGTCTACAATAAGACCCTTGTTTAAATTTTTTCATGGCTCTACCTGAAATTATTATTTTTTTTTTATTATCTTGGCTAAATAGTACAAGTTGGGCAGGCTGTATGCCTCCATGTCTGATATAGGTGTGTTTGCCTAGAGTCCCACAGTTCACATAACAGATGATGGGACCCCCTCCAACTCACCAGTGCAAAGGCCACCAAGGCGAGGGTGCTTATGAGCAAAGCCTTGTAGGATAGGCCTTGGGCTTCTTCAGGAGCTATTGAGCCAAAATATAAAGATGGAAGGGTGTCATTACTTCCAAATACTTGATAACAAGCCAGGGAATTTTACTTGCATTTTTGGAAGTTGGTCAAATGATTTCAGGGAAGAAGATGAGCAAGCAGAGATGCAACAGTTACTGGCTTAGAAAATACTGGGGTAGAAAATGCCAGAGTCCACGCCATTCATTCACTCATCATGTAATTCTTGAGACTCTCCAGCACCTTTCTCTAGGTGATGAGGATACAGTAGGGAGCCCTGCCCTCATGGAGNTTGGAAGTTGGTCAAATGATTTCAGGGAAGAAGATGAGCAAGCAGAGATGCAACAGTTACTGGCTTAGAAAATACTGGGGTAGAAAATGCCAGAGTCCACGCCATTCATTCACTCATCATGTAATTCTTGAGACTCTCCAGCACCTTTCTCTAGGTGATGAGGATACAGTAGGGAGCCCTGCCCTCATGGAGTTTGTATTCTAGTGGGATAATAGATAATAAACTAAAAATCAATATTATAACAGATGGGGGTACTGATAAGTACTATTTTTTTTTTAAAGAACATGGAGAAGGTCAATAGTGCTAAAAAAAAAAGATATACTTGCTACAGAGAATGTGCGAGCTATTTTTCATTCCCCTCCTTCACCTTTTTAAAAAAGATGTTTTCGGCTGCATCAGGTCTTAACTGCAGCACGGGACCTTCATTTCATCATGCAGGATCTTTCACTGTGACACAAGGACTCTCTAGTTGTAGCGCATAGCTCAGTAGGTGCGGCACGCGGGCTTGGTTGTGGCGTGTGGGACCTTAGTTCCCCAACCAGGGATCAGGCCCATGGCCCCTGCGTTGCACGGCGGTCAGTGTCAGTGTTAGCTGTTCAGTCGTGGCTGGCTCCTTGGGACCCCACGGGCTATATAGTCCCCCAGGCTCTTCTGTCCGAGAAGGCAATGGCAACCCACTCCAGTACTCTTGCCTGGAAAATCCCATGGGCAGAGGAGCTTGGTAGGCTGCAGTCCATGGGGTCGCAAAGAGTTGGACACAACAGAGTGACTTCACTTTCATGCATTGGAGAAGGAAATGGCAACCCACTCCAGTGTTCTTGCCTGGAGAATCCCAGGGACAGGGAAGCCTGGTGGGCTGCCGTCTGTGGGGTCGCACAGAGTCAGACACGACTGAAGCGACTTACCAGCAGCAGCAGCAGGCTCTTCTATCCATGGAATTCTCCAGGCAAGAATACTGGAGTGGGATGCCATTCCCTTCTCCAGGGGATCTTCCTGACCCAGGGATTGAACCCAGGTCTCCCACATTGCAGGCAGATTCTTTGCCATCTGAACCACTTGGGAAGCCCTCCTGCATTGCAAGGCAGATTCTTAACCACTGGACTGCCAGGGAAGTCCCCCTCCCCCATCTTCTTTCTTATCCCTTCTTCACCCAGCAGTTGGTCCCAAGAGGAGTACCCTGTATGGGCTTCCACAGTTGGCTTCTCGGGGACTCCTAGCAGGAGAGGACTGAGGGAGGAGAGTGAAATTAGCTGTGTAGTTGGCAGTGCTCTTGATACAGGATAATTACTTCTGTTTGGCCTTCCATGTGACTCTGTCCTTCCAGGTTCTGGTAAGTGCTCCCTAGAGGGCCCTACTTCTCACTGCAGGGTGCTGTCCTGTCCTCGTAGTGTGCCTGTACCCTTCCCTACATCATTGTGAAGAGTCCCTTTATGGAATCTCCCTGGATTACACCTTGTTAGTTTCATAGGACCGCTAAAACAAAGTACCATGAACTGAGTGGCTTAAAACAACAGAAAGTTATTGTCTCACAGTTTTGGGGGCTAGAAGTCCAAACTTAAGGTGTTGGTAAGGTAATGCTTTCTCTGACACCTGACACATGGCTTCTTCATTGCCTCCTCCTAGCTTCTGGTGGCTTGCTGGCAATCGCTGGCGTTCTGTGGCGTCCTGCAGCACCTTGATCTCTGCCTCCATCATCTGGTGTTCTCCTCTTGTATGTCTGTCCCTCTGTCTCTTCTTGTAAGGACAGGAACAGAATAGGAAAAACTCTTACTGTGTCTCTTCTACTTATGGCTCTCTTACTACTTTTAATATTTACTTCAAATTTACTACAAATTATTATTAGTGAGTTCAGTCGCTCAGTAGTGTCCGACTCTTTGCGACCCGATGAATCGCAGCACGCCAGGCCTCCCTGTCCATTACCAGCTGCCGGAGTCCACGCAAACCCCTGCCCGTTGAGTCAGTGATGCCATCCAACCATCTCATCCTCTGTCATCCCCTTCTCCTCCTGCCCTCAATCTTTCCCAGCATCAGGGTCTTTTCAAATGAGTCAGCTCTTCACATCACGTGGCCAAAGTATTGGAGTTTCAGCTTCAGCATCAGTCCTTCCAGTGAACACCCNAGAACCACAAGCTGGAATCAAGATTGCTGGGAGAAATATCAACAACCTCAGATATGCAGATGACACCACCCTTATGGCAGAAAGTGAAGAGGAACTAAAAAGCCTCTTGATGAAAGTGAAAGAGGAGAGTGAAAAACTTGACCTAAAGCTCAACATTCAGAAAACGAAGATCATGGCATCCAGTCCCATCACTTCATGGGAAATAGATGGGGAAACAGTGGAAACAGTGTCAGACTTTATTTTTCTGGGCTCCAAAATCACTGCAGATGGTGACTGCAGCCATGAAATTAAAAGACGCTTACTCCTTGGAAGAAAAGTTATGACCAACCTAGACAGCATATTGAAAAGCAGAGACATTACTTTGCCAACTAAGGTCCATCTAGTCAAGGCTATGGTTTTTCCAGTAGTCATGTATGGATGTGAGAGTTGGACTGTGAAGAAGGCTGAGCACCGAAGAATTGATGCTTTTGAACTGTGGTGTTGGAGAAGACTCTTGAGAGTCCCTTGGACTGCAAGGAGATCCAACCAGTCCATTCTAAAGATCAGTCCTGGGATTTCTTTGGAAGGAATGATGCTAAAGCTGAAACTCCGATACTTTGGCCACCTCATGTGAAGAGTTGATTCATTGGAAAAGACTCTGATGCTGGGAGGGATTGGGGGAGGAGGAGAAGGGGATGACAGAGGATGAGATGGCTGGATGGCATCACAGACTCGATGGACATGAGTCTGAGTGAACTCTGGGAGTTGGTGATGTACAGGGAGGCCTGGCGAGCTGTGATTCATGGGGTCGCGAAGAGTCAGACACGACCGAGTGACTGAACTGAACTGACGCATATGTTGTAAGTAAATACTGTGCAGTTTTATACAAGGGACCTGAGCATTTGTGGATTTGGGTAGCTGAAGGAGGTAGGTTAGGTGTGGTCTTGGAACAAGTTCTCTGTGAATACTGAGGGAAGATTGTATACTCTTCATACTCTTCAGTGTCCTTCCTCCCATACTGTAGGTGTGGGTCAAAGCTTCTTAAAACTGAGTATATGTCCTTCGCCCACCTCGCTCCCCTGCCCAGCTATCCTGATTCATTCCTCCTGCTCACCTGCATTCTGTATCTGGTTACACTGAGTATAGTACTTCAAGCTTTAGGAACACAACAAGCTCTTCTCTTCAACCATGACATGTGGATATGTATTTCCTTCTGAATGGAATATCCTTTTTCCCTCTTTGTGGGAAATGCACTTTTCTCCCAGTATCATTTATCCCATAAAGCCTTTTGCTAAGCCAAAAACTAAAACTTATTTTCTCTCTTCTGCTCCTGCAGCCATCTTTCTTTCTGAATATAATGTTTATATAGCTGTTTTTCCCATTGAACTGGAAAATTTTTGAGAGTAACAACCTTCAAACAGTTGCAGCCTTGTCACAATGCTGCCATATAGTTAAGCCAAAACAAGAACTTTACAACGAAAGATTTAAGTAATCAATCAATAAATCTATGCTGACATTAAAGAGGTTAAATACATGCTATAGAAGTAAGAGTCATACAAAACAAAATTTTGGAACTATAATGATGACAAAAAAATTTTGAGTGCAGTATTCTTTAAAGTCATGATATGTGGTTATATATGATATCTTCATAACTTTATTTGGAAAGAAAATGTTACCTGTAAGTGATTAAATAGCTTAATCAAATAATATCTGGCATTTGAAAATAGATAACCTGACAATTAAATTGTAAGAAGTTTCTATTTAAAAATTGACATATAAAGGAAACCACATTGGTTTTTGATGGCAACACTATAAAAATTAATTATAGACATATTAAATGTACAGTGGATGTATTAATTTTCCTAGTTCAGTTCAGTTCAGTTGCTCAGTCATGTCCGACTCTTTGTGACCCCACGAATCACAGCAGGCCAGGCCTCCTTGTCCATCACCAACTCCTGGAGTTCACTCAAACTCATGTCCATCGAGTCTGTGATGCCATCCAGCCATCTCATCCTCTGTCATCCCCTTCTCTTCCTGCCCCCAATCCTTCCCAGCATCAGAGTCTTTTCCAATGAGTCAACTCTTTGTACGAGGTAGCCAAAGTACTGGAGTTTCAGCCTTAGCACCATTCCTTCCAAAGAACACCCAGGACTGAT
The DNA here is from genome assembly GCA_006410615.1 of Neotragus moschatus. Classification (NCBI taxonomy): domain Eukaryota; kingdom Metazoa; phylum Chordata; class Mammalia; order Artiodactyla; family Bovidae; genus Neotragus; species Neotragus moschatus. The sequence continues at coordinate 709,809 of SJYA01000597.1, read as the reverse complement.
CTTTAGAATGGACTGGTTGGATCTCCTTGCAGTCCAAGGGATTCTCAAGAATCTTCTCCAACACCACAGTTCAAAAGCATCAATTTTTTGGCGCTCAGCTTTCTTCACAGTCCAACTCTCACATCTGTACATGACTACTGGAAAAACCATAGCCTAAGTGATATTTAATTGTTGGTCTCCAATTTTCCTATTTAATTACTGCTAGTTGCAAATTTAATGAGTATTTATACTTTGTTGAGAAAAATACCAAAAAACCTTATTTCAAAATAAAAGTCTGTACTAAAAATTGGAAGAATTGTTAGGTTACTGATGGGGCAAGTAGAGTAGCATTATAGTACCCTACCCTAACTTCCTCATTCCAATTACATAGTTTATGATGTTTGTGTGAGGGAAACCGCAAGCGATAAAGTGTCTGCTTTTACCAGCCAAATCAAAGGAATTATCTGGTTTATTTCATCATCAATATCAGAGGAATTTGAGGCATCTTTAAGTTACTTAGTGGGGCATTTGATCAGAAACAATGTTAGGAGACTGTCATAATATCGATCTTTTCAGAAAGAGAACTTTGACACAGGATGTGAATAAATGATATCAAGATGCCAGTCTTGGCAAGAGCACTTTTCCTCAAGTGGCTCCAGGGTCTGTTAGGAATTAAAAATTCTTCTGCCTTAGATAGTGGAGTAGAGGTTCATATTTATTCATAACCAGAGTTTTCCATGGAAAATTATAATGCTTGAGCAAAATAAATAAAATTGTTGTTCAATTACTAAGTCATGCCTGACTCTTTGTGATCCTATGGACTGCAGCATGCCAGGGTCCTCCACTATCTCCCAGCGTTTGCTCAAATTCATGTCCAGTGCATCAGTGATGCTATCTAACCATCTCATCCTCTGCTACTCCCTTCTCCTTTTGCCCCCAGTCTTTCCCAGCATCAGGGTCTTTTCCAATGAACCAGCTCTTTGCATCAGGTGGCCAAATTATTGGAACATCAGCTTCAGCATCAATCAGTCATACTAATAAAGTAGAAAGGAATATTCAAGTGAGGTATATTTTTTTAACAACTGGTAAGTGTTGTCTGACAAAATATAGTATTTAGAGCTTAAGACCAAGTTTCATCCAGTAGGTTTTCAATAGATACTGGTTGAATGAATGAAAGCTGTAATTCAAGTTGTAAATATCCCTTGAAATAACGCATTCACTTCTCTTAAAAAAAGAAGAGAAGACTCCTAGTTGGAGAATATCCAATTTTAAGATGTCAGAGTTACATCCAATGAATACAAATTAGCCTTCCCAGTAGTTGCCAGTGAAACCTCTCACAAATTTTAATTTAAATGCTCATAAAGAACAGGGAAAAAATGTTTGATTTTCGTATTTATTGACAGAACCTGGCAAGTATTATAAAAGATCATAATGATCTGGTTTCAGCAAATAATTGATGGTCACAGAAAGACTCAATGGACATAACTTTGAACAAACTCTAGGAGACAGTGAAGAACATAGGAGACTGTTAGGCTACTGTCCTTGGGATTGCAAAGAGTCAAACACAACTGAGCACCTGAACCAACAACAGACACTTTATCTCATGAAGAAATCCCCTCTCTCTGCTTAAAATAAAATTGGAAGACAATATATCCCTATCCTCAGTCTACGTCTTTGCTAAGAGAACCAAGACACGTACAAACTATAAAATTTTATAGCTGCCTCTTCACCTTGGAAAGGTCACTAGCTTCATGAGGACAAAGTGTGTTTATTTTGGATCACCACTGAATTGACAGGGTCTGGTACCTAGTTCTGTGTTTAGTAATTATATTTCAAAACAATGAAATTTTTTTAGTAGTATGTCGCTAATTTTAATTCTTCCTTCTCTCTGTGGACCCCACAAAGAAGTTCTGAAAAAAACTTATTAGTGTAAATTAGATAATGTAGCTGTCTTTATATATCACCAATTAACCAGGCAAAATGACTGGGAGAATATCCAATTTTAGGATGGCAGAATTATGTCCAATGAATGCCAAATAGACTACAAATTTTATCTAAGAAGATGGGTGCCTGTCCCCTAGGCAATGGGGTGCTATAGTAAAATATGTTTACTGTGCTGTATACCAACTGATTCTGAAGGTAGGTTGTAAGTTTTTATTTGTGGTTTTTGTTGATATCTATGGATCGCTAGGAGTCAAACACGACTTCACTTTCCCTTTTCACTTTCATGCATAGGAGAAGGAAATGGCAACCCACTTCAGTGTTCTTGCCTGGAAAATCCCAGGGACGGGAGAGCTCGGTGGGCTGCCATCTATGGGGTCGCACAGAGTCGGACATGACTGAAGCAACTTAGCAGCAGTAGCAGCATGGTGTGTTTTAAGACCACATGACTTAAGGCAGTAATGGAACTGGGTCCAAGATACTACTACTTCCAGGTACTTATACCTCAGTAACAAACTCATACAACAAACAAACAAAATATATAAATGATATCAGTTCACTCTCTCAGTCATGTCTGACTCTTTGCAACCCCGTGGACTTCAGCACACTAGGCTTCCCCGTCCATCACCAACTCCTGGAGCTTACACAAACTCATATCCATTGAGTCAGTGACTCCATCCAACCATCTCATCCTCTATCATCCCCTTCTCCTCCCACCTTCAATCTTTCCCAGCATCAGGGTCTTTTCCAATGAGTCAATTCTTCCCATCAGGTGGCTAAAACATTGGAGTTTCAGCTTCAGCATGAGTCCTTCCAATGAGTATTCAGAACTGATTTCCTTCAGGATGGACTGGTTAGATCTCCTTGCAGTCCAAGGGACACCCAAGAGTCTTCCAAAACCACAGTTCAAAAGCATCAGTTCTTTGGTGCTCAGCTTTCTTTATAATCCACCTCTCATATCCATACATGGCTACTGGAAAAAACCATAGCCTTGACTAGATGGACCTTTGTTGGCAAAGTAATGTCTCTGCTTTTTAATATAATGTCCAGCCTCATCATAACTTTTCTTCCAAGGAGCAAACATCTTTTAATTTCATGGCTGCAGTCACCATCTGCAGTGATTTTGAAGCCCCCAAAAATAAAGTCTCTCACTGTTTCCACTGCTTCCCCATCTATTTCGCATGAAGTGATGGGACCAGATGCGATGATTTTAGTTTTCTCAATGTTGAGTTTTAAGCCAACTTTTTCACTCTCCTCTTTCACTTTCATCAAGGGGCTCTTTAGTTCTTCACTTTCTGCTATAAGGGTGGTATTATCCACATATCTGAGGTTATTGATATTTCTCCTGGCAATCTTGATTCCAGCTTCTGCTTCATCCAGCCCACCATTTCTCATGATGTACTCTACATATAAGTTTAAAAAGCAGGTGACAATATACAGCCTTCACATGCTCCTTTTCCTATTTGGAACCAGTCTGTTGCTCTATGTCCAGTTCTAACTGTTGCTTCCTGACCTGCATACAGATTTCTCAAGAGGCAGGTCAAGTGGTCTTGTATCTCCATCTCTTTCAGAATTTTCCATTTTGTGGTGATCCTGACCGTCAAAGTCTTTGACATAGTCGATAAAGCAGAAATAGATGTTTTTCTGGAACTCTCTTGCTTTTTCCATGATCCAGTGGATGTTGGCAATTTGATCTCTGGTTCCTTTGCCTTTTCTAGATCCAGCTTGAACATCTGGAAGTTCATGGTTCATGTATTGCTGAAGCCTGGCTTGGAGAATTTTGAGCATTACTTTACTAGCGTGTGAGATGAGTGTAATTGTGCAGTAATTTGAGCATTCTTTGGCATTGCTTTTCTTTGAGATTAGAATGAAAACTGACCTTTTCCAGTCCTGTGGCCACTGCTGAGTTTTCTAAATTTGCTGGCATATTGAGTGTAGCACTTTCGTAGCATTATCTTTTAGGATTTGAAATAGCTCAACTGAAATTCCATTACTTCCACTAGCTTTGTTCGTAGTGATGCTTCCTAAGGCCCATTTGACTTCACAGTCCAGGATATCTGGCTCTAAAAAAGATGTCCTTTTCATTACAGCGAACTGAAAGGCAAAAGTAGGAAGTCAAGAGATACCTGAAATAACAGACAAATTTGGTCTTGGATTACAAAATGGAGCAAGGCAAAGACTCAGAGTTTTACCAAGAGAAAGCACTCGTCATAGCAGGCACCTTCTTCCAACAACACAAGAGAAGATTCTACTCATGGACATCACGAATGGTCAATGTTGAAATCAGATTGATTATATTCTTTGCAGCCAAAGATGGAGGATTTCTATACAGTCAGCAAGAACAAGACTGGGAGCTGACTGTGTGTCAGATCATGAACTCCTTATTACCAAATTCAGACTTAAATTAAACAAAGTTGGGCAAACTGCTAGACCATTCAGGTATGACTTAAACCAAATCCCTTATGATTATGCAGTGGACATGACAAAGAGATTCAAGGGATTGGATCTGATAGGCAGAATGACTGAAGAACTATGGACAGAGGTTCGTGATATTGTACAGGAGGCAGTGATCGAGACCATCCCCAAGAAAAAGAAATGCAAAAGGGCAAAATGATTGTCTGAGGAGAACTTACAAACAAATAAATTATATAATAAAATAGAATAATAAAAAAGTGTTCATCACTATTTGCTAAGTACTATAAAATTCCTTTATTTGCTATTATTGTAGTATAGAATTTATTATTTTTATTATGAAAATGCTGTGTCCATAGCAGATTGTAATTTACTTATAAGCAAAATGTTAATCTAGTTATTTATTCAAAAAATATTTATTTTTATAAACTGTATGAATTCTCTGTATTATAAAACATAGTAGACTTACTACAGAGTGGGTTTGAAAACAGGTTTTTTAATAAGCTAAACTCTTTACAGATTCTCTGTATTCCTGTCAGTTGCCCAATTTTCTCTCTGACTGATAGGCTCTTGGATATCATACATTTTCAGGTAATGTTTGTTGTTTCACAACTCACAAGAAATTTAATTTTTATATGTCTTTACATATATTTACAGATAAAGAACTCATATCCAAAACAATAAGTTTCTTCTAGGTAGAGACTGGATTTTACTGTTCTGTGTCTTTAGAACCCAGTCAAAAGATTTTTATGACTCAAGAGTTCTTTTATAGCTCTTTGGTTTCTAGCAAATTAGGTTCTCAATAAATATTGGTTGCATTTAACAGAATGATTTTCTCAAGCTCTTAAATAATTCTTCAGTTTATTAATGTAGCTACAAATTTTATATGAAAACTAAACATGTCACTGTTATAAAATATTGGTTTAAAGGCTATATTTACTTCTCCATTTTAAAAACTATATATCCAAAGTATATTAATGTTTGGGATACAATGATAAAATGAAATTTTTATAACTGGCTAACCATTGGATATAAACCATACCATATTGCCAAATATGAGAGAAATATATACATATATGTATTACAGTAATGAATTATTGAAATAAAATTGTTAGCTTTTCTGTTGAACCTTTTTCCATATTAACAGAATACATTTCTTGAATATCTCCAAGTGTTCTTTAAATTAGGAAAAAAATCATTCTAATAAAATCTTTAAGATTACAACCATACTAACTCTGTCTGTATTTTGCTGAAATAACAAAAGGTTGTTAACCTAAACATATAGAGTTAGAACTAAAGCATTTTTTACTTTCCATCCAGATATGAAATACCTTGCAAACATAGCTACTCATAAAGAGTGTGCCTCTGCAATATTTCTTTTAAATTATGAAAAAACTAAAAAACAGAAAGACAAGTGTAAACTGACTCTATGCTAGGTAATCTATTTTCTTTTCAAAGTAATGAATAAAGAAGTATACATGACCTAAATTGACAATGCCATACTCCAATAAATATACTCACAGGGTATCCTATATCTAATCAAACAGGAGCTATAATACTGCCTTCTCTGAATGTTTTAAATGATTTATTAACTCTCACATTTACTAATATAAGGTGTGGCTTTAGAATTGACATTGGTACAGTATCCAGTGAGAAAATTCACTTCACCTTTTTCACAATTATTCTGTTGTAGAATATGTATATTTTCCTCCCTACTCAATTGATGTTTCATTTTAATGTAAGTCCTATTTGACTTTTGAAGAAGTGATACATTTACCTATTCAAAACAAGTACGGAGTATACTATAGAAATTCTTCCTGCTACCATCATCAGTTTTTCATTACCAATTCTCTTGGCTATTGTTGTTGTTCAGTCACTAAAGTCTTGTCCACCTTGAGATTTCATGGACTATATGCACCATACCAGGCTTCCCTGTCCTCCACTGTCTCCTGGAGATTGCTCAAATTCATGCCCATTGAGTTGGTGATGCTATCAACCGTCTTCTGCTGCCCTCTTCACCTTTTGCTTTCAACCTTTCCCAGCATTAGAAAGTCTTTTCCAATGAGTCAGCTCTTTGCATCAGGTGGCCAAAGTATTAGAGCTTCAGCATCAGTCCTTCCAATGAATATTTAGTGTTGATTTCCTTTAGGATTGTCTGGTTTGATCTCCCTACAGTCCAAGAGTCTTCTCCAGCACCTCAGTTCAAAAGCATCTATGCTTAGGTACTCAGGCTTCTTAGCGGTTCAACTCTCACATCTGTATATGACTACTGAAAAAAACCATAGCTTTTACTATATGAAATTTTGTCACCAAAGAAATGTCTCTGCTTTTTAAAATGCTGGCTACTTTTGTCATAGCTTTCCCTCCAGCGAGCAAATGTCTTTTAATTTCACGTCTGCGGTCACCATCCACAGTGATTTTGTAATGTAAGAAAATAAAATCTGTCACTGCTTCCACTTTTTCTCCTTCTATTTGCCATGAAGTGAGGAGCCAGATTGCCATGATCTTAGTTTTCTGAATGTTGATTTTTACACCAACTTTTCACTCTCCTCTTTCACTTTCATCCAGAGGCTCTTTAGTTCCTCTTTACCTTCTGCCATTAGAATGGTATCATCTGCGTATCTGAGGTTACTGATATTTCTCCTGTCAACCTTGATTTCAGCCTGTGACTCATCCAGCCCAGGATTTCACACGATGTACTCTGCATAGAAGTTGAATAGACAGAGTGACTGAATACAGCCCTGTAGTTCTCCTTTCCCAATTTTGAACCAGTCCGTTGTTTCATGTAAGGTTCTAACTGTTGCTTCTTTACCAGCATACAGGTTTCTCAGTAGACAGGTAAGGGGGTCTGGTATTCTCATCTCTTTAAAAATTTTCAACAGTTTGTTGCTATTCACACAGTCAAAGCTTTAGTGTAGTCAAGAAGTAGATGTTTTTCTAGAATTCCCTTGTTTTCTCTATGATCCAGTGAATGTTGACAATTTGATCCCTGGTTCCTCTGCCTTTTCTAAATCCAGCTTCTACAAGTGGAAGTTCTTGATTCATGTACTGCTAAAGCCTAGTTTGAAGGATTTTGAGCATAATATTATTAGCATACTACATGAGCACAATTGTATGGTAGTTGAACATTCTTTGGTATTGCTCTTCTTTGGGAATGTAATGAAAGCTGATCTTTTCCAGACCGGTGGCCACTGCTGAGTTTTCCAAATTTGCTGACATATTGAATGCAGTGCTTTAACAGCATCATCTTTCAGGATTTTAAATAGCTCAGCTGGAATTCCATTACCTCCACTAGCTTTGTTTGTAGTAATGCTTCCTAAGGCCCACTTGACTTCAAACTACAGGACATCTGACTCTAGGTGAGTGACCACAGCATCACAGTTATCTGGGTCATTAAGAATATTTTTGTATAGGTCTTCTGTGTATTTTTGCCACTTCTCCTTTATCTCTTCTGCTTCTGTTAGGTCCTTGTCCTTTATTTCCTTCGTTGTGCCCAACATTGCATGAAATGTACCCTTGATATGTCCAATTTTCTTGAAGAGATTCCCTTGCCTAGAAGCATTAAATATTGCATATTTTTATTCTACCCTTCCCTATGTATAATATACACCAACACTTTTTTAATAAAAGAAAAGATACCATTCAGGTCTCCTACATCTTATTATTTTTTTCAATTTAGCAATACATATTTTAGGAACCACTTAACTGTGCATAAAGCTCTTCCTCGTGTTTTTTTTTAATAGTTCCATAAATTTCTATTGAATAGCTATTGCCGTAATATATTTAAATAGGTGTTTATTGATGACCTTTGAGGTTGTCTCAGTTTCTTACCAATACAGATCTTCTCTGATTTAGGATAAGATTACATCCTGACAAATTCATCATAAGTTGAAAATATTACGTCAAGAATTCATTTAATGTACACTTAAACTACCTAACATGTGGTTTGGCCTATCTACCTTTAGTAGTGCTCAAAAAATTATATTAGCCTACATTTGGGCAAAATCATCTAACACAAAGCTTATTTTATAATAAAATATAGCATGTCTCATGTAGTTATTGAATAGTGTATTGAAAATGAAAAACAGTAGTTATATGGGTACAGAATGATTGTAATTGCATTGGCTTTTTACCCTTGTGATCGTGTGTCTGTGTCACTGTGTGAGCTTTGTCACACTGCAACTGTCCAGCATCCTGAGATATCTAGCCTGGCGAAAGATCAAAATTTAAAGTACTGTTTCTACTGAAAGTGTATCATTTTCCATTGTTGTAAAATCAAACCATTATAAGTTAGACACATTTGGTATAAACAATGCCGATATGAATATCATTGAACATACATCATTTTGTTCATGTGTGAGAGTATCTGAAGAATGTATCCTTTGCAGTAGTTTTGTGGGGAAGAGGAATATATGCATTTGTAGTTTTGATTTTTGATGCAATCAAAATTGATTTCCATAGAGGTTGCATTAATTTAAATATATACTCTCACTGCAATAGAACAGTGAGAGTATTTATTTCCCAGTTAAAATATTTTTTATATTTCTGCCATTTTCATAGTTGAAAAACATAACTTCATTTTTTAAAATGAAAAATAGTAGATGTTCAGAAAAACGTACAAAATCTTAACTGGATTAATTAATTTTTACCAGGTGAACAAGCCATGTAAGAGAAAGGAACTAATGATTAAAAAATAAAAAGATGAAACATAATTGGACTTAACAAAGTAGAAATATGTGTTCATTCTACCCTTAGTTTCTCTTTTTGAAAAATATAGTTTCTGTATTGTCTCATTTTAAACTACTCACAGTCCCCTTTATAAGCATATTACTTAATTTATTTAATATTAGACCCACTGTCAAATATTTAATGCTCACTAATGGTTCTTCTCTATAATGTCCCTGTCAGGACAGGACAAACTGAAAATAAGAAAATTTCTACAAGCAAGAAAATTCAGTGTCTATGTACCAAAACAGCATAAAGAAATCAATAGCTTTTCTATATACAGAAAAAAGAAGCATTTTAAAGATATAGTAAGAAAATATGTCTATTCATAAAACCAATACAATTATTAAAAAATGAATATAGGAAAGTATATAAAATATTAAAAAGTAAATGTTACTGAGGGAGGTGAAAAAATTTAGGGAAACAGAAAAGCATATAATTTTGAATAAGAAAATTTAAAGATGAGTATTTTTAATCAAAAGGTAGCACAAAAACAATAATAATACTTTTAGTATTTTATTTTTTAATCATTATGTCTCTTGCCTTAAGTGACTATATAAATACAATGTAATTTGCTATTAATAGATATACTGTTTAAGTATTTTACAGCATAGTTTACTTGATTAGTCCCAGAATGAGAAAGATTAGAACTACTGGATTTTTGGTTTTATTTCTTCATGTGACTTTCACAATTGTTTTATTAATAAGATATTTTATCATGTAGCACTTAGATATTAATACTCAAATGTTATGTGTGAATTGAGGTCTTATCATTACAAAGTGATTCTTTTCTCATTTAACGTTTATTTTCTCCTGAATTCAACCTTTTCTAAAACTATGATAGTGATCCTTGCTTCTTTTTGTCTGCATTTACCCCATATAACTTTTTCTCCTTCCTTCCTGCCATTCCCCCATGTCTGTATGCGTTTTTATGTGTTTGTATGTATGTTTATAATTTTACATTGTTTTTTGAATATAACAGATCTAGATTTTGTATTAGGATCAAGTCATCATAATCTGTTTTGTTTGGGGTGCCTGTATCTTCTGTTATTTTTCAATGTTTCTTTTGCTTCTAATGGTTAACTAATGCATATTTCTATATAATACCTTGATTCTCTACTTCTTTAGATAATATCTATTGATTTCTCACCTTCACAAATGATTTCATCTTCCTCTCCTATCCACTCTCTTCTTTTTCCTTTCTCCCCTTTTCTCTTTGCAGATTATCTTATTTTTCTCAGTGTTTTTCTTTGTTTTATTAAGTATGCTTGCATTGGATTTTATCCACTTGTTTCTCAAGAACTACGCACTCTGTAATTCTCCATTCTATTCAGTGACCTGAGATGTTGACACATATAATATGGGCTGTATCAAGAGTTTCTGTTCCCTTCTGGCTTCCACATGGATCAGTCAGTGGAAACCCCCATTGAGTGACCCTATACCATATGATGGGCTTCCTGGGTGGCACAGCGGTAAAGAATCCATCTACTAATGCAGGAGACGCAAGAGACACAGGTTTGATCCCTGGGTTGGGAAGATCGCCTGGAGCAGGAAATGGCTACCCACTCCATTATTCTTGCCTGAAGAATTCCATGGACAGAGAAGCCTGGCGGGTTACAGTCCATGGGGTCGCAGAGTCAGACACGACTGCGGACACAAGCACATACGATGTAATAGAAACTCCCTTGCCTTCATGTTTAGAGTAGTAAGAGCTCCTCACTGTTGCTAGCTCCTGGGGAATTTACCATTTCTAGCTGGTTTCTTTAACTTTCAGTTCAGTTCAGTCGCTCAGTCATGTCTGACTCTTTGCAACCCCATGAATCACAGCACGCCAGGCCTCCCTATCCATCACCAACTCCCAGAGTTCACTCAGACTCTCGTCCACTGAGTCAGTGATGCCATCCAGCCATCTCATCCTTTTTAACTTTACCAGCATTAAAAAGAAAAAAAAATCCACTTGTTAAATCTTCTCAGAGCATGTCATCTGCCTCCTGCTGAGACCCTGACCAATACATTATTTTTAATCCTGCTCACTGATTTCTGATTTATTAACTTCATATGGTATCTCTTGAAATTTTGTTAATAAATAATGAGAAATTAAGCAGCTTATATTCCCTCTCCTCACCTCTCCTCCTCCCACTCTTGCTTTTTCTTTTTGAAAAATATAATTTCTCTTTTGTCTCAGTTTAAAATACTCACATTCATTTTATAAGTGTCTCTGCTAAGTCACTTCAGTCGTGTCCGACTCTGTGTGACTCCATAGATGGCAGGCCACCAGGCTCCCCTGTCCCTGGGATTCTCCAGGTAAGAATACTGGATTGCGTTGCCATTTCCTTCTCCAATGCATGAAAGTGAAAAGTGAAAGAGAAGTCGCTTAGCCGTGTCCGACTCTTTGCGACCCCATGGACTGCAGCCTACCAGGCTCCTTGTCCATGGGATTTTCCAGGCAAGAATACTGGAGTAGGGTGCCATCGCCTTCTCCGATTTTATAAGTGTATTACTTATTTTATATTAGACACACTGTCAAACATTTAGTGTTCACTACCAGTTCTTCTGCTATAACATCCCTGCCATGCTTGGTTATGGAAATTTGTTCTATTGTGTTTTAATCTTTAAGAAAGAGTCAGGAGATTCTAACATCTCTCATTTCTTACTTCTTACATGTTGAAAATATTGGTGGTTCACCTTTGAATTATATTTGGCTGAGTAAAAATATTTTAGGTCACAATTTTATTCCTTGAAACTTTGTAGGATCCACATTGCACACTCTTCTTCATGCCCGCAACACTCGTATTTATGAATACTTCCCTGGTGGTTCAGACAGTAACCAGTAAAGCATTTGCCTACAATGTGGGAGACCAGGGTTCAACCCCCTGGTCGGGAAGATCTGAAGAAGGAAATGGCAACCCACTCCAATATTCTTGCCTGGAAAACCCCATGGACCGATAAGCCTGGTAGGCTACAGGAGGGTGGCAAAGAGCGATTGAATGATTTCAATTTCACTTTCAATCTGGTTAAGAAGACTAAGATCTTCCTCTTTTAAAAATCTCAACGTTTTTAATACAGTTGCTATCTTTTCTATGATTTGATTTTTAAAAGGATTAAGAGGTTTGACTCTTTGGCTTGATTCACACAAATTTGTGAGGCAGGCAATTTCTTTTTTTAAATTTATTTTTAATTGAGAAAAAGTTCAACACTTTCAAATCTTCTTTTAATTTTGAAAGTTTTCTCTGTTCCTTTATTGTTTATTTCTTCTTTGTGGAATCCTATAATGTATAGTTCAAATCTCCTTTTTAAAAATTTGTCCATATTTATCATTCTTGGCAACTCACTCCAGTATTCTTGTCTGGAGAATCCCATGGAGATTGTAGAATGTAGCCTGGCAAGCTACATTCCACGGGGTCGCAAAGAGTTGGAAATGACTGCAGGAACAGCACAGCACATCATTCTCTCTATAATCTTTGTCAAATATCTATTATCCCCATTTATTTTGTTCATTTTTATTATTCTCACCTTCTGTGTCCCTTACTGTATTTTCAGCTGTCTGTTTATTCTTTATTTGCTTTCAGTTTTCTCTTTATTTCTTCTGTTGTTCTCATCATCTCTTCCCTGAACGCTTGTATTTCTGCCTCGTACTCTTTTTCTTTCATAAAAATTATTTTATTACTAATTCTGAAAAATATATAGCCATATTTGAGCACAATTTTCTCTTCCATAATAACATCTTTAAATTAGGTGATTTTCACCTAGAACATATTTTTCCTGTTCCTTATTTTTGCATTTTCTTATAACATTGATATTGTGTTTATTCCTTATAGATTCTTCATATTGGAATAAAGGTAGGAAATTTTATTTTTTCTTAATTAATTATTTGCAGAAATTTTCTGTTGGCAGATGCCATGGCAATATTTTGGGCCAGCAGAAATTTTTCTTGGAATTTAGTAAATTCTTTTAGCCTTAACCGCTTTCATAACTAGTAGATCTAAGTATCTGTAAGATTGCTGTTTACAATGAAGACTCTCTTTCCTACTCTGGTACTTAAAACCAAACAAGATAAAGAAAAGAGACTATTGCTAATATTGTGTATCTTATATCTTTCCTTGTAGATATGAGATTTTGGATTTATTCTTACCACTGTTTCCTTTACTTTTGGAGGGTTTACTCTGAAGTTCTTCTGAGATCTGAAGCCTCTGGCATTCTCTCTTTTTCCCTTGCTTTTATTGTGGCAAAATATACATAACATAGTATTTACCATTTTAATCATTTTAAGTATACAATTCAGTGGTATTAAGTGTATTCACAATGTTGTATGCCATCACTGCAATTTGTTTGCAAGGCTTTTCACTATTCCGAAAGGAAATTCTATACTAATGAAATAATAACTCACCAACCCTTACCCCAGCTGCTGGCAACATCAATTCTCTTTTTTATCTTTATATAAAATTTGCCTTTCTAGGTACCTCATATGAACGGAATCATACAACATTTTTTTTTTTCCTTTATTTGTTTGGTTTACTTCACTTAGCACAACGTTTTCAAGGTTTATCTGTATCTGCAGCATGTATCAGAATTTCATTCCTTCTTATGGCTGAATAATATTATATGGCATATATATACCACATTTTCATTATTTATTCAAGTACTGTTGGAAACTTGGGTTATTTCTACCTTTTAAAAGTTATGAATAATGCTGCTGTGAACATCAGTGCATAAGTATCTGTTTGAGTCCCTGCTTTTGATTCTTTGGAATATATACCTAGGAGTGGAATTGCTTGATTGAAATTTTTTTAAATGTTAATTAAAAAAAAAACTTTTCACTTTTGTTGATGTTCATAGTTTATGTTAATGCTTACACATATATTATTGATTATATCCATAAGACAGCTTAAGGATTTGTTACAGAATGTGTTTATATTTCTGGTTTTTATTTTTCTTGCTGATTTTGGGTGTCATCTACTCTACTACTTTGAACCACAGCGTTTAACCAATTCTTACTGTCAACTGATTTGTCCAGAAATACTTACAATATCAATGTTAAATTGAAGTTTATTTCTATTTTTCATGTATATAAAAACTATACAGTATATAGTTTAGTACCTAAAGAAAAAAATGAGTAACAATTCAGCACCTACTATACTCTGGGTTGGATGCTTGGGGATTTAAAATGATATATTATTACTTAATTTATTTAATTTAATCCTTTAAGTAACCTTAATATTTATTACTCCTATTTGTTAGATGGGTTGAAATCTGTAACATAGAACTTGAGTAATTTTTCAAAGCTACATGTCTAGCAAGCTTTCTGAGAATATACCCAGTTCTTCCTAACTCTATAATTCATATTATTTTCTCTGTACCAAACTCCTACCCACTGTAACAGGTAGTTTAGTTTTCATTAAAATCAAATACCTCAGCTTAGATCACAAAGAATTAGAAAAGATAGGCATTAACCAATTGGTGAGTTTTAAACATAAGTGTATAATCTATTCAGTCCAATTTATTATATATATACACACTTACACATATATAACAAAACAAAAAAGTTCAGAAAATATTGTTTAAGAAGAAGTAAGAGTTTTGACTTGATTTAATCTCAAGAGACCAATATCACACTTAAGAAAAACATAACGTCAGCAGTTACTTGATAGTTATGAACTAAAAGATTGACTCAATAATTCATATTTCTCCGTTTTTCTTACATACATCACAGATAAACACTGAATACTGACATATCTTTAATAAGGACTAGCAATGAACACATATGTGAATATTATTAACTTTGCTATGAAGATTATGCTCATATGGGCTTAAATAAATATTTTTTCTCTTGATGAAGCTTATTAATTAATACGCCTCAGTGAAAATATGCTTTCAATTCCAAAGTACGTTTGCATGCTGTATATCTTGCATGCCACAATAGGTACACTTAACTTAGTGAAACTTGCATGACTTTTATAATGAAACTCCATTTATATGCCACTAAAGTAATATTTAAATAGAACTATAAAGAGGATTGTAATTTTAAATATTCTCATTTGTCTTTTTATTATACATTAATTAATTTTCAGATTTCAGTGTTTTTTATCGATCTTAAGAAATATAGTCATATTTCTCATTGGAAAAGACCCTGATGCTGGGGAAGATTGAAAGCAGAGGAAGAAGGGGATGACAGAAGATGAGATGGTTGGATGGCATCACTGACTTGATGCACATGACTTTGAGCAAGCTCTGGGAGTGAAGGACAGGGAAGCTGGAGTGCTGCAGTCCATGGGGTCACAAAAAGTCTGACATGACTGAGTGACTGAACTGAAGAAACAGAGTATGTATCTATGTACTGTGTTGTTTCAGAAATAATTTAAAGCAATGTATAAGTGGATATGTTAAATTAAAAAAAAAGAGTAGGAAGAATCAAAGAAAAAATAACTGACATATATATATATAAATTACAGATCTTGATATGTTGAAGTACTTTCCCAAGAATATAACCAAAGATATGAACACAAAGGAAATTTTTTGTGAGTTTAAATATATTACAGAAACAGTTTTGACACCTTAAAATTCTATATATGAAATAAAATTTAAATAAAGTAGGTTAAAAAAATATATATATAGCAGACAAAGTTGTCAAACATCTATAAGGAAAGACTAAATAAATAAGGCAGTTTCAGAAATTCCTAGGTGCATGACCCAATTGCCATATCTTAGTAGTATAATATCTCAATCTACAGCAATGCCATGTTTTATATTGCAGAATGACAAAGACTGATACTTTTGAAAAAATAAATCATGTGAAGGATTGAAAACAAAAACTAAATAAAATAAAACAAAAGTGGAGGTATGTATTGATAAGATATTCCTCAAGTAAACTTGAATTGTGTATGAGGGTAAAATTTGGAAGAAACATAGATGTCTGAAAAAACATACTGTCAGATGGATAAATTATACATCCAGAGGATACTTTGTATACTTGTTACAATGCATGCTCAGTCTTGTCTGTTTCTGTGTCACCCCATGGACTGTGTCCTCCAGGCTCCTCTGTTCGTGGAATTCTCAAGGCAAGAATACTGGAGAGAATTGTCATTTCCTTCTCCAGGCAATCTTCTCTATCCAGTGATGGAACCCACGTATCCGGCATCTCCTACATTTGCAAGAGGATTCTTTACTATTGAGTCATCAGAGAAGCCCCTTGTCCAGAGGATAAATTAATACATAATCACTAAAATGTTGTTGCCAATAAAATATTAAGATACAGGAAGATATTTATTATATATTGATAAGTAGATGTCTGTTTAAAATGTAGTATAGCTTAATTTGCAAATGTATACTGTTGTCTTTTTCCTATCTAAATATTTAGATATGGATTCTTATTTGGAGACTGTCTTGAGGTTGACTGTGTGCTATGTTGCTTTAGTCTGACTCTTTGTGATGCTATGGACTGTAGCCTGCCAGGCTACACTGTCCATGTGATTCTCTAGACAAGAATACTGGACTGGGTTGCCATTTCCTCCTCCAGAGGATCTTCCCAACCCAGGCATCAACCAGCGCCTTTTACATCTCCTGTATCGGCAGGCAGGTTCTATACCGCTAGTGCCACCTGGGAAACTCTTCTTGAGATTACTTATGGGTGATTTATTTTCACTCTAGATTTTTTATTGATATTATGCTCTTCAAATTTTCTACAGTGATCATGCACCACATTAGTAACCAGAAAAATTATTTCTGTGTAATAAACTGGTTGAAAGATGAAAGAAAAACAAAGGCAGGGACATATGTAGGTACTGAGCACTTAGCAAAACATGCAACCTAAAATGACCATAAATCATGGTCATAAATCATGTGAAGGATTGAAAACAAAAACTAAAGAAAATAAAACAAAAGTGGAGGTATTTATTGATAAGATATTCCTCAAGTAAACTTGAATTGTTTAACTTGACCATTTAATCTGAACTCTTAGAAGCCAATAAGGACTTTAATTTCATTCATAAAAGGAAAAAGGAATTGTTCAAAAGATACCAAACAGTCATGGTATTAAGGTCAGACATGAATTATTCTAAGGTTGCTTTTTAAAAACAGCATTCTGAGGTGAATAGCAATATCTTTGGTAATATCCTTAAGACAAAAGATTTAATAATAGTGTACCAAATGCTCCTTTTCCTTGACCAATTTTTGCTCATCCTTCAGATCTTTAATTGGGGTACTGTTTTCTCTAGCAAGGCTTTCTGAAGCCTCCAGATTAAGTCCAAACTTCTCTTCTTGGCTCCTAGGGCACCTTGCATTGCTCCCACAACAGCACTTTGCTTTCTAAGTTGTATGTATCAGTATATACCTGCATACATCACCAGGCTCCATAGGAGCCAAAACATCTCTGTTTGGTTTGCTGTCATATCCCTGGTCCTTAGCCCAATAGTTAGCACATAGTAGATGCTCAATAACTGTTGAACTAGACTGAATTTCATATGACTACCTGTTATTATAAATTTCAGTGTAAGCTGTTGGCATCATCAAATCAGAAGACAATTTACAATAAGTAATTTGGGATATGTAGCCTTTGTAGTCTACTTTGTATGTTTACCTCTTGCCTGGTCTGGCTTGGTATTTTAGAATATCTGAGAAGGTGAATGAACTTTTTGTTCTGCATAAAATTGTTCATGTACATTTTATTTCTCAAATAAATGTTGCAAAATATTTGGTTTTAGTGAGTTTAAATTTGTTCAGTAACTGGCAAGGTTCTGATGCACAAATTTTTTTTTTTTTTGGTATCAGTTATGTAAAGACTCATACGCCTTAACAGGTCATGGAAGATAATGATAAACATCCATCTTGAAAGTTGTCTGGAAATTCATCAGTAGGATCAACTCTTTTCTTGAAATATTTTGATTTCATTTTTGCACATAAGCAAATTTAGATCTGAATCATGTACCTTATTTCACTGATGCAATGGCTACATGCTTCAAATAAAAGTTAAGCAATGCAAACTCAGTTGTCTTTGCAATCAGAAATGTGATAGGTAAAAAAACATCCAGTCATTTGATTTATGGCATTATGCTTGTCAAAATTTTGAAATCATCTAGTAAAGTACTGTCGTGGTTTAGTCGCTAAGTCATGACCAACTCTTGCTATTCCATGGACTATTATAGGACTCCAGGCTCCTCTATCCATAGGATTTCCCAGGCAAGAATACTTGAGTGGATTGCCATTTCCTTCCCCAGGGGATCTTCCCAATCCAGGGATCAAACCTGGGTCTCCTGCATAGATGGCAGATTCCTTACTGACTGAACTACCAGGGAAGCCCCTAACTTTACTCATAAAATTACTAATTTTAACTCTGTTTTTTGGCCACAATTATGCACCAGAATGGGCTTCCCTAGTAGCTCAGACGGTAAAGCATCTGCCTACAATGTGGGAGACCTGGGTTCGATCCCTGGGTCGGGAAGATCCCCTGGAGAAGGAAATGGAAACCCACTCCAGTATTCATGCCTGGAAAATCCCATGGACCAAAGAGCCCTGGTGGGCTACAGTCCATGGGGTTGCAAAGAGTTGGACACGACTGAGCGACTTCACTTCACTTCATGCCCCAGAGCCAATCAAATGCTGTGTCTTGAACTTCATCATGTGGACTACAATTGGTGAACCTAAATAAAGATCAATATTATCCTTCTAATTTTAATATTAGCCAGGTGACTGCTTCTGCTGCTGCTGCTGCTTAGTTGCTTCAGTCGTGTCTGACCCCGTGCAACCGCAGAGATGGTAGCCCACCAGGATTCACCTTCCCTGGGATTCTCCAGGCAAGAACACCGGAGTGGGTTGCCATTTCCTTCTCCAATGCATGAAAGTGAAAAGTGAAAGAAGTTGCTTAGTCGTGTCCGACTCTTTGCAACCCCATGGACTGCAGCCTACCAGGCTCCTCTGTCCATGGGATTTTCCAGGCAAGAGTACTGGAATGGGGTGCCATTGTCTTCTTGGATAACCAGGTGACAAATGTCTCCAGATATAAGAATCTCTTCCTAACTAGCTATACAAAAATGTTAATACACATTTGAACTGCTAATAAGATTGACACTATTAATTCAAGTGACAAATGTAGATATTTCAGACTTCTATCAAAAAAGCTGGGAGGGTATTATTTTTAGCGTATTTTTAGGATATTATTTACCCTAAAAAGATAGTAAGGAGATTAATTAGAAATAGAATTAAAACCTATCATCAATGCTTATTCAAATGTGTTTGACAGTTTATCAGTTTCCATGAGCTTAATCTTTGTAAAAACCTACAGTATATCTTTCACAAAACTGAAGTAGAACCATTGTTGCTCACATGTTAACATGTAAGAATGATCTCTATAACCCACTGGGTATATTTAATTACTTTGCAAAGGATTATTGGTTTTAGACATCAGCACTCAATCCATAATGATTGATGATATTATTCTTCACTTTATTAATTCAAGTTATAACAGTTGTTTTCAGTAGTTAATGTTATCATAGAATTTCATTTGTTTAGTAAGCTTGAAGAATATTTATTATTTTCTCCTTATTTTATGTACTGAGGCACAAATGGCTAAATGACTCTTTCAAAATCCAGAGGTAGTTAGTGAGAAAACTGGGAGAACTTCTTCATTCTCTTAACTCTCAATTTAGCACATTTATTTCTCACAAAATAAATTTTAAAATTTAGATGCAAATTATTTACTTATGCATAAATGTATGTTTATAGAGATTTTTGACATATTTACTGAATCCTTGGGATACAATATTCCATAGACTTATTTTTGAATCATTAAATTCAGTTTTAATTGTAAACAGATAAAAGAGAGATATATCTCTGCATTACTCAGGACAAATTTTAATAATATCGTTTCAAGAGGAAATGACTTGAGAGATAGCAGTCCTAAGAAACATCAGTATAAGTTGGTCTCTTCTCAAAAAACCATAGCCTTTGCATGTATTAGGTTCTTAAAATGAATTTATTTTCAGTATTTACATTTTTATTATTTACCCTAAAATATAATGCTAAAATAAAATCATATTTATTTTTCCATTTTTGTACTTCCGAATTGCTCTGATATTTAACTTTCCAAAGTATCCAGTTAAAGTGTTTAAATAAGTGCCATCTCGTGACCACCATTCATGATACTGCTGCTCTCTGTCAGATGATACAAGGTACATACAATACCTTAACAGATTCTTTTTAAAGTTCAGGATGAATGAAAATTTAAGTCAAGGAATCAGTCATTGTGGGGAGCACAATATACTGTTCAACTATTTTTTCACCTTTAAAACTCTCATTTTCATAAACTGTAGGAGGCATATTTTGGTAACAGATAAACTATCAAAATCCATCTTTATATGAAAGAATGAGATATACAAGGGAAAGTGCTTGTAGAAGTCAACTGCTTCTTGATGTTTCCCTCAGAATTTCAAGTTGTTCAATACAATTGGTGGAAAATATGATGGCAAATTTTATGTAATCTCTCTGAAAAAGCATTGGTTAATTCATTTTTGACTAAAGGCCAAATATAATTTGTTAATTTCCAATACATAAACACTGTTCCTTGCACAGCAGCTTGGATTGGATTATAACCAACAATCTGAATTTACTTATTTAGCTTAAAAAATACAGGTCCCTATATTCCTAACCACAGCTTTTCACAATCAAAAAACTGCCATATTCTTCACATAATTACATCTAAACACATCACTAGCCTCTAAAAATTGTCTCCATGCTTTTTTCTTTTTAATTCTTACAATTGAAATCCATAACTTAGCTCTAAATTTTTCTTCATGTTCTAACATTTTAAAAGCAACATGCTGTATTTACCATTCTCTGCTAACTTCTTTGACTCCATGAATTTCCTCTTCTACTTTTTGCTCTTTTCTTGTTCCAGAGTTACCTTTAGTCTTCTGTGCCAATTAGTCTATGTCCAGAATATCCTATTAATTTTCTTGTCTTTCCTATAACTTTCCTATCCAGAATAGTTTCTGCCTTCTTTCATTGATCAGTTCCTCTTGTAGGTATAATCCTGGAAGACAACTGTTTCCGTTATAGATCTTGTATTTTCTTACATGTGCTTAAGACCCAGGGCAAAAAACAATATCCAGCAGCAACTTCTTATATTTATAGCATCATTCTTATGTCTACTTATTCACTGAATAGACACCTTTCTAGATGGGGGTGAAAAAGATCGATACAATATTATCCTGTCCCACATGGCACACTAGTTTAGTAAGGAAAACAGTTTTAAATAAATAAGTGCAACAATGCAGGTTTCAGTGAAGAAACTAATGAATCAAACATTTTACATGCATCTGATTGAGAGCCTGCATAACGCAGGCAACGTACCAAGCCCTGAGAGATGGTAATAAATAAATAAATAAATAAACAAACAAACATGGTTTATTCTCCCTTGTGGAGTTTATATCTCAATGAGGAGATAGAAGTTGAATGTAGTCATTTCAATAGCACTTTGGAGACTGCTAATTTATCACCTCTATTTCTTTAATGCTGGAACTACATTCTCATGCTTCATATTCTGAAGATAAATATGGCATTAAACAGAATGCTTTGACCTATATTTTATGTATATCAGGGTTCCTGTAATAATGGACTGAAATCACAATGATCATTACTCCCTGGCTATTATTTGCTGCAGCTGCATCTGTGAGCTGAGAGGCTTCCAACCATAAGGCCATGTGAAACTCTCATTTATCTTCATTCTGCAGGGTAATATTTTATCTCACCAATATCCCCATATTGACAAAGTTTACAGGGACCATTTTTTTCCTCATAAATCTCTGGGCATTGGACATATTGAAACAAATTTTTCTAATATATAGATATCATTATTTGCCAAAGAAAATCAAGGATAATGACAAAGTTTTCTTTCCTAGAGGAAAGAAATCTCAGTGGATTAAAGCAATAATGCTTCATAAAAATGCTGTGAAATTCTGAAGGAAAATCAGCTAATGAATCAAAAATACAACAATTTTATATGCATTATCTGCTTTGATTTTTACAATAACTTTTTAGGAAAGGTAAGACAGGTGTTACAATCTTCATGTAAATAGGGAGAAATCTGAATGATTCAAGATCATTGTCCACAAGGGTCCTTTGGATTCCAAAGTGAGGGCTCTTCTACTACAAATGGAGAAAGGGATAAAAATGCATCTGGATAAGGGAAAATGTCTACTTTGTTTCAGGAACTGTACTGGTGAATTAGCGTATTATTTCACTTAATTGAACAGAAGATATGAGAGATTCAAGGATGGCTGACGAGCTGATGCTTTTGAACTGTGGTGTTGGAGAAGACTCTTGAGAGTCCCTTGGACTGCAAGGAGATCCAACCAGTCCATCCTAAAGGAGATCAGTCCTGGGTGTTGAAGCTGAAACTCCAATACTTTGGCCACTTGATGAGAAGAGCTGACTCATTGGAAAAGACCCTGATGCTGGGAAAGATTGAAGGCAGGAGGAGAAGGGGATGACAGAGGATGAGATGCTTGGATGATATCACCGACTAAATGGACATGGGTTTGGGTGAACTCCGGGAGTTGGTGATGGACAGGGAGGCCTGGTGTGCTGCAGTTCATGGTGTCACAAAGAGTCGGACACGACTGAGCGACTGAACTGATACTGATACTGACAAGCTGATATCTAAAGAAGCCTTTCAGAATAAGAATATAGGAATGTTCAAGTAGGCCTACGGTAGGCTCATCTGATTCTGTGTTCGTATCTGTTTGTGCCACCTAAGTGCAGGGCATCTGTGACTGGACCTCAAAATTTTGGTGTGTCACCTACTATAGTGATGACAATGAACAAGAGATATAAGTAGATTAGCCTGGCAAGACAACCTATATTCTAGTTTCAAATCTCCAGCACATTCATACACACACACACACACACACACACACACACACACACTACTAGCTTTATAACTTTGAAACACTCAGTTCTCATGATTTTCTATTCTCATTAATATAGTCATTTTTACCAGTAATATTATATTTATTATTTATTTATTTTAAAAATGTTTTGACTGCACTGAGTCTTCATTGCTGTGTGTGGGCTTTCTCAAGTTGCAGTGAGTGGGGGCTACTCATCATTGCTGTGCACAGTCTTCTCATTGCACAGGCCTTAGGTGCATGGGCTCCAGTAATTGGGACGTGTAGGCTCAGTAGTTGTGGTGCATGGGCTTAGTTGCCCAGTGGCATGTGGGATTTTCCTGGACCAGGGATCAAACCCATGTCCCCTGCATTGGCAGGTGGATTCTCAACCACTGGGCCACCAAGGAAGTCCTTTACCAGTGATAGTGTAGTGGCATTATAGTTACCATAAGAAGCCTAAAGTCACTGACTCATTGGGTTCACTGACTTCTGAACATAGTTTAACTGACAGGGGTTAGAGAGAGGTTTGCTTAGGGGCAAAACACCATCTGCTACAAAAAGAAAACACATTTATTTTGTCCCCAATCTCATGTTCCTTTGAAGGCATATAGGCAATGTCTGATCCTGATGAAGAAATTGTGGCAAGGAGATAATTCCCTGGTGCCAACTCTCATTGCTGGCTCTGCAATTCATATAATTATACACACGATTTTCTTCTTTGTTAGCAATAAAACTAATAACTAGGCTGGCTTATCCAGGGTATTTCAGCAGCATTCTAGGATTGCTGTTCCACTTTACTTCCACAGAATTCTGCTAAACCTCAGACTGGCTATATTACCAAGATATACCAATCAAATGCTTAGTAGAACTGATGAAAAGTTTTCCAAATAAACACCATAGAAAAATAATTCTACTAATTTGGCATATAACTGTAAGATGTTTTGACTTTATGATAGTTGCTAGTCAGAAGCTCACTGTTGTTTTCCATGAAGAATTTCAAAATTGACATTGATCTTGTCAGTGACATCCCACAATTTATTTTTCTTCCTTTAATATGAAAAGAATACTTTGAGTGGTGAGCAGATACAATTGTGGGACATTTATGTGGCAGAGTCCTATTGATATTTGAGCCTCAGCATATATATATAACATCCTTCATTACTCTTTATCTTTGTACTTTTTCTCCTTTTCTTTCTCTATGTGTTGATTTCATGGGTATCCTTGATGGGAGAACAAGAGGATGTTTTTCAAAAGAAGAAGTATACTGGAGTCTTAACATCCTTTACACAGCAGGGAAACCAAATAAATACAAGTTATCTTTTTCAATGTTGTGCCTAACTGTGCTCTCAAGAATGTTAATTAATTGAAAAAAACTACCAGAAATAGAGGTATAAGCATTAGACTTTGAAAATGAACCTGGAGTCACATATGTATTTGTTAATGGATAAAAGAAAAAAATGCTTTTAGGAGGGATTGCTGAGTCTTTATAAGGTGTTTTTAAGACAGATTGAATGTAAAAGGTTCATATCTACTGGTTACATTTTTCTCAGTTCTTGTTCAAAAACAGCAGTTTTTGAAATGAATGACACAAACCTAAGATATTATATAATGTGATATCCTAAAAATAAAATATCTGAACATCAAATTTCCTCAGTGTCCTGAGGTTCCCAAGATGAGTAGAAAAAAGGCTCTAAAATAGGGCATAGGACAGTGAGCTGTGAAAAGAAAGTAAAAACACACAAAACAAGGGCAAAGAAGCTTAGAAAGCACTTTTATCTACTCACTTCATCTACATTTCTGCTGGAAGTAGTGTTTCAATTAACTAATCAATCTACTTTCTCTTTGATCTCATAATGCACTAGTCTTTCATTATTTTATTTAAAATATTAGTTTTCTTACATTTGTATTTCATCTTAGGATAGTGTTTGCAAATTCATAAGGGGTTTGAGGTTTCATATCCTATTATGTAAAGATTCTAATGCTATACATTTATATCTGCCAATTTCTCATTTATCCCATGAACTCAAGTTCCATGGACATAAGCAAGAATGTGCAAACATCCTGACTCATATTATTTAACTCTTCTCATGCCATCTCCAGCCTATTGTAACCCTGCCTTGACTACTTTCCACATTTATATTCTTGAAATATATTAGGCTGAGATTCTGTCATGTTGCATATTATATTTCTTGTCTTTAATAAGTATAACTGGGTTTAATAAATACGAAATAGATAAAGGAAAGGTATATAATCTCTCAAATTTTACCTCTCAGGTAGCAAAAGCAATTTGTGACCTTTTTCTTTTCTTTTGCAGAAGTTAGCTATTTCTTCAAGAATTCTTTCAAGATGCTCTGTGTATCAATAGTGGCCATCATTACAGTACAAGAATTCTGTTCATGTCCCAGATTCCCAGATAAAGTTTTGCAGGTTTTTTACTTTGCCTTTTCTTTTTTGATGCTGTTTCTGAGTACCACCAGTCCTGAGCATCTATAAGTAATTCCTGCTATGAGTGGTAGGAGAGGAAAGGAAAAATAACTGTATATTTTTCCCTTGTAATTTTCACTTTGCTTGTTCCATGCCTTAAGGGGCATCAGTCTAGGAGACCTGAAGGTTAATATCTTGCTTAAAGAGCTTTCAAAATTAATCTCTCCTACTATCTTTCTCACAACACTGCATTATTTTCCTACAGGACACTTACTATAATTTGTAAAACTGTGTATTGGGAATGGCATGAAGAGAGAAAACTTGTTTGAAGCAGAATTCCAAATAATAAACACGGACATTCTTCCCTCCAGGAGGTGAAGCTTAATATCCTCTGAGTGTAGGTTGGACTCAGTGACTCCTTGCTGATGAAGAGTAAAGGAAGGTAAAAATAGTAACCTTCCAGTGGAGAAAATGGGCTCTACTTCTTGGACAAGGTTAACATTTCCAAAGATGTCCTGCTGAGAATGTGTATTCCCTGGTATAATATGATGAAAGTGTACTTTACTCCTGTTGCATTCCAGTCCCCTATAATAAAAAGGACATCTTTTGTGGGTGTTAGTTCTAGAAGGGCTTATAGGTCTTCATAGAACTGTTCGACTTCAGCTTCTTCAGCGTTACTGGTCGGGGCATAGACTTGGATTACTGTGATATTGAATGATTTGCCTGGGAAATGAACAGAGATCATTCTTTAATTTTGAGATTGTATCCAAGTACTGCATTTCAGACTCTTGTTGACTATGATAGCTACGCCATTTCTTTGAAGGAATTCTTGCCCACAGTAGTAGATATAATGGTCATCTGAGTTAAATTCACCCATTCCAGTCCATTTTTGATTCCTAGAATGTCGATGTTCACTCTTGCTATCTCTTGTTTGACCATTTCCAATTTGCCTTGATTCATGGGCCTAATATTCTAGGTTTCTATTTCTATGCAATGTTGCTCTTTACAGCATCGGACTTTACTTCCATCACCAGTCATATCCATAACTGGGTGTTGGTTTAGCTTTGGCTCCATCTCTTCTGTCTTTCTGGAGCTATTTCTCCACTGATGTAGCATACTGGGCAAATATTGACCTGGGGAGTTCATCTTTCAGTGTCCTATCTTTTTGCCTGTTCATACTGTTCAGCGGGTTCTCAAGGCAAGAATACTGAAATGGTTTGCCATTCCCTTATCCAGTGGATCATATTTTGTCAGAAAAAGAAAGAGAGTTCCAAAAAAACAAAACATCTACTTCTGCTTTACTGACTATGCCAAAGTCTTTGTGTGGATCACAACAAACTGTGGAAAATTCTTAAAGAGATGGGAATACCAAATCACCTGACTTGCCTCTTGAGAAATCTGTATGCAGGTAAGGAAACAATAGTTAGAACTGGACATGGAACAACAGACTAGTTCTAAATCGGGAAAGGAGTACCTCAAGGCTATGTATTGTCACCCTGCTTATTTAACTTATATGCAGAGTACATCATGAGAAATGCTGGGCTGGATGAAGCACAAGCTGGAATCGAGATTGCTGAGAGAAATATCAATAACCTCAGATATGAAGATGATGCTACCCTTATGGCAAAAAGCAAAGAAGAACTAAATAGCCTCTTTATGAAACTAAAAGTTGGCTTAAACTCAACATTCAGAAAACTAAGATCATGGTATCTGGTCCCATCACTTCATGGCAAATAGTTGGGGAAACAGTGGCAGACTTTATTTTTGAGGGCTCCAAAAATCACTACAGATGGTGACTGCAGCCATGAAATTAAAAGACACTTGCTTCTTGAAAGGAAAGCTATGACCAACCTACAAAGCATATTAAAAAGCAGAGATATTACTTTGCCAATAAAGGTCCGTCTAGTCAAGGCTATGGTTTTTCCAGTGGTCGGGTACGGATATGAGAGTTGGATTGTGAAGAAAGCTGAGTGTCGAAGAATTGATGCTTTTGAACTGTGGTGTTGGAGAAGACTCTCGAGAGTCCCTTGGACTGCAAGGAGATCCAACCAGTCCATCCTAAAGGAAATCAGTCCTGAATATTCATTGGAAGGACTGAAGCTGAAACTCCAATGCTTTGGCCACCTCATGCAAAGAACTGACTCCTTGGAAAAGACCCTGATGGTGGGAGAGATTGAAGGCAGGAGGAGAAGGGGACAACAGAGGATGAGATGGTTGTATGGCATCACTGACTCAATGGACATGAGTTTCAGTAAACTATGGGAGTTGGTGATGGACAGTGAGGTCTGAAGCGCTGCAGTCCATGGTGTCACAGAGAGTCAGACAAAACTGAAAGACTAAACTGAACTGAACTATACTTTATTCTTGTAATATTCTTCCCTGTAACCCACAACCTCAGTCTATTCATGAGAAAAACATCATACAGACTCAAATTGAGGGACTATCTACAAAATTTCTTGCCAGTATTCTCCAAAAGTATTAGGATCATGAAAGTAAGGTAAAACTATCACAGATGGAAGGTGATAAGGAGACATCATTCAATGCAATGTAGTATCCTAGATTGGGCACAAGAATAGAGAAAGGACACTCGTGGAAAAACTGGAAAAAAAAATAAAATCTCTGGTTAATAATATTTGCCTATGCTAATTTCTCACTTTTAGCAAACATGCCATAGTTATGGACGATGTTAATAGTAGGATATTAAAATATCCTATTAAATGTACTATTAAATAGAATTACTATTTAATATACTATTAAATTTAAATGTACTATTGAAATGAGCAGGACCCTGTGGGGCTCCTGCACACAGAAGCCGTTCTGTGTTCCCCATTTTTATCTTTTGGGAATAGACACACAGCTTCCATTACCTTCCCTGTGTTGCAAAGGGCAGATTCAAACAGTTGCTAATCAGGGAAAGGAAGGAATGCAGAGACAAAGGAGAAGCAGTTAAGAAACAATAGTGCAGCCTTGGGGGCACAGTCCTGGTTTTCCTGAAGGATACGTGTAAAATGTCTTTAATGTCTTCTGAATGCTTCACAGGTGGTGTTCCCAGTGGTGAAGAACCCGCTTGCCAATGCAGGAAACACAGAGATTCAGCTTGGATCCCTGGGTCAAGAATATCCCCAGAAGGAGGACATTGCAACTCACTCCAGTATCTGGAGAATCCCAGGGACAGAGGAGTCTGGCGGGTTACAGTCTGTAGGGTCACAAAGAGTCAGATACAACTGAAGCACCTTAACATAGCACACAGCAGAACTAAAACCGCCATCAAATGAAAGATGTTTCAGAGAGAAGGTCACAGTTTGATAACCTAGAGAAGTTCATCATGGGACCACCTGGGGCCAGATTAAAGGAACTACAGAAACTCATGAGAATACCATTTGAGGCCAGATTAAAGGAGTGCAAGCCCTTCACATACCCTGATCCTTATCAGCACTCAAGCCTTGAATTGTTGCTATAAAAGTCCTCACCAAACCCTCCTGGGTTGGGACACACAATTCTGAGGCATGAGCCTGCTGCGACCCTTTTGCCTGGCAAAATAATAAAGCTGTTCTTTTTACTTCACCCAAAACTGTCTCCAAGATTTGATTCAGCACAGGTGCACAGAGGACAAGTTTTTGGCATCAAATTCCTTCTTTTGTGTAAATCTGAAATTATTTTACAATAGGATTTTTAAAGGAGAGTGAAAATATTTATTGGGTACAGATTTGTTTAGTGTCTACATTGCTCATGATACTGTAAGCTTTAAGAAGCCAAAGAACATGACTACTATATAATTTTTTATTTGTTTGTTTTTTCCCCTAAGGCCTGGAATTATACAGTTTCCTGGTAAGATCTCAGGAAATTATAGTGTTAGTCACTCAGCGGTGTCTGACTTTTCACTATCCTATAGCCCATCGGGCTCCTCTGCTCTTGGAATTCTTCAGGTAAGGACACTGGAGTGGGTAGCCATTTCCTTCTTCAGGTGATCTTCCTGACCCATGGATCAAATCTGGGTCTCCTGCATTGCAGGCAGATTCTTTATCATCTGAGCCACCAGGGAAGCCTGCTTGTTGTGTAAATAAGTGTGTAACTGATTTGATGGATATGAATTTGGGCCAACTACAGGAGATGGTGAAGGATAGTGAAGCTAAGTGTGCTACAGTCCATGGGGTTACAAAGAGTAGGACATGATTTAGTGACTGAACAACAACAACAAAATAAATATAAGTAGATGCCAGGATTTCTCCAATATCTCCTGTTTGCTGACTACCAGGACTTATACCCACACTGGGGTGAATTCAAGACAACATAAGCATAATATGAGACTGGATACATTCTCTCATTGGAAAAAAATGTGTATTTGGTCCTATAGTGTCTGTCACAGAACTAAGTTCATATGCCTGACATATTGCAAGCCAAACACTAAAGGATTATAGCAAAGAAACGGTTAAATCACAAGGCAGCCAAGCAAGGGGGTTCAGTTCAGTTCAGTCACTCAGTCGTGTCTGACTCTTTGCAACCCCATGAATCGCAGCACGCCAGGCNGCCATCACCTCCACTAGCTTTGTTCCTAGTGATGCTTTCTAAGGCCCACTTGACTTCACATTCCAGGATGTCTGGCTCTAGATGAGTGATCACACCATCGTGATTATCCAGGTCATGAAGATCTTTTTTGTACAGTTCCTCTGTGTATTCTTGCCACCTCTTCTTATTACCTTCTGCTTCTGTTAGATCCAGACCATTTCTGTCCTTTATTGAGCCCATCTTTGCATGAAATGTTTCCTTGGTATCTCTAATAGGGAAGTAAATTTCAGATTTGCTTCCCTAGAAGAGAAAGGTTAGGGCTATTTTAGTGGCTCAGATGATAAAGAATCCATCTGCAAAGCAGGAGACCTGGATTTGATCCCTGGATTGGGAAGATCCCCTGGAGGAGGGCTTGGCAACCCACTAGTGTTCTTGCTTAGAGAGTCTCCACAAACAGAGGAACCTGGCAGGCTGAAGTCCATGGGGTTGCAAAGAGTTAGACATGACTGAGCAACTAAGCATACACAGCATGGGATAAGGGGCAGAGTGGTCTAAGGTGCAGGCAAAGTTGATTGCAGGCAAGAAAAGTAAGGTAATCAGTGGTCTGTGCAAGCGTGGTCTAGCTTCATGGCTCTGTAGGACACAAGTTCAGATCATGTTTTGAGGGTGGAGTATTGGGTCCTCTGAGGTCAAGAGATTACCCATGGGACACTCACATAGGCCCATTTGAATGGTTGGTGATCTCAACAGGTCTGAACTGGGCAAGAACTAGCTAAATGTTCCTTAACATCAACTTAAACATTATTATGAGGAGGTGGGAGTTTAGTTCAAAATCAATTGAAAGCCAGTGACTAAAAGTAAGATAGGGCACTTCCCTGGTGGTTCAGTGGCTAAAACTCTGCTCCCAATGCAGGTGGCCCGGGTTCAATCCCTGTTCAGAGAACTAGATCCCTGACCTCAATTAAGATCTGGTGCAGACAGAGAAATAAATAAAAGCAAGTGAGGTGAATTATACTTGGTGGTATTAAGCAGGATCACCCCTGCTTTCATTTTCATTGGCCACATTTTTAAATTTATATTTCTGATGGAAATTTCTTTGGCGTGTTGATGGAGTTCAGGATAAGTTATTCTAAAATATGACAACTTGGGATTGAACCCAGGGATCGAACATGACAACTTGGTTGATTGGTCTAATTGCTAAGTCGTGTCTGACTCTTGTGACCTTGCACTGTAGCCAGCCAGGCTCCTCTGTCCATGGGACTTTCCAGGGAAGAATACTGGAGTGATTTGCCATTTCCTTCTTCAGGGTATCTTCCTAACCCGGATCGAACCCGGGTCTCCTACACTGCAGGCAACTATTTACCATGCTATGACAACTTAGCATGATAAATATCTGAAGCTGAAGGAATCTGAGAAATGGCATATGCAGGGAGAACTTTCTGACCTTCCCTTGAAGTAGGCCTTAAAACTCTCTTGTGAGAAGTGATCTCCCAATACTCAGAAGAAAGGAACATTCTTATCTTTGAAGATGAAGGGGAAAAAGAGAGAACTCGGAACAAAAAAGCCTTGCTAAGCTTCCCTCTGTTTACTATACTTAGCTCACCTTTATCCTTTCACATCTTTCTAGGACTTTTCATTATTCATCAAACTTAGCACGAAAACACTCACATTTAACTATTTTTCTGGTCCTTTATTTTCTTCTGAAGCCGCCTTCTTCATAATACTCCTTATGAAGTATTATGTCACAAAATATTTATGTTAAATCTGTATGCTTGTTTCTTGTTAGTCTGTCTTCTGTTAGGAGGAATCCAACTAAGAACTTAAACAGGTAGGGGAAAAGAATGATTTTTTTTTCCCTACTATATTGTTTTGATCCAATTACTAAAAGCCAGATCTGACAATTAAGTCTGCCATTTGGAATCTCAGCATTTTAGAGCTAGAAATGCATTCAAATAATAAGAACTTACTTCATCTTTAAACAAAACAGTTAGTGAAATTCAAAAGAGGGATAAGAGGTCAGCTGCTCTATTTTACTTTGTTCTACTTGTTCTGACTTCCTCCTTATACTTGCAGAACTTCAGGAGAACTGGGACTCTGTGGAACCCAGTTTGAAAATCAGGGCCTTCATTTTACTGATAGGGAACACTAAAGCCCTAAGAAGCAAAATGGTTTGGCCAAATATCACTTATAGAAATTTTGATAAGATCAGGAGAAAATCAAAACTTTCTTGAGAATCATTCCTAATGAATTCAGTTAAGTTGCTTAGATACAAATTATGCATTTTCTCTATCATATTGAAAGTCAAACTTATTTTCCCTAAAAAAAGAGACATTTTTGACCAAATAAAGTAAGAAAAATAGTATTCTCCATCTGCCCATCTTCCTCATGGTTTTCTTCTTTGTTTTATGAGAATTTTTTTTTCTTCTTTTCAGAACCCACCAATATATATCTACGGGCAGAGAAAAGTTGAGGTCTTTCATGTAAACTTTGTAAATTATGTTTCTCAAATCTTAGTTTCCATGATGACGGTCACATCCATATGAAGACTTACAAATTTCTCCAAAAGTTGATCTACCTTGCGTACAATGAAGTTAAATGTTGAGAATGACATTTATATGAAGATTTGTGAATCATCCTGAAAATAGACCCTTCCTAGTATATAATTAAATACAAGCTTAAGGGAAGAAAAAAAAAAAATAGTGTGTACTCATTCTTACCAGGTAACTCAGAAAGAAATAAATGACTTTAGGGCATGAACTATGTTAACTGAAAGTAACAGTATAATATAGTAGAAAACTTACTTCAGTAGAGCATCAGGGAAATCTGGACTCCACCTCTGATTGTTTCCATATTCATTTCGAAATTTCTGAGGTTTGAAGGGGGTGAACAGGAAAAGATGAGGTCCTTTTCAAATGTATGGTTAAATCTGAATTTACAATAACATTTTGCAGGAAGTGAAATGAGAGCTGCTTTTATAGAGGCATTTCCTCTACTTTTCCAGATCACCTGGAATACTTCATACATGTCTAAAGAATTCTGATACCTGATTTTCACCTTCATGCATTTCTCATGCCATTGCACCTTTCCTATACTAATGAGGCTTTTCTGTTAAGTCTTTTCCTGCTAATGATGTCTAAAAACCAAAGGCCAAGTAATGAGCAGATCAATAGCTTCCATTAAAGTCTCCGTAGAAACTCTTCTAATTTTATCTCCTATGATGTGACCTCCAATTTGCATAAGAGAGATACTACTTAAACTTACAGGCAGGCTTGATTGACTGAACCTGACAAAGGTGGGAGAGCAAATGCCTAATTTAAATCACATCCAAAAGATGAGGAAATGATTAAGATCTGTGCTATAATTACTCTCATAATTCTTATTTCTGCTGTGTGTTGTTTTTTTTTTTTTAAATAAATTTTGTGTACTCATGTATTTATTTGGCAGTGCTGGGTCTTTTTTTGCTGCGTGGGCCTTTCTCTAGCTGCAGTGAGTATGGGTCACTCTCTAGTTGTGGTACACGGGCTTGTCATTTCAGTGGCTTCTCCTGTCGCAGAGCACGGGCTCAAGGAAACTCAAGCTTCAGTAGTTGTGGTTCCTGGACCTTTAGAGCAGAGGCAGAAAAGTTGGGGCACATAGGCTTAGTTGGTTAGCGGCATGTGAAATCTTCCCGGACCAGAGATTGAATCCGTGTCTCCTGCATTCGCAGGCAGATTCTTTACCACTGGGCCACCAGGAAGCCCTCTCCTAATTTTTAAACTTAACTCTCTCATATAATTTTCAAATTAATACCCCCTAAATTTTTGTTTCCTTAGGTCAAGGAATAAATATCACTAAAATAATTCTAAATCAAAGGGCAATGAACAAAGCAGCAGGCATTTCAGGTACTAGAAGCAGAATAAGAAATGCTTTACTGCAATATATTTTGTTGCCTAAAGTCCAAAATTTTACATTCTGGTTTGTAACATCCTCCTAGGGCATTCTTCCTATATTTCAACTGTCAATTATTTAATGTGTTTGAGTTGGTCTCAGAAATCCCTCTACCTCATTCACTTTCAGCTGCTCCCTTATTCTTATATAATACTTCCAATGTTTTCTTTGCTGACCAGGGAAAAACATCTCTTCTTTCTTGGTGCCTCTCTTTCCAGATAATTCTCTCACTCATATCTCTTTTTGTGGAATATGTCTATTTTACAGTCTAGTTTTTATACGATAAGATCCTAGAAATGTTTTCTTGTATTTCAAGTGTTCCTATTCAATTTATCTTTCTCTGTTGTTCCTGTTACCCTCACTGAATGGATGTCCAAGGTTTAGAGAAAGTACCTCATTGGGCACAGTAGTATTAAATTGAGATTTAAAATAATAGCATCTAATATACACCAGGTGCTTACTATGTATCTGGTCTTGGGATAAATACTTACTTAAATCCTCTGACTATTTTCATGACATCTTTATTAAGTAAACACCCAATCTGTCCCCATTTATGATGAGAAAGCTAAGCCTTATTTAAAAAAAAAAATCAACAGAGTAAATTTGAAGATCTAATTGGTTTTACTTAATGACTCATAAACTGGGCAGCATCCCATCTAGACAATGCAGGAGTCAGAGGTGGCTGAGCAACTAACACATATACACACACAAGGGGTCGCTCCACGGGTGGAGCAAGAAGTTATGAGCACAGGAAAAGGAAGAATTGTTTCCGGACAGGCCGCCATCTTCTTTTGGGGAAATGGAAAGGCAGGGGTCTTTACCATGCAGATTATTTCCTGTTAACCAGGAAGTTTTAGATTGCCTCTTTTCAAGGTCACATTTCTGGGATGGGTTGAAACTGCAATTAAGCATTGTTTTGCTGCCATGCGGGGCAAATGACTCCATTTTGGCCTTGTTATTTCTTTCTAACCATTCTTACCTTTGATCAAACTCTCTGCCTGAGAGATGTGATCAACATTGACAGCATTAAAGCCACTCTCAGCTACTGCTCTATAGTTCTTGCAGGTTTTTTCTGATCCTTTGTGTAGTATCATTAGGCCGTGATGTTTTCGCTTAATCCCTGTGATATTCTCAGGTCAGGGCTTCAGGTTGGCAATCTTTAAGTTAGTTATTCTCTTGGCTTTTTCTCGACATTCCAGTATTATGGAGATCATGTCTAGTGGTCAGCAGCTAGAAAAATGCATTTAAAGCTTTTGATAAAATACAATGTGCCAGGAAGAATATACGCAGGACAATTCCATAAGTTTGGAGTGGGCTTCAGAGCTATGATCTCCAAGAAGTGAAGTGAAAGTTGCTCAGTCATGTCTGACTCTTTGCAACCCTATGGATTATACAGTCCATGGAATTCTCCAGTCCAGAATACTGGAGTGGATAGCCTTTTCCTTCTCCAGGGGATCTTCCCTACCCAGCGATTGAACCAGGGTCTCCTGCATTGCTGGTGCTGCTAAGTCGCTTCAGTCGGGTTCAACTCTGTGTGACCCCATAGATGGCAGCACACCAGGCTCCCCCAGTCCTTGGGATTCTCCAGGCAAGAACACTGGAGTGGGTTGACATTTCTTTCTCCAATGCATGAAAGTGAAAAGTGAAACTGAAGACGCTCAGCTGTGTCTGACTCTTAGTGACCCCATGGATTGCAGCCTACCAGGCTCCTCTGTCCATGGGATTTTCCAGGCAAGAGTACTGGCATGTGTTGCCATTGCATTGCAGGCAGATTCTTTACTAACTGAGCTATCAGGGACTCCCTGAGCTCCAAGACCTTAACCAATTAAAGAAGACCCTATTGAAGTTTCCCTAGTGGCCTCCCTAGTGGCTCAGATGGTAAACCATCTGCCCACAATGTGAGAGACCTGGGTTTGATCCCTGGATCAGAAAGATCCCCTGGAGAAAGAAATGGCAACCCACTCCAGTACTCTTGCCTAGAAAATTCCACAGATGGAGGAGCCTGGTAAGCTACAGTCCGTGGGGTCACAAAGAGTCTGACACAACTGAGCAATTTCACTTATTGAAGGTCATCCTTTTAAGCCAGTGGCTTGCTTGATGATCTTATGTAATTGAGTTTCAACTTCCCCAGAATTTTCAATCTGGGTCCAGTACAAGATGCTGGTCACAGCACAGACATCTTGTTGCTTTGCTAAAAGATAACCAAGGGCTATCCTGTTGTTGGGATTTCCCAGGTGGCTCAGTGGTAAAGAATCCACCTGCCAATGTTTGATCCCTGGTAGGGGGAGATCCCCTGGAGAAGGAAATAGCAACCCACTCCACTATTTTTGCCTGGGAAATCCCATGGACAGAGTGCATGGCAGGCTTATAGTCTATGGGATCACAAAGGGTTGGACATGATTTAGCGACTAAACAACAACAGAAAATTCTATCATGAGGAACAACTTTCACCAGAGAGTCTATGAATGCTTTGGGGGCAACAATTTTCTTAGCAATGGAATGTGCAATGTCTATGAGTCAATGAGTGATTTCTGATCATATTTTCATTTGTATTTACTCCTAATCAGGGACTAGATTTAATCTTGGGAATTTCTGCATTTACTCATTTAATCCAGGGGTTAGTCAGGTTTTTAGTGTATGTGGGAAAAGAATTTCCTATGGCTTCCCAGGTGGCACTAGTGGAAAAGAATCCACCTGCCAGTGCAGGAGAGATAAGAGACGTGGGTTTGATCCCTGGGTCTGGAGAATCCCCTGGAGAAGGAAATGGCAACTCACTCTAGTATTCTTCCCTGGAGAATATTATGGAAAGAGGAATTTCCTAGCTAGCTTGAGAAATTCATTCTATGATTTGGAAAGAAGGTTTCTTCTGGTGAAATCTCTTAGTGAGTAGGGGCAAATCTGATCAATATCAGTGTGGGAATGTGGGGGTGAAGAAAGAGTCTTGTCTTTCTAGGACAATGTGAGAATAAACGAAAGAAAGAAAAGAAAAAAAGCGTTCATGTTCAGTAGAAGTATGAAGTCTTGATCTGTCATGTGGGACAAAAAGAGTCTACCTCAATGTCTATTTCTCCTCTCATCAATTTGATTCAGAGGTCTCCAGAATTCCTACAGGTGTTATGTGAAATCTTTAGCTATGAGATGTGAATCCAAAGCTCACAGCCTTCTAGTTTTGTAGTAGTGGAATCAGTGGGGGCACTTGCAAGGTCCTTTCCAGTGGAGTTACATGAGTGTCTTAGTTCTGAGCGAGTGGGTGAAAATTGTTAACATTGGCTTTGGTGAATTGTAGCCAGATACTTGAAGAAACTAGAATTCAAACCTCAGTACAATTTAAAGTATACAACAAGACCTCAAAGACAAATAAGACTAGAATCTAATATCTAAAAAGGTTCAAACATATTTTTTCTCTGTACAATTATCTTTTCATTTTAACCATAGATAATCACAGTAAAATGAATTTGTTTGACAAGGAATATGAAAATAAGAATACTGATTGAGAGTTTCTGAATTCTGAGGAACAAGGTAGGAGAAAATGTAGATGTTTTACTTCTTTATGTAAAGGTATATCTTACCAAAGTGTTGATAGTCATAAAGATTTCTTTAAATCTGGAAAAAAGTTAAGAACCTGTACTATTTTAAACATGAAGTCATAAAAACTATAATCTTCCTCATCAGTTCATTTAATTCCATGTATTAATTCTTATTGTGCTTTATCAGTTTTTTTTAAATTCTTTTGACCTTGACTAATGATTGAGGGTGAGAAAGACAGTAATAATTCATGGATGTTTGCAAACTTTTCATTAAGACTTATATAAGTTCCCAGTAAAGTGCGTGCTTTGATCACTGGAAATTTACCACAAACAAGAAAAAAACACTTTCTAACTTTCTTTGCCACTGTGATGGCATTAACTTTGTAACAGGGAAAGATTTTAACTCATCTGGAAGCTATATGTACAATAACAACAATATATTGATGTAGTTATCATCCCATACTAAGTGGGAGTTTAATGAAGTCCAGTTGCAGGTGTTCAAAGGATCTATAGAGAAGAGGTCTGAGGACTCTAGAGATGAAAATAATTTTTCTTAAACTCACTACAGTGGGTGAAGGAATACAAAACCCAGAAAATGGGCTTTCTAATGCATCAGAAGAAACCAAACAGCTGTCTTGTAGTTCCCATGGCCAAGCCCTAAATGTTCATTAATTTACAGTTATGTTTACTTACCCTAATTTCTCTAATTTAGGAGCAGACTATTGCCATGTTACTAGGACATCAGGTTGGCTAAAGTCTGACAATTGAGTGAGTGGCCATTTTTGCAAATGCAGAACAAATTTTTTACCTACTTTTTCCATAATCCTAATAGATTCGCCTGTTGCTGCCTTTGCATGAAAGTCAGCTAGGATATTTCCCTGATATTCAGATTCAGTCCATTTAGTGTGAACCTCAATTTTGTCATCAAATTACTTTCAGAAAGAGAAGAGCAATGAGAAGATCACCTATTTGTGGTCCATTTCACCATGGTCCCAGAGAACATCATACATTATAAGACAATGGCTAGATTTACAAATGATAACATTATACCAGGGCATATCACCTTTCTAGGAATTTCACACAATTTCTAAACACTTCCATACCTATAGCGATACGAAATAAAGAAAGCCTACCATTTACTTTAAAATTATATTAAATATTTGCTAAACACATAATATACCAATAGCATATTATAACAAACAAATATTTAGCATTAGAATATATTTAAGTATTATAGATCACAACTATCCTAGAACAATGTTTAATATATAACAGCCATCCACTACATATTTGTTGAATATATAGTTAAAAAACTTCAAATGCATGAATCAATTTGAATCAGTGAAAAAATAAGCCTTTACTATCAAACAGTGATCTGAAGACATCTAGAAAGTAAAACTATTACTGCTTGTGAGCCATTGTTAAACAGTATAGGAAGATGACTCATATGTTACAGCAAACATGGGAAATTCCTTTTAATTTTACTTACTTTATTTTTGAAATTTAAATCAATTTAATTGTCAAAAAATATGCAAGTCTCTTTTACTTGAAATGTAAGGAAAGTAATATCAATTGTTGATCTTATTGTATTCATAAGAACAATAAGAACAATTATACATAAACTTTGAAATGTCTTGCCCACTCTCTACCATGTAATGTGCTAAGTTGCTTCAGTTGTGGCCAACTCTTTGTGACTCTATGGACTATAGCCCACCAGGATCCTCAGTCCATGGGATTTTCCAGGCAGGAATACTGGAGTGGGTTGTCTTGCCCCTCTCCAGGGGACCTTCCTGACTCAGGGATCAAACCACATCTCCTGCAGCTCCTGCATTCCAGATTTGTTCTTTACCGCTGAGCCACGACTGCAATAACCCCATTTAATTAAACTTGTTGTCATATATTTAAAAATTTTTTTTTCTATTTTTTTCAAATTCTTTTCCCATTTAGGTTTTTATAGAATACTGTGCAGAGTTCTTGGTAGGACCTATATAGTAGGTACCTACCAGCTATATACTTTAAATATAGCTGTGTATACATATCAATTCCAAACTCCCAGTCTATCCCTCCCCCCAACTCTTGCCCAGTTGTAATCATAAATTCATTCTCTAAGTCTGCAAGTTTGTTTCTGTTTTATAGATAAGTTCATTTGCATCTCTCCTCTTTTTTTTTTTTAAAGATTCTGCATTTAAGTGATATCATACATGTTATTCTCTGACTTACTTCGCTTAGTATGATTATCTCCAGGTCCATTCATGTTGCTACAAATGGCATTATTTCAATCTTTTTTTATGGCTGATTTTACGTTGTACATATGTACCATATCTTCTTGATCCATTCATCTGCCAATGGATATTAGGTTGCTTCCATATTTTGGCTATTGTAAACTATGCTGAAATGAACATTGAGGCAGATGCATACATTCAAACCAAGTTTTTCTCCAGATATATGTCCAAGAGTGGGATTGCTAGATCATATGGTAGCTCTATTTTTAGTTTTTTAACAAACTTTCATATTTTGCATATTTTATTTGGCAATGTTTTCTAGGTAATTTAACATATCAAATAAGCTTAGATAGTTGAATAAATAATTTGGAATGTTCCAGAGACTCTCTGAAAAATTCCCAAGTTAGT
This sequence comes from Neotragus moschatus, assembly GCA_006410615.1. NCBI lineage: Eukaryota > Metazoa > Chordata > Mammalia > Artiodactyla > Bovidae > Neotragus > Neotragus moschatus. The sequence continues at coordinate 669,861 of SJYA01000597.1, read as the reverse complement.
TTGCAGTCAGAAGACTTCATGTAAAATTTGATTTGGGGAAGTTTGTCAAAAATGTCAAACTGTTCTAAAACACTTGATGAAATAGGATCACAGATTGTGATGACATAATACTTAATATCTATTAACAAAACTTAGCTTTTTAATATTAAGAAGTTAATATTAAGCTTTCTTAAGTAATCAAAGAGCTGATAAAAATAGGAAACACAGATGTTTTTATCTTGATGTGACACAAAACCTTTATTTCCTAGGCCAATCACTTAAAAGATAAGGAAAATCTTTGTTTACAATTTCCTATTAAGAGGTGATCAACAATCCAAGAAAAATTGTCCTTGCAGGAGCTAAAAGAAAACTGGAGTTTAGTTTTATATAATACAAAAACCTATTTCCAAAAACCCTTTAATAGCAACACTTTTTTAAAGCCAACTTGACCATGCAAGGCAAGATTCTCTCTCTCTGAAACAACCAAAAGTTTTAGATTAGATAAAACTACTCTAGTGTCTTTTAACAAAATGTATCTCCATAGTGTTGGTAGCTCAGTAATGTCCAACTCTTTGGGACTCCGTGGACAGTAGTCCAACAGGCCCCTCTATTCTTAGAGTTCTGCTGGCAAGAGTACTGGAGTGGGTTGCCATTCCTTTCTCCAAGGGATCTTCCTGACCCAGCCATTGAACCCATGTCTCCAGCATTGCAAGCAGATTCTTTACCATCTGAGCCACCATGGAAGCACATACTTTTTCTTAATCAAAAACATATCCTGCTTCCCTTGCAAGGAAACAACAGAGTTGTTTCCTTTATTATTTCTAGTAGTTTCAATTATATGCATTAAATTTTTTAACCTTTAGAAACCTTTAATTTCTAGTGAAAACTAAGAAACGAGCAATTATAAACTGTGGATTGGCAGATTTATACTCCCTATAATTCCTGGAAAATGTACTTTTTTATAGAAAATATCCAATGTGACAATAACATATTTACAATAGATACAACTTTATCTTATGTTTCTCCACAATAGGAAGCCAAAAGTAGATAAACCTTGTAGGGTAAGGGAGTTAGAGAAGGCGAGGTTTGGAAAAAGAATGAGACCTGCACTTTACAGGAACAGATGACCTTTAATGAGGCAAGAAGGGACAGCAGTCAAATTAGTGAGCTGCTGCACTAACCCAAGAGTGGAAATCTACTGCCTTAAGGGAGCCTGTTCTTCCCCAAGGTTGGTCAGAGTAGTTATCTCTTAAACAGCTGGGACAAGGAATTCTGGAGATTGGCCAGAAGCTGGACTGGCTGGGAGCTGGGCATAATCAACCTTAACATCCATTTTTTTTCTTTAGGTGAGAGAGTTCTTTGTTTTGCATAGAATGGTGGGGAGGACTTGGAGGAGAGTTTTAACTCCAGGCTATTTTGAGCCATGTAACTTTCCCTCAAACCTAATTTAGTAATTAATGTTTCATTATTTTATCTTACAATACCATTCAGAGGTAGAAAGACATCAGACATCTACAACACACACGGACACACATACATACACATATATATATAGACAATCATGAACATATAGACAAACACAGAAGCTTCAGAGCTTCCATTCTAAAAATTTAATCTTAGGATGAATATGGTAATACAAAACTTGTAACAGGGAAGAACAAAGTCTGACTCCATGTTGGATCTATTTCTTTTTAAACTTTGCTTTCTGTTGTTTCCTTACTATAATTACTAAAAAATTTTGTCTATAGCTGTACCCATACATAATGGCCTGCCTAGGGGAACACTACCCCTCTTTCTGAATGTCAAACTAAAGTGCCTTTGTTCAGCTCAGAGGGAAACATCTTGATCCTGCCCACTCATGAATGGCTGCGGGGAAAAAAGAAATTAGCACACACCCCACCCCCAGACTGGCCAAACTTGGAGATACCTTGGAAGACTTTTTACTTTACTTCTTTACTACCTCCTCCTCTCTGATCTATAAAAGATACTAGCATCCAGAACCCGATAAGATGGTACTTTAGGACTCTAGCCTGCCATCTTCTTTGATCCTAGCTTTCAAATGAAGTCACTTTCCTTGCCTTAACACTTGGTCTCCTGATTTATTGGCCTGTCCTATGACAAGCAGACTGAGCTTGGACTCAGCCACAAACTCACTCATTTATAAAGGAACAGTTGGATCCAAACAATTTTTCTGACATGCAGAATACATTGTTCCCTGCTCCAATGACTAAAGTTGGTGTGTGCAGCTACTGCTATTGCTGCTAACTCGCTTCAGTCATGTCCAACTGTGTGCGACCTCATAGACGGCAGCCCACTAGGCTCCTCTGTCCCTGGGATTCTCCAGGCAAGAATACTGGAGTGGGTTGCCATTTCCTTCTCCAAGGCATGAAAGTGAAAAATGAAAGTGAAGTCACTCAGTCATGCCTGACTCTTTGCGACCCCATGGACTGCAGCCTAGCAGGCTCTTCTGTCTATGGGATTTTCCAGGCAAGAGTACTGGAGTGGGTTGCCATTGCCTTCTCTGAAAGTTGGTGTGTGTATTAAATATTTTTGGAGAAGACACATAATGTTTTTTAAGTTTCAAATGACCTGTTTCTAATGACCTTTCCCCTTTCCCATAAGAATTACTTTCCTAAAGTTTGCATTTCAGTGAATGGCTCTTAGGTCATAGAGAAAGGAGAGTAGAAAATCCACATCATGAAGGTAAAGATTAGGTGCAGGGCAATTCTGTTTACAATGCCCTGATCTCTTCAAGTGATTTGAGATGAAAAGTTAAGGCACTGTGTATTGGCAAGGAAAAAAAAAAAGCAAGTGAGCTTTGGACCTACAGAACCATATCTTTGGCCTAAAAATATTTGATTTGTGAAACAAAAACAGCTGTATTATTTTGATGTATTTCTTTCCTCTGGGCACATTTAAACTTATGGGGGAAGCTAAAAGTAAATCCTATCAGGCTCTGATTTTAGCTTCCAGTTTGGTCAAATTTCTGACTATAAAGTTATTAAATTAGTTCAAATATCTTGTCAGGTTTCAGCTGGAAAATCAGTAAATATTTCCAGCAGTACTGAACAACTCCATTAATTTCAATTTATAGTTTCTCCTTTACTGTTTAAGGTAATAAACTTAACAGTTTAGTAGAAAATCCCTCAGAGTCCAGTCAACTTTGGGAGGAATCCTTGTGGGAGTATTTGCGTTGATTTTGATGAATTTTCATTGAAACTTTGAGGACAACCTCTTATCCAATCTCCCAATTGATTATAATTGACATATCAATTTCTGGGGCAGTGTTTTAATGATGAATCCCTAGGAAAGTGTAACAGAGGAAACCCAGGTGTTATTCTGGGTCTCTGGCCTTGGAGCTGTGGCAGCTGCAAAGCTATTAGCTTGGCAGATTTCTGTTTGAAATTTTGTTCCAGAGTCCTTTCAAAATGCTCAGCAATAGTCACAAGTTCAAGCAGGTTAATGGCCTCCTATCCCAGTTTCTGCCTTTTTAATCCACTAATTTCAGGAGATAATCCATTCACAAGTGGGCAGCTAGAACAGATTGGGTGACCTTAGTATCTATATGGAACTCCAAATGCCTTAAAAAGAGAGCTTCCCAGTGGGCTTTAAAGTCTGCCACAGATTCATCTTTCTTTTGTTTACATGACTGAATAACAGACCAGTCTAGCTGGGCAGGGAAGATTTTAGGAATGGATCATGAGTACACAGGTGAAAAAGAAAAGAGGAGCCCTTGGGAGTCATATCGTAGTCACATCCGTCCTTTAACCTTTTCTCTTAGATACCCCTAATGTCTTTAATTTTTCATTAGCTTTTGGTAATGACTCTTTTAATGAAGCTATTTTGGAATCTTAAAGTCTTTCATGAGTTTCTGCATACTAATTAAAGTAGGAATTCCATTCTATCCGTCCAATTTGGGATCTCTTTCTCTCAAGTGCATTTTCTTAAATGAGTGACAGGTCTAATGGAATGTTCCCCATAATGGCCATTATAATTATAGATTGTTTTTAGTAACATATGATCATCTTATTAAATATCTTAAACTTCCAAGACTATAGTGTTAAACATAAAATGAGCAGGTGTGCTGGAAGGTGGTACACTTAAGTTTTAGATATAAAGGATCCCATTTATTTTAGCTAGACTTTTGGTTCTCTTAGAGCTAAATGAATATATTCCTAGAATTCATTCCCATTTACCTGGGAATTATGGGGTGTTTTACAGTGTATCTTGTTGCACAGAAATTTTCTTGAAGTTGGTGGGTGACTAGTGCCAATCTAACCTGTTCCATGATTAACTTATCTTATCACAGGAGTCTTCTTGAGATGACAAGGACTCTAACAGTTTTTAAATGCCTACACTCATGCTCATCAATTTTTGTGACTTTTTGGCTTCCGAGATGTCCATAAGCAATGTCCTTTACCTCATGTACATATTAACAGAAATCAGCAGTTAATCAGAAAAACTAGTGGCTGGGAAAATAATTGAACTAAAAGCTTTCTAAGAATGAGACCTGTAGATTGACTTCTAACAAATGGAGAACTGAAACTTCCACCAGAAGTTCCCAGAGTGGGATCTGGGGAAAGATTCCAAATAAATGAGGAGCTACAGCAGTTTCCAATGCAGTGCCTAGGAATAGAATTAAGGGCTAAGATTTCTCATCCAAGGAATTTTGATCTAAAAAGCCCAGGGATTTGGCTTCAGGTAGAACTGACTGTCAGATCTGTTGGGCTCTAAGCAGAATTGTTACTTCCACTGTGGCTCAGCTGGTAAAGAAGTGGACTTCCCCTGTAGCTTGGCTGGTAAAGAATCTGCCTGCAATGTGGGAGACCTGGGTTTGATCCCCAGTTTGGGAAGATCCCCTGAAGAAGGAAAAGGCTCCTTACTCCAGTAGTCTGACCTGGAAAACTCCATGGACACACAAAGAGTCAGACATGACTGAGCAACTTTCACTAGCTGCTCTATTCTGTAAAAGAAAGCCAATCAGACTCGGAGCCTGAANAGACCTGGGTTTGATCCCCAGTTTGGGAAGATCCCCTGAAGAAGGAAAAGGCTCCTTACTCCAGTAGTCTGACCTGGAAAACTCCATGGACACACAAAGAGTCAGACATGACTGAGCAACTTTCACTAGCTGCTCTATTCTGTAAAAGAAAGCCAATCAGACTCGGAGCCTGAACACAAAGAGAGGGGAGCTCAAACCAACAGGAATGAGAAAGTGACCAATGACCCCTTGGAACTATAAGAAATGCAGTGAATTCAAAAGGATTTGTGGAGTGCCATCTCTGTGAATCCATTTTCCCCAAATGCCCCTAGAAGTTTGCCTCAGATCCCACTATCAGTTCAGTTAAGGTGCTCAGTTGTGTCCGACTCTTTTCGACCCCAAGAACCGCAGCAAGCCAGGCCTCCCTGTCCATCACCAACTCCTGGAGTTCACTTAGACTCATGCCCATCGAGTCAGTGATGCCNACTACCATTATAAGCAGAGCTTTTAAAATGCCATTTATTACAACTTGTCATCCTGTCATTATATAGCATTATGTAGCATTTGAAAGTTGTATACCTTTCATTTTGAAGATCTTTAGAAATTTAAAATATAAATTTCTATGATTTCTGTTGCAATCTCCTTTATTGCCAATATGAATAAATCCTTATGTTTTGATTAAAACAGGCATTACATTCCACCTATTTGGAAAAATGAATGTTTATTCCCATCTTCTCAGCCTTAGCAGGTGGTTTAATTTTAGGAAACTTCAGAGTTATAATTTCATGCTTATTAAAAACATTTATTATGATTACTGATGATATAGTACATAGCTGAGCAAAACTATTGCTTTGTTAAATTATTTACGAAAAATGCTGTTTTATTTTTAATAAATTCTTTCCTTTGAGAGATTATTTTAGGGTCTTCAAAGAAGATCTAGAAGTGTGAAAATAAATGGTTTTGGAATAGCTCAGTTCAGTTCAGTTCAGTGTCAGTCGTGTCCAACTCTTTGCGACCCCAAGAATTGCAGCACGCCAGGCCTCCCTGCTATCATCAACTCCTGGAGTTCACTCAAACTCATGTCCATCGAGTTGGTGATGCCATCCACCCATCTCATACTGTGTCGTCCCCTTTTCCTCCGGCCCCCAATCTCTCCCAGCATCAGGGTCTTTTCCAATGTGCCAACTCTTTGCATGAAGTGGCCAAAGTATTGGAGTTTCAGCTTTAGCATCAGTCCCTCCAATGAACACCCAGGACTGATCTCCTTTAGAATGGACTGGTTGGATCCCCTTGCAGTCCAGGGGACTCTCAAGAGTCTTGTCCAACATCACAGTTCAAAAGCATCAATTCTTCAGTGCTCAGCTTTCAGCGCTCAACTCTCACATCCATGCATGACCGCAGGAAAAACCATAGCCTTGCCTAGACAGACCTTTGCTGGTAAAATAATCTCTCTGCTTTTGAACGTGCTATCTAGATTGGTCATGACTATCCTTTGAAGGAGAAAGTGTCTTTTAATTTCATGGCTGCAATCACCATCTGCAGTGATTTTGAAGCCCCCCAAAATAAAGTCTGCCACTGTTTCCACTGTTTCTCCATCTATTTCCCATGAAGTGTTGGGCCCAGATTCATAATCTTCATTTTCTGAATGTTGAGCTTTAAGCCAACTTTTTCGCTCTCATCCTTCACTTTCATCAAGAGGCTTTTTAGTTCCCCTTCATTTTCTGCCATAAGTGTAGTGTCATCTGCATATCTGAGGTTATTGATATTTCTCCCATTAATCTTGATTCCAGCTTGTGCTTCTTCCCACCCAGCATTTCTCATGATGTACTCTGCATATAATTTAAATAAGCAAGGTGACAATGTGCAGCCCTGACATACTCCCTTTTTCTATTTGGAACCAGTCTGTTGTTCCATGTCCAGTTCTAACTGTTACGCATTGAACTGCATACAGGTTTCTCATGAGGCAGATCAGATGGTCTGGTATTCCCATCTCTTTCAGAATATTCCACCATTTATTGTGATCCACACAATCAAAGGTTTTGACAAAGTCAATAAATCAGAAATAGATGTTTTCTGGAATTCTCTTGCTTTTTCAATGATCCAGCAGATGTTGGAAATTTAATCTCTGGTTCCTCTGCCCTTTCTAAAACCAGCTTGAACATCTGGAATTTCATGGTTCATGTATTGCTGAAGCCTGGCTTGGAGAATTTTGAGCATTGTTTTACTAGTGTGTGAGATGAGTGCAATTGTGCAATAGTTTGAGCATTCTTTGGCATTGCCTTTCTTAGGGATTGGAATAAGAACTGACCTTTGCCAGTCCTGTGGCCAGTGGTGAGCTTTGCAAATTTGCTGGAGTATTGAGTGCAGCACTTTCACAGCATCATCTTTCAGGATTTGTAATAGCTTAACTGGAATTTCATCACCTCCACTAGCTTTGTTCATGTGACGCTTTCTAAGACACACTTGACTTCATATTCCAGGATGTCTGGCTCTAGATGAATAATCACATCATCGTGATTATCTTAGCCATGAAGATCTTTTTTGTACAGTTATTCTTGCCACTTCTTCTTAATATCTTTTGCTTCTGTTAGGTACATACCGTTTTTGTCCTTTATCAAGCCCATCTTTGGAGTAGTTATGAATGGGTAATTTATATGATTGTTTCTTTAAGGCTCATATGTATTATCTACTATAAGATACAGAATATTTTTGAAATATATCTAAGCTATAATATTCATGAATTTAATTTAAAAATTTTGTCACTGAGTTATAAAACTATGCTTTCTTTTAATATTAATTTATTCAGTAATTTACCAAGTCTCTATAGAGCATCCACTAAAGGGCAGATACCACTTTAGATTATGCTGGTGGAAAAAACACTTGACTTTGCATAGCTTTTAATAGGGGATATAAATACATAAAAGCAAGAATTATAAATAAGAAAATTAAATTTGTGTTGAAAGACGGGGAGTACAGTGGGGAAACATAGATTAGGGTGAGAAAAAGATTGGTAGCAGAGGATAAGGAGTTAAAATTTTAAGTAGGAAGCTCAGAGTAGTTATAGTGAAGGTGACATTTGAACAAAGAAATGAAAAGGTGAGATAGTTTGCCAATAACCGTCAGCAGTAAGGCTATTCTATACTAAAGTATTGGCTATTGCAAAGGCTTAAGGTTGGATCATGCCTGGCATATCTGACAAATATCAAGGAGGCCTCTGTGAGTGAGTGGTTAGTAGTAGGTACGAGGTCACAGAGGTTAAATGAGTGGCTAGTTCATGTAAAAGCTTAGATGTCATTGTAAAACTCTGTCTTTTACATTTTAAAACTTACTGAAGGATAGAATTTCTACTAATAACTGAGAGTTCAAATGTCTACAACTTCAAGGATACTTATTCTAGTAAGACAGAATAAGAAAAAGAGTCCACGTTTCAATATGGTATGACAAATCCTAAGAGATCCAAGTGTAAGGAGTTATGGTGACACAGAAAAAGGCCATCAAAATCAGACTATATACTTGGTGGCCTTCTGTTACTATACATTTTTTTATATTTTCTAAACTTTTATAGTAGTGGAATTACACAGTATATATATATATATATATACCCTTTAATTACTGGTTTATCTCATTTAGCATAATTATTTTGAGAATCATCTAAGCTGTATATATCAATAGTTCACTTTTATGTTGAAAAGTATATATCATAACTTATCATTGCTGTGTTAATGGTTATTTGAATCATTTTCAAAATTTTGTATGAACACAGGCTTTGTTTCTTCTGTGTAAATTCCTAGAACAAGAATGTCTATATCATATAATCACAATATGCTTAATATTTTAAGAAAATTTCAAACTATTTTTCATATATAATATATCATGTTATATGCCATCAGCAGTTTATGGGATTTCTTGTTACTTCACAACCTGCTCATATCAAGTATTATCAGTCTTTATAGTTTCAATTTTTGAAGTAGATTTGTAGGTTCATTTCACTGTGATTTTAATTTCTATTTTTTAATGTCTAAATGTTGACCTTTTTTATGCACATATAAGCCATTATGTACCATCGGTGAAGTACTTTTTCAAATATTTTCTTCATATATAAAATTGGATACTTACTCTGCTTAATGATTAGTGAGGTTAATTTTAATTTTTTAATAATCTGAGTAGATATTCATTAACAGGGATACAATGTGCAAGACCCTTTTCCAATTTGATGGCTTCTTCTTTTGAAACAAATATTAACAATGTTTTCAAGAAGCAAAAGATTTTAATTCTGATCACACCAAATTAATATATATTTTTTAATTTCTTTCCCTGATAGCTCAGTATTGAATCCACGTGCAATGCAGAGACCCAGGTTCAATTCCTGGATCAGGAAGATCCCCTGGAGAAGGGATAGGCTACCCATTCCACTATTTTTGGATGTCCCTTGTGGCTCAGCTGTAAAGAATCTACCTGCAAGGTGGGAGATCTGGGTTCGATCCCTGGGTTGGGAAGATCCGCTGGAGAAAGGAGAGGCTACCCAATCCAGTATTCTGGCCTGGAGGATTCCATGGACTATAAAGGGTCACAAAGAGATGGACACAATTGAGCAACATTAACACTTCACTTTTTCTTTCATTGATAATGCTTTTGATGTTCTGAGAAATCTTTGCTAAACTGAGATAAAGATATTTTTATTTTGTTTGCCCCTAAAGTTTTTATACTTCGAGCTTTTATATTTCAGTATATAATACATTTTCAGCTAATTTTAATATCTGATATGAGCTTTGTATCAGCATTCCTTTTTTTTTTTTTTCTAACAAGGACATTTAATTATTATAGCACCGTATTTAGAAGATTATAAGATGCTTGCTCCTTGGAAGAAAAACTGTGACAAACCTAGACAGCATATTAAAAAGCAGAAATATTACATTACCAACAAAGTCAGTATAGTCAAAGCTGTGGTTTTTCCTTTGGAGAATCCTTTGGACAGCAAGGAGACAAAACCAGTCAATCTCAAATGAAATCAGTTTTGAATATGCATCAGAAGGACTGATGTTGAAGCTAAAGTTCCAATACTTTGGCCACCTAATGTGAAGAACTGACTCATTGGGAAAGACTCTGATGCTGGGAAAGACTGAAGGCAGGAGGAGAAGGGGATAACAGGATGAGATGGTTGGATGCCATCACCAACTCTATGGACATGAGTTTGAGGAAGCTCCTGGTGTTAGGGAAACCTGTCATGCTGCAGTTCATGGGGTTGCAAAGTGCGACACAACTGAGCAACTGAACTGAACTAATTTTTCTACACTGAATGCTTGTGTACAGTTGTCAAAAATCAATTGAGCAAAGATGCATGAATCTCTATTTTCTGTTACATTGATTTGTCTATTATGACATCATTACATCTTTGTTTTTATTTTTGCAGTTATATAAAAACAAAGTCAGTATATATTCTCTACCCTTGTTTCTTTTAAAAATTTATTTTAGCTATTTTAAACCCTTTTATTTTTATTTATATTTTAGAATTAGCTTGCCAATTTCTCACAACAAAAAGCCTGGTGAAAGCTTTAACTGTGATGGCATTTTATCTATCAGGAAAATTGACATCTAACAATATAAGTGTTCAGATCCATGATTACAATATAGCTTTCAATCTATTTTTTAAAATTTTATCTTAGCAAAATAATTTTTTACTTAGTAAAATACTTTTTGAGCCTTCAGTGTAGAAGTCTTGTACATTTTTTTTTTTTATCAGATTGTTCTTCAAGTAGTTTGTATATCTTCAGCCAGTTCAGTTCAGCTCAGTTGCTTAGTCGTGTTTGACTCTTTGTGACCACATGGACTGCAGCACACCAGGCCTCCTTGTCCATCATCAACTCCCAAAGTTTAATCAAACTCATGTCTGTTAAGTCAGTTATGCTATCCAACCATCTCATTCTCTGTTTTCCCTTTCTCTTCCTGCCTTCAATCTTTCCCAGCACCAGGGTCTTTTACAAAGAGTCAGTTCTTTGCATCAGGTGGCCAAAGTATTAGTGTTTCAGCCTCATTAGTCCTTCCAATTAATTTTCAGAACTGATTTCCTTTAGGATAGACTGGTTGGATTTTCTTGCTCTCCAAGGGACTCTCAAGAGTCTTCTCCATTACCACAGTTCAAAAGCATAAATTCTTCATCACTCAGCTTTCTTTATAATCCAACTCTCACATCCATACATGACTACTGGAAAAACCATAGCTTTGACTAGACAGACCTTTGTTGGCAAAGTAATGTCTCTGCTTTTTAATATGCTGTCTAGGTTGGTCATAACTTTTCTTCCAAGGAACAAGCATATATTTTATGCCATTATAAATAGTACTTTTCATTTTGTTTATAGTTAGAATATAGAAAAAAAATGATTGTTTATGTTGTTGATTTTTGCAATCTTGCCCATTCCCATCATAGATACAGAGAATTGAGCCATTTGTGAATAAATTTTTATTCTGTCTTTGTAAGCAAGATTATTGCTTTTCTTTCTTGCCTTATTGCACTAAGTGAGATTTTATTTCAATGTTTAAAATAGTGAGAGAGGACATTCTTGCTATTCTTCTATATTTTAGGGAGCAAATACTCAAGGTTTCACTATTAAATATGATGTTTAATAGCTTTTTAAAATTTTTTGTTCTTTTGTAGATGTCCATTATCTTAATGAGCTTTTTTTTTTTTTAATTCATAGTTTGATGAGTTTTATCCATAGTGGACACTGAATTTTACCTAAAGATTTTTGTAAACCTGTTAAAAGTATCATATGGATGTCCTTTGGTAAGTTGTTATACTTTCAAATGTTAAATGAAACTAGCATTTCTGAAATAAATCCTACTTTGTCAACATATGTTAACCTTTTTATATTTTTTGTGTTCCTTTTAGTAAAACATCTGAAAGACATTTGAATCTATCCTTGTAAATGATACTGTGTTGCTTTCCTATAATTTTATTTTTCTGATTTTGGTATCAGAGTAATGCTAGCCTTGACTGAGTTAGAAAATATTCTTTTCCTCTTCAATTTTCATTTATATATAATTTATGCTGCTTCTTCCTGGACTTGTATTTGTGAGTATGATTTTAATGTGAAATACACTTTCTGTAGGTCTGTTCATATTTACTGTTTTTTCTTGTGTTTCAATAGCTTGTATCTTTCAAGAAATATGCTACTTCTCTCATTCCATTCATTAGTGTTATCAACACTAAAAATTAATAACTAGAAAATCAATGTTTACTTTCTCAAAGAAAGTCATTGATTAATGTACGAGTATTTTCCTATTTCTATAATATCAATCATTTCTAAATTGTTGATGATTTTTTCAAGTCTTCTATATCTTCTGAATTTGCAGAGTACTTCCAAAAATATTAAAAGAGGAATGTTTGAAATTATCTAATATAATTGTCAATTTTTCCATTTCTTCAAGGTGTAAGTTTTTGTTTAATGTGTACCAAAGGTCTTTTATTAGTTATCTAAAAGTCAAGAATTGCTATATTCCTCAGATGAATTGACCCTTTTACTTGTTTATAATTTTAAAATCACTTCTTTATGTTTAGTGATGCATTTTGCTCTAAAATCCATCTTACATCATGTTATATAATCACCAAAATTTTCTTTTGATTAATGTTAGTATGACATGTTTTTCTTTTACTTTTAAGATATTTTAATATTTAATTCTTAGTTAATAAATAAATAAGTGAGTTAAAAGTTAGTCAATAAAATTAATGAAAGAAGCAGTTTTTTGGCTGTAGAAGCATCAGGCTATATTATCTTAAAATCTTTCAACCATAGGCTTTAAACCATAAAACTCCTGTTTTCTAGGTCTCTGTCAAAGGTACAGTTTTTCAATCTTTGTTATTTTTTTCCTAATTCTTATTGTCAGTGTGATCTCTTTTACTCCTGAGCCTTTCCCTTTGTCTTCTACATAACTTGTTTCTATGGAAATAATTATCTTGCCTATCAGAAAATTCTTTGTGAAAGTTTGTTGCATCTCTCTGCCTTAGTAAAAACTGATTCTTCCCTGAATCATTCAAGTTTTTTCAAAGTGGGGAAAAATATTCCAAATGCTGTTGTCCTTCGGATCAGGAGTACATATCAGTGTCATTTTTACTCTTTGATATTCGAGTTGGCTGGTGGCATCACCGACTTGATGTATGTGAATTTGAGTGAACTCCGGGAGATGGTGATGGACAAAGAGGCCTGGCATGTTGTGATTCACGGGGTCGCAGACACGACTGAGCAACTGAACTGAACTGAACTGATTCTCTTCTCAAATCTCTGTACTTCTTTTTAAAACCTCTCTCTCTCTTTTTTTTTTTTTTTTTAATGT
>SJYA01000597.1:642274-656442 GCA_006410615.1 Neotragus moschatus | reverse complement strand
TTTTTTTTTTTTTTTTTTAATGTTTCTTATTGTTCTACTTTTCTACCTTCATTACATGTGATTATTTTAATAACACGTCTGATTATATACTCTTCTTCACTGGGAACGGTAAGATTGGATTTATAGCAGTCTCCTTCACCCCAAGTGGCTTCTCTCATATATTCCTTTACATGACAGGAAATTCAGCACAATGCTCCCTTGATGACATCCATTCCCAGTGTATTATGACCTTTTACTTCTTAAGCTTTGCACTTAGTATTGCTGCTTGTCATACAACTAGATTCCAATAATCACTGTGTTATTCAATCAGAAAAGACACTTCTACCCAAAGTTCTCTTTATATCAGGAAGTAAAGATCCCACTCCTCACTTTCTGGAGATAAAATAAATGTTGACATACTCTGTTTTGCACATACCCCATTCCATTCATCAGCAAATTATATTCATCAACTACCCAAATACATATAGAACAAGCCATGCCTGAACATTTCCATTGCCATTGATTTGGTAAAAAAAAAAAAAAAACCATAATATATTCTTGAATTATTGATCTGTTTGATTTCCTTACTTCCAAACTTGCTCCACTTCTCCCTCCTCCCCAGTCTGTTTTTGACAAGGCAACCTTTCTGAAAAATAAAATCAGATGGTTTCTTTCTGCTGCTAGAAAAAGAAAAAGAAAAATTCAAAGCTTTTCTAAGTGCTAGATGTTCATCCACCACTATGTTCTTCCTCTGCCATCTCTATGATCTTCTAAGTTGCCTCCTAGTTGTTCCTCAAATCCAACAGACAAGCTGTTCACTCAAGGTCTTCATACTTGTAATTTCCTCTACATGGAACATGTTTTTATTTATATTTGTATGATATCCTCCTTTATTTCCTGTGATTTTCTGCTCAAATAACATTTCATAAGTGAAATATAACCATCAAATATAAAATAAAATTAACCTCTACCCTGGCATTATCTATTGAATTTTGCTCTCATTTAGTTTTTCTTTGTAATGCCTATCACCATCAGCCATATAGTTATTATTCTACTATCTGTTTATTTTGCTATTGCAAATAATAAAATGTAAAGTTTTACTCTCAGATATTTCACACACTGTATGCTGCGCTCAGTTGCTCAATCATGTCCCACTCTTTGTGATCCCATGGACTGATGCCCTACAGGATCCTCTGTTCATGGGACTTTTTAAGGCAAGAATACTTGGACAGGTTGGTATTTCCTGCTCCATGGGATCTATGTCTTGTAGTTTTTGTATTCCTAGAAGGGCAGCTGGAAAATTATAAGTGCTCAATGAATATTCGTTAAAGTTACTTTTGTTGTTGTGCTCCTTTGTAGCTTCTACCACTTACTTTGAAAGTGAAACTGAAGTCACTCAGTCGTGTCTGACTCTTTGTGACCCCATGGGCTGTAGCCTACCAGCCTCCTCTGTCCATGGGATTTTCCAGGCAAAAATACTGGAGTGGTTTGCCATTGCCTTTTCCAGGAGATCTTCCCCTCTCAGGGATTTAATCCGGGTCTCCAGCATTGCAGGCAGATGCTTTACCGTTTGACCCACCAGGGAACTCATCACTTACTTTCGAAGTCTATATATATGAGCATTAGAAATAAAATCATGTCGCACGTTTAAATGAGTAAAATTTTATATTAAATGGAAATTTTTGAAAGCTAGATGAATGGCCTAATACTAATATATGGAGGAAAAATAAGCACAGTTTCTACAGTTTAATAGTGGAATGCTTCTATAGAATTATTTTAGACTCCTTCACTAATGTACTATAATGGCACTTGTACATTACAATTATGTAAACACTTTTAGTAATTCATATCCTTTTTGTGATTACTGAATCATTTAATTCCTTAGTAGCATTACAGCATTTCAAGTTCTCATGTTCAGTAAAACTTTGGGGATTGCTACCTTTTCTATTCAAGTGGAAACACTTTTTTGTGTTTTCATCTAAAAGGTTTATCCCCTTCCTCTGCTCAGGAATAAATTACACTATGCCAGTTTCAGAGTTTTGATAAATTTGCAAATCTGTCACTGATAAAAGACTTTTCATAGAGAAATATTTTTACACAAAGCACAAAAGTAATGTAACATGCCATTATGTTCATGTGTATGTTTCTATATTGCACAGTGACAATATTCATCTTATTAACTCCATCTAAGGCAAATAATTGCCAGATGACTTCCTAATACCTTACATGGTTTAGAATCTAGCATGACTAAAAGTTTTTGGTTTACTAGTGTGTAAATTAGTTTATAAAAAATACATTTTGAATGAAATATTCAGTTCACTTCAGTCACTCAGTTGTGTCTAACTCTTTTTGACCCCATGAACTGCAGCATGCCAGGCCTCCCTGTCCATCACCAACTCCCAGACTCCACCAAAACCCATGTCCACTGAATCAGTGAATCCATCCAACCATCTCATCCTCTGTCGTCCCTTTCTCCTCCTGCTCTCAATCTTTCCTAGCATCAAGGTCTTTTCAAATGAGTCAGCTCTTTACATCAGGTGGCCAAAGTAGTGGAGCTTCAGCTTCAACATCAATTCTACCAGTGAACACCCAGGACTGAGCTCCTTTAGGATGGACTGGTTGGATCTCCTTGTAGTCCAAGGGACTCTCAAGAGTTTTCTCCCACACCACAGTTCAAAAGCATCAATTCTTCAGCGCTCAGCTTTCCTTATAATTCATCTTTTCCCAGGTGGCTCAGATGGTAAAGTGTCTGCTTGCAATGCGGGAGACTTGGTTTGATCCCTGAACTGGGAAAATCCCCTGGAGAAGGAAACGGCAACCCACTTGAGTACTGTTGCCTGGAAAATTCCATGGATGGAGGAGCCTGGTACGCTATAGACCATGGGGTCGCAGAGTCGGACATGAGTGAGCAACTTCATTTTCACTTTTACTTTCACTCGCATCCATACATGACCACTGGAAAAACCATAGCCTTGACTAGATGAACCTTTGTTGACAAAGTAATTTCTCTGCTTTTCAATATGCTGTCTAGGTTGGTCATAACTTTCCTTCCCAGGAGTAAGCATCTTTTATTTCATGACTGCAATCACCATCTGCAGTGATTTTGGAGCCCGAAAAAATAAAGCTTTCACTTTTTCCACTGTTTGCCCATCTATTTGCCATGAAGTGATGGGACTGGATGCCATGATCTTAGTTTTCTGAATGTTGAACTTTAAGCCAACTTTTTCACTCTCCTCTTTCACTTTCATCAAGAGGCTCTTTAGTTCTTCTTCACTTTCTGCCATAAGGGTAGTGTCATCTACATATCTGAGGCTATTGATAGTTCTCCTGGCAACCTTGACTCCAGCTTGTGCTTCTTCCAGTCCAGCCTTTCTCATGATGTACTCTGCATATAAGTTAAATAAGCAGGGTGGCAATATACACCCTTGACATACTCCTTTTCCTATTTGGAACTAGTCTGTTGTCCCATTTCCAGTTCTAACTATTGCTTCCTGACCTGCATACAGGTTTCTCAAGAGGCAGGTCAGGTGGTCTGGTATTCCAATCTCTTTCATAATTTTCCACAGTTTATTGTGATCCACACAGTCAAAGGCTTTGTCATAGTCAATAGAGCAGAAATAGATGTTTTACTGGAACTCTTGCTTTTTCCATGATCCAGCGAATGAAATAATAGGTTGATACAAAAGTATTTGTGGTTTCAGAATATGAATTTTAAATCATTATAACTAGGTGCAAACACATTTTTATTAACCAAAATAGGAACCATTACAATCAACACATTTTTGTCAGTGAGAAGTGTTTGTTTATTCCTATAACTTAAAAATCCGTGCTTCAGGATTCAATGAATTGGAAAGCAATTTCTGCCTCCTGCTGCTTATGAAAGCTTTCTCCCTGCAAAAACTTGTCCAGATGCTTGAAGAAGTAGTAGTTGGTTGTTTAGAGGTCAGGTGAATATGGCAGATGGAGTGAAACTTTGTGGCCAAATTTGTTCAACTTCTGCATTTTATTGATTTGCTGAGCATGCTTCTCAAATGTAATGGTTTCACTAGGATTCAGAAAGCTGTAGTGGATCAGACTGGCAGGAGAATCAGATGGCAGTAGATCACCAAACAGTGACCATGATCTTATTTTGGTGCAAGTTTGGCTTTGGGAAACACTTTGGAGCTTCTTTTAGGTCCAACCACTCAGCTGGCCATTGCCAGTTGTCATATAAAATCCACTTCTTGTCACATATCACGACAGAATCTGATACAGAAATGATTCACTGTTGTTGCAAACAAGAGAAGATGATAATTCAAGATGATGGCTTTATTTTAATTTTTAATTTTTTTACTTTACAATACTGTATTGGTTTTGCCATACATTGACATGAATCCGCCACAGGAGTACATGAGTTCCCAACCCTGAACCCCCCTCCCACCACCTTCCCTATATCATCTCTCTGGATCAACCCAGTGCACCAGCCCCAAGCACCCTGTATCCTGTATCAAACCTAGACTGGTGATTCATTTCTTTATACATGTTTCAATGCCATTCTCCCAAATCATCCCACCCTGTCCCTCTCCCTCAAAGTCCAAAAGTCTGTTCTATACATCTGTGTCTCTTGTGCTGTCTTGCATACAGGGTTATCATTGCCATCTTTCTAAATTCCATATATATATGTTAGTATACTGCATTGATATTTTTCTTTCTGGCTTACTTCACTCTGTATAATCGGCTCCAGTTTCATTCACCACATTAGAACTGATTCAAATGTACTCTTTTTAATGGTTGAGTAATATTCCATTGTGTATATGTACCACAGCTTTCTTATCCATTCATCTGCTGATGGACATATAGGTTGCTTCCATGTTCTGGGTAAAACAGTACACGTGTCCCTTTCAATTCTGGTTTCCTCGGTGTGTATGCCCAGCAGTGGCCAGATAAAATGATGTTTTTTAAATGTGCAGTCAGCTCATGAGGCACCCATTTATTGAGCTTTTTCATTTTTCCAGTTTGCTTCAAGTGCTGCATGAACATAGTATGGTCAACAATGAGTTCTTCTGCAACTTTTCCTGTAGTTGTAAGAGGATCAGCTTCAATGATCCTTTCAGTTGGTCATCATTAGTTTCCTATGGTTGGCCATGGTGCTTTATGTCTTTAAGACTCTTGTCTCCTTTGCAAAACTTCTTGCACCATCACTGCACTGTACCTTTGTAAATACTTCCTAACCCAAATGTGTTGTTGATGTTCTGAGTTGTTTCTGCTGCTTTAGGACACATTTTGAAGTCAAATAAGAAAATAGCTCAAGTTTACCTTTGGTATAACATAATTTCCCTAGTCTAAAATACATATAAAATAAACAGCAAGTAATAAATCATTAGAAAAAGCATAAAGTGAGAAATATACATTAAAATGATGCATAACATTACCACATTTAAGAATGCATTCCAATATCAAATGACAAAGTTTAACAATGTAGAATTGCAATTACTTTTAAAAAATCAAATATAATGCTCTAATAGTTATTTGTCAATCATAAATTTTGTGAAGTTTTACTTTGTCAATTTATATTTTCTAAAATTTATTTGAATCCTTCTGTAGTAAGAAACAAATTATAGAAAACTGACTCACTGTTTCTCCAAAATTATCATTATGAAATATTAGTAAGATAATCACAGAAGTTGAACTGGTTAAATATTGAACTGAACCTAAAATATTTGACTAGGTATTCTGCTGAGCAGTCATTGTTGAAGCAATACTATTATCAATAGGTTGGTACAGTCAAGGAAGGGTAAATTTTCTCTTCTACTCTTTTTTAATTATTATGGTTTGACTAATAAAGAAATTATTAGAACTGGATATGGATCAACAGAGTGCTTCAAAATTGGGAAAGGAGTATGTCAAGACTGTATATTGTCACCCTGCTTATTTAACTTATATGCAGAGTACAAATACAGACACAATTTTTTTCTGATTATTTTCCATTATTGGTTATTGAAACATTGGTTATTTCAAGATGTTGAATATAGTTCCCAATGCTAAACAGCAAATTCTTGTTGTTTATCTATTTTATACATGATAGTATGTATGGAAGTAAATAATTCAACATTCAGAAAACTAAGATCATGGCATCTGGTCCCATCCAGTTCCAGTTCAGTCGCTCAATCATGTCTGAATATTTGTGGCCCTATGAATTGCAGCACACCAGGCCTCCCTGTCCATCATCAACTCCTGGAGTCCACCCAAACCCATATCCATTGAGTCAGTGATGCCATCCAACCATCTCATCCTCTGTCATTCCTTTCTCCTCCTGTCCTCAGTCTTTCCTAGCATCAGGGTCTTTTCAAATAAATCAGCTCTTCACATCAGATGGCCAAAATATTGGAGTTTCAGCTTCAACATCAGTCCTTCCAGTGAATTTTCAGAACTGATTTCCTTTAGGATGGACTGGTTGGATCTCCTTGTAGTCCAAGGGACTCTTGAGAGTCTTCTCCAACACCACAGTTCAAAAGCATCAATTCTTTGGTGCTCAGCTTTCTTTATAGTCCAACTGTCACATCTGATCACATACTTCATGGAAAATAGATAGGGAAATGATGGAAACAGTGACAGACTTTATTTCCTTGGGCTCCAAGGTCATTGCAGATGGTGACTGCAGCCATGAAATTAAAAGACACTCCTTGGAAGAAAAGCAATGACAAACCTAGAAAGCATATTAAAAAGTAGAGANCACTTCCACTGTATAATCATAAGGGATTTGATTTAGATCATACCTGAATGGTCTAGTGGTTTTCCCTACTTTCTTCAATTTGAATCTGAATTTGGCAATAAGCAGCTCATGATCTGAGCCACAGTCAGCTCCTGGTCTTGTTTTTGTTGACTGTATAGAGCTTCTCCACTTTGGCTGCAAAGAATATAGCCACCGATTTGTTAAAAATTAAAGTTCAACCGAATACATTTGAAGATCTAATTGGTTTTGCTCAATAATTCATGAATTAGGGAGCATCCCATCAGATAAATAGAAGGGCATGCACTCAGAGGGCTATTCAAATGAAAGGTTTTTATAGGCTGAAGGAGGTGGAGTAAGTAAGTATTAGCAGAAGAAAACAAAGTATTGTTTCAGGCTAGACCATCTTCTTTGCAGGGAAGGAAATGGCAATGGTCTTTATCATGCAGATTACCACACTAGGGTTGATCAGAAAATTTTAGATTGATTATTTTAAAGGTCACATTTCTGGGATGGTTTGGAACTGCAACGAAGTCTTGGTTTTCTGTCATGAGGGGCAAATGACTCCATTTTGGGCTTGCTAACAGACTTCAGATAGTATAAACAGAAATACATTTAACCCACAGGTTTAGATGCTTATCAAAATCACTGAAAAGTGGGAGGAAAGGGCTGCACTTGGGGTCACTGGGAACAACATCCACAAACATCGAAGGACAGGACTGATGCCTGGTGAAAGGTGGAGGATCAGGAGGTTCTTTGCTAAACTATTGAATCTAAGAACACATAGCTGGAAGTGCAAACCTTGGAACTAGAAGACAGGACCAGGAAGCCCTTGAAGCCATCCTCTCTTGTTACTAGACACTAGTGCACTGCTGCAGAAAATGCTCATATTTCTATGATAATTTCAAGCAGTAGAGTAAACTAAGTGTAGTGTGGTCTACCTGGCCTACATGTTCTCTCTCTGACCTTTCAAAACTTTGGTGAATGCCATCAAAGAAGTGAACCTAATTTGTCACCAGATTCTGGCTGCAAGGGAATCTGGGAAATGAACTTTTTAGCCTTTCAGCCTCTACTGTAAAGGAAGTCATCCTAGCAGGAGTTAGAGTAGATATGAAGTGCCAATCAAATAAGCTAAATCCAACAAAAAGAATAAGCTACTGTGATACAACACAGAGTGGGTAAACAGTGAAGATCAGAGTGCAACTCAGGCTGACTTGTTTGCAAAATCTGACAGTTAACCACTGCACTACACTGCCTCTGGAGAAGGCAATGGTACCCCACTCCAGCACTCTTGCCTGCAAACTCCCATGGGCAAAGGAGCCTGGTAGGCTGCATTCCATGGGGTCTNAAACTATTGAATCTAAGAACACATAGCTGGAAGTGCAAACCTTGGAACTAGAAGACAGGACCAGGAAGCCCTTGAAGCCATCCTCTCTTGTTACTAGACACTAGTGCACTGCTGCAGAAAATGCTCATATTTCTATGATAATTTCAAGCAGTAGAGTAAACTAAGTGTAGTGTGGTCTACCTGGCCTACATGTTCTCTCTCTGACCTTTCAAAACTTTGGTGAATGCCATCAAAGAAGTGAACCTAATTTGTCACCAGATTCTGGCTGCAAGGGAATCTGGGAAATGAACTTTTTAGCCTTTCAGCCTCTACTGTAAAGGAAGTCATCCTAGCAGGAGTTAGAGTAGATATGAAGTGCCAATCAAATAAGCTAAATCCAACAAAAAGAATAAGCTACTGTGATACAACACAGAGTGGGTAAACAGTGAAGATCAGAGTGCAACTCAGGCTGACTTGTTTGCAAAATCTGACAGTTAACCACTGCACTACACTGCCTCTGGAGAAGGCAATGGTACCCCACTCCAGCACTCTTGCCTGCAAACTCCCATGGGCAAAGGAGCCTGGTAGGCTGCATTCCATGGGGTCTCGAAGAGTCGGACACGACTGAGCGACTTCACTCTCACTTTTCACTTTCATGCATTGGAGAAGGAAATGGCAACCCACTCCAGTGTTCTTGCCTCGAGAATGCTAGGGATGGGGGAGCCTGGTAGGCTGCCATCTTATGGGGTCGCACAGAGTCTGACATCTCTGAGGTGACTTAGTAGCAGTAGCACACTGCGTCTACAGCAAGATGCTCCAAATTTCCAAATACATGTTTTGAGAAACATTAATTGTAATAGGAAAAAAAAAAAAAGCACCCTAAAAAGGAATTTCTTTTATTCAAGGTTATTAGTCTTATTACAGTAATTAATGTATACATTTTTGATGTAGATAAAGACATGCTTACTTACGTATGTAAATTATGCCAAACCAGAGAATGTGACTCCTTTGAAATCTTATCATGCTGTGAACTGGAGGGAGACAGATTCTTTTGATATTATTGTTATAATTTTATAGCCTTCACAATCTATAATTTAGAAGTCTAAATATTTATTTCAGGAGATTTTATCAGATTCTCTTGGTATCTTCAAGGTTCTGGGATAAGCATCTACAATTGTCAAAATGTGTCTGACTTTGGTACACATGGTGTCCAGAGATGAGCTGGGCTTACAGCATTCCTCCACCAAAGGAAGTGTAGGGAAAACAAAGATGATAACAGCAGAGGCTACCTTCCTTCTCCCTACCACTGGGAAGTAAAGTGACAAACACTGCTACTGCTATCCCACCTGCCTCATGTTCTTTAAAATATTTATGTACCTTAGGTTTCTATATAACTACCTATAAGATTCACTAAGCAATTTTCTGAATCTGAGAACTTTTCCTTAGCCTTTAAAAAGATGTTGTTGTTACTGTTATTACCAACTTCAGTGACTTTTCTCTTACACTGGTAGGTCTGTGGAAAATTCAATAACTGTATTCAGTGTGTTCATGAGACCAGGGCATGTGGCTGATAGTCAGAATATCTGACTTCTCTAACCTTGACTTAATGTGTAAACTGGACTAAGTCATTCCACTTCTCTCAATCTCAATCATCCTCAAAAAATAGAAGATACATCACTGGATAATATCTGAGTGAAATCAATTTTAAAAAGAATCTCAAGACTCCAGTTTCACATATCTTCCTGGACTCCCTATTTTATTAAAATAATAAAGAAGATGGAAAAGTCTTTTTACATAGCTTTCAATCACAGGGATAAGAATAGAAAGTTAATGTAGCTTTTGCTGTATTCATTAATATTTTTCTTTCTGTGGTTTCTCCTTGCCAAAATGTTTCGTATTATGCTGCAAGGAAACTACAGTCTCCAGTAAGACAGGTAGCTTGATTTTCTGAAGAAAAGTGAAAGTGAAGTTGCTCAGTTGTGTCCGACTCTTTGCGATCCCATGGACTATAGTCTACCAGGCTTCTCTGTCCATGAGATTTTCCAGGCAAGAGTACTGGAGTGGGTTGCCATTTCCTTCTCCAGGGGATCTTCCTGACCCAGGGATCAAACTCAGGTCTCCTGCATTGCAGGCAGATGGTTTACCCTCTGAGCCACCAGGGAAGCCCTTCTGAAGAAAGAAAGGCAGTTATTTGAGAGGCAGAAGCTCAGAAATGTGCTTGAAAAACATGAGATTTATGTGTATGTGTGGAAACTACTGTGTTAAAAGAAAAAAAAAATCCCATTCCTAGTTGCTACTTTTTTTTTATTTTCACAATTGCAGTGGCAAGATAATAAACAGGCTGCCAAAAAGTGTGTAAACATACTCTTTTGTCTAGTCTCATAAAACAGTCTTAATCAGTTCAGTTCAGTTCAGTCGCTCAGTCATGTCTGACTCTGCGATCCCATGAGTCGCAGCACGTCATAAATAGGGTCAATTATTCAATAATGATCTTTGCAGCCACGAAATTAAAAGATGTTTTCTCCTTGGAAGGGAAAGTATGACAAACCTAGACAGTATATTCCCCTGGAGAAGGGAATGGCAACCCACTCCAGTATTCTTGCCTGGAGAATCCCATGAACATAGGAGTGTGGTGGACTGCAGTTTATGTGGTCACAAAGAGTCAGACATGACTGAGTGACTAGCAGACTTTGATACTTTGACACAGTGTATTAAAAAGCAGAGATATCACTTTGCCAACACAAGTCCATGTAGTCAAAGTTATCATATTTCCAGTTATCATGTAAGATGTAGAAGTGGACCATAAAGAAAACTGAGTGCTGAAAAGTGAAAGGTGTTGAATTGTGGTGTTGGAGAGAACCCTTGAGTCCCTTAGATTGCAAGGAGATGATCAATCTAGTCAATCCTAAAGGAAACCAATCCTAAATACTCATTTGAAGGACTGATGCTGAAGCTGAAGCCCCAATAGTCTAGTCACCTGTTGGGAAGAGTCAACTCATTGGAGAAGCCCTTGATGCTGAGAAAGACTGAAGGCAAAAGGAGAAGGGGGCCAAAAAGAATGAGATGGTTAGATAGCATCATAGACTCAGTTGACATGAATTTGAACAAAGTCTGGAACAAAGTGGAGGACAGAAAAGTCTGTTACTCTGCAATCCATGGGGTCACAAAGAGTCATACACAGCTGAAGTGACTGAACACACGTGCATTTGTTGAACAACATAATCAAAATCTTTCTTTCCTACTTTTGGCTTGATTGCCAAGGAACTTTATTCTATAAGAAGGTGAAATCCAAGAGAAAAATAACAAAATGAGGTAACTGTAGAAAATTTCTCTCCTAAGATTTACATAGCAATTATATAAGTTCATTCAGTTCTGTCTAAATTTGTCAGCTGAACCAAAGTACTTTATAGATTACTTGCAATGGATATGAACTTCTGAAATTCAGACTCCTCAAATTCAGGGGGTCAGTACGAATCTCCTTTTTATCATGTTTTAGAGCAAAGCTAACTTCGGACTCTTTCAAATCAGTTGTAGCATTTTGCCTTCTTCTTGTGGCCCTGGGGTAGGATGTGGTTCTGACAAAGTAGTAACCTCTTTGACAAACTGATCTTCTAATAAAGGAGGTTTTCTTTCTCTTGCTTGCATCCGTTTTTTGATTTTGTTTATTCTTCTACACATTGTTTAAAAGATCTTTCCACAAGGAGTACTTTTCTTTCAAGGGTATTTCTCCCCCCCCCTCTTTTTTTTTTACCCACTGTATTTTAGATTCACTGAAGCATAGAGTGGATGTTCTGTCTTAGTTATGTTTTTATTTTCTATAGCTATATTTTCTTTGCCTACTTATAGTATAAAACAGCCATCAATCATCTTTATCAAATCCGCTTTTTTGTGTCAGTCCCTCTACCAAGTAACTTAAGGAAGGGTGATTAGTGACCTCTTTGAATTTATTTCCAAAAGAGGCACTGCTACAAAAATAGTTCTTGGCATTATTCATATTTTCATCACTATTTCATCATTTTTTACCACTTTCTTTTCCCTGATATTTTGCTCAATCATGACCATATTTGTCTGTCTGGTTTTCCCCTTGATTAATTCACTGAGAGAGAGATCATCTTTGTTCTGTTTACCACTCTATCAGCCACCTTGTGCTAATTGATTTTGTATCCATTGTATCACTTAAACATCAAAAGTGGCCTGTGTTTAGGAATCACTATCTTCCTTTTACAAACAGGGAAACTAAGCCTCCAAGATGTTAAGTATCATATTTAAAAGTCACACAGCTGGTAAGTAGGGAGGAATAATTATTGCTAAGAGATCTATGGTTCTCAAACATACTTTCCACAACATCTCTACAATATCTCTCTGCTGCTGGAGTTCTAAAAGTGGAAGAAAAATATGCTCAATATCTCACAAGACTCTAGTTTATCTGTAATTCTAAATTTACTTTGTAGCATGAGAACTGACAAAATTTGTTTTGATAAAATAACAACAGAGATTAACAGCTTTCACCCCTAGATGTGGTCCAAGCATCCAGGGTGTTCAGTTAAAGGTGTTATATAAATAGGTAATCCCGGGTGGTGCAGTGTTAAAGAACCCACCCGCCAGTGCAGGACACACAAGAGATGCTGGTTCGATCCCTGGGTTGGGTAGATCCCCTGGAGAAGGAAATGGCAAACCCACTCCAGTATTCTTGCCTGGAGAATCTCATGGACAGAGGAGCCTGGCAAGCTACAGTCCATGGGGTCACAAAGAGTTGAATTATATAGGTGACAATATAATTTTTAAATTTTAATAGTTTTTATCTTGGTTTGTTTAATCCTTCTACCGAATTAGTTTCTTAAATATACCACCTGACTTCATACTTTCCAGAGAACATTTGCTATTTATATTATTTAAATATATCCAAACTCATCACTACTGTAATGCCTAACGTAATGACATTAAAAGCTTTCATTCATGAAGTATTTACTCTGTGCCATCATTCAGTTGCTAAGTATCTTCAAAAGTGAAAGTGAAAGTGAGGTCGCTCAGTCGTGTCTGACTCTTTGCCATCCTGTGGACTGTAGCCTACCAGGCTTCTCCGTCCATGGGATTCTCAGCAAGACATTAATACTTTAAATAACCTTATGGAACATTCTATACTATGATTATTCTCATTTTTCAGATAAGAACACTGAGGCTTATAGAATTTTCTTCAAATTCAAGGCTCAACTCATGTGTCATCTACTTAGAGAGTTTTCCTAATCACCCTGTATCAAGTTGTATTTGGGTTTTCCATGTCCCCACCACCTCATATAATATACCTTTACAAACAAAAACAAACATGTAGAACAGAGTAGTGGAAAGCTGAGTGCTAAAGAACTGATGCTTTTGAATTGTAGTGTTGGAGAAGACTCTTGAGAGTCCCTTGGACTGCAAGGAGATCAAACCAGTCCATCCTAAAGGAAATCAGTCCTGAATATTCATTGGGAGGACTTATGCTGAGGCTGAAACTCCAGTACTTTGGCCACCTGATGTGAAGAGCTGACTCATTGGAGAAGACCTTGATGCTGGGAAAGATTGAAGGCAGGAGGAGAAGGGTACAACAGAGGATGAGATTGTTGGATGGTATGACTGACTCGATGAACATAAGTTTGAGTAAGCTCCTGGAGTTGGACAGGGAAGCCTGGTGTGTTGCAGTCCATGGGGTCACAAAGAGTTGGACACGATTGAGCGACTGAACTGAACGCTACTATTTTTAAAATAAATAACAAATACATGAAATTATACACATATGATTCTTTACATGTTATATATACATATATCAGTTTAATTCAGTCGCTCAGTCATGTCCAACTCTTTGTGACCCCATGAATTGCAGCACACCAGGCCTCCCTGTCCATCTCCAACTCCCAGAGTTCACTCAGATAGTCAGCAAAGTAATGTCTCTGCTTTTGAATATGCTATCTAGGTTGGTCATAACTTTTCTTTCAAAGAGCAAGCGTCTTTTAATTTCATGGCTGTAGTCATCATCTGCAGTGATTTTGGAGCCCAAAAAAGTAAAGTCTGACACTGTTTCCACTGTTTCCCCATCTATTTCCCATGAAGTGATGGGACTGGATGCCATGATCTTCGTTTTTTGAATGTTGAGCTTTAAGCCAACTTTTTCACTCT
>SJYA01000597.1:580312-639835 GCA_006410615.1 Neotragus moschatus | reverse complement strand
TTGCTTTTTTCATGATCCAGCGGATGTTGGCAATTTGATCTCTGGTTCCTCTGCCTTTTCTAAAACCAGCTTGAACATCAGGAAGTTCAGTTCATGTATTGCTGAAGCCTGGCTTGGAGAATTTTGAGCATTACTTTACTAGCATGTGGGATGAGTGGAATATATACATGTATATATATATATGACAAATTTTTGTTGCTGTTCTGTTTTATCCAATTGCAACTAAAATCTATAATGATGTGAGCTTATTTTGTCACCACTGTATCTTTAATATCTGAAGCAGCCTACAGTACAGATGTAACATTAGATAAATATTTGTTAATGAATAAATAAATTAATGAGACAATTGATTTAGAAACAATATTTAGAGCTGAGAATAAGCCCAAGGTCTTTTTACTTCTAGTTCAATATTCTTTGAACTATTAATGTTTTATACAAAGTTATACAAGAAAATTGAGTTTACCAAGTTTGGGAATAGAAATGCTTAACTTTGTTTTCATTTTATTTATAGCTATATAGTTTCCCTTAAATTGTATTAGGTTAATGTGATTGAAAGCAGAAGTTTTTAACCTGCTTGAAGAGCAATCTCTTCAGAGAACTGTGTGTGGTTTGGTGCTTTTATGCATAATTCAATTATCTTTGTTTATGAGAGCAGGAATTCTCATTGAACAATAAGATATTAGCACAAAGTTTGAATTACTGTACTATTCAGAATATATTTATTTTAATTTCTTTTAAAATTGCCTAGACTTCACACTTTTGCTCTCTTTGATTAATTGGTAGCAGTAAAGCCTTTCTCTGTCTACATAGACTTCTTTGATATGGTTTGCCATCTTTGACTCAGAAAATTGACTTTTTATGAAAACTCTTGGCTCACTTTGCTACAAATTAGAAGGAAGGAATGAGAGCTTAAGAACACTCAAGGAATGAGAGCTCAAGAACTGAATTTGTATTAGAATGATTTTCAAAAGTACAAGTCAATTATCAAAGAAGTTTGCAAAGGTGGAATCATTTCATTTGGGAATCTGCCAGGTGGGGTCCTATTAACTACATCTGATTAACTTGGCTACTTTACTTTTCCAGAAACCTGTATTCTAGATGGCTGAGTCTGGGGACCAAGTTGTAGCAAGGATTTGTGCAGTAACGCTGCATATATTTAAGATGAAATTTATTAGAAATTGATGCCAAATGTGGGTGATGGACCTTGTAAATTCCAGTTTGAAAAACTGGATTTGCAAAACATCTGCCGTATGCACTGTTTTGCTTTAACTAGACTTCATTTTATTTTAAAATTCTTGTTGGGGGACTTGCCTGGTGGTCCAGTGGTTAAGAATCTACCTGCCAATGCAGGGGACATGGGTCCAATCTCTGGTGCAGGAAGATCCCACATACCTCAGGGCAACTGAGCCTGTGAGCCACAGTTACTGAGCCTAAGCATCCTAGAATCCATGCTCCATAAAAGAAGCCACTGCACTGAGAAGTCCGAGCACCACAGTGAACTCATTCTCATACTCATAGCCCCTGCTTGCTGCAACTAGAGAAAACCCACTTGCAGCGACAAGACCCAGCATAGCCATAAATAAATAAAGAAAAATTTAAAAATGAAGTTCTTTTTGGGTAGATGCAAGGGTCATGGCAGGATTTCTCAGCAGGTGGATTTTATCATATGATCTTAAGGTTCTTATGTGTCTACATGACTTTTCCTAAATGAGAATACATACACAGAGAATACCACACATACTACCAAGTTTGGCATTTAACAGTCTCACACCAGAAATGAAGAAGCACATGTATTCAGAATTAAAATTTTAGGAAGAGTGTAATGCATAGGGTGTTCAATCTGGGAATTGGCATATGCCTGTGTGATCTCAGAACTGAGTTGAACCTGGGGGGGCAGTAGGCTGGGGAGAGGTATTTTCCAAGGATGGAATGTGGCAGCAAAAACATGACTGTGGACCACAGTTACTATTAAAAGAGCTGATTCAGGGACTCAAATTTGGAATGTTAAATTAAAAAAATATCCTGGCATTTGTTAAAGATGGTAAGGAGGCCTGTATTCAAGGGACTACTGCAATGGTGTTTTGCAGTAGAGCAAAGGAATTGGACTCAACTGTGAATACAAGGAAAAAATGGAAACTTATAGCCAAGGAGCATCTGTGGATGG
This sequence comes from Neotragus moschatus, assembly GCA_006410615.1. Lineage (NCBI taxonomy): Eukaryota > Metazoa > Chordata > Mammalia > Artiodactyla > Bovidae > Neotragus > Neotragus moschatus. The sequence continues at coordinate 637,671 of SJYA01000597.1, read as the reverse complement.
GAAAATACTAAAGGGAAATATCAGAAGTTAAGGAGGGATATTTAAACTGACTGCTCAGGATTCTTGCTGAAGGTAGGTCAGGGTGATCAGGTATCACTGGGGGAATGACAGGAATGAGTAATTTGATCAAACATTGGGGATGATCATGTATACAGGGTGGAGGAGCCTCTCTAAACCGATTTAGCATGATTCTTGCTTTTGCAGACAAGGCCCAGGGATACGGCCAAATCAAAAAATCACAGAGGAACCTGCCTACAGTTTGGTTAAGGAAAAAGTCTTCACCAAGGATAAGGCTATAAGTATGCAAAGACAAGAAGAAAATGGTTTACACAGCTGAAGTCTCCATCCAAGGACATCAAAGAATCAGCAGTGAAGGGTGGCTCAGGACAAGACTCCATGCATACAGAGTGGTCAATGGAGTTTCCTTTATATGCTGATCATGAGGATGGTAGTCAGGACAACTTGGAAGAGGAGGATAGGACTGAGCACAGTGATCAGTTCTTTCTTCCNCAGCTGAAGTCTCCATCCAAGGACATCAAAGAATCAGCAGTGAAGGGTGGCTCAGGACAAGACTCCATGCATACAGAGTGGTCAATGGAGTTTCCTTTATATGCTGATCATGAGGATGGTAGTCAGGACAACTTGGAAGAGGAGGATAGGACTGAGCACAGTGATCAGTTCTTTCTTCCCTAAAATGAGAGCTCCCTAATAAAATAAAATAAATAAAAATGAAAACAGTGAGTGAAAAAAAAAAAAAAACTGTTCTTATTCTCAAATATGAAGCTTTTGGTATCCTATCAGCTATCATTAGCCTTGTCTAGATTTTTCATCAGCTTTTCAAAGCTATTATAGATGTATTTTGTGATAACACTCCCAAATCTTTCTTGAAGTCTATTCCCTTTCTAAGGGTTAAAAAGATTAACTGAATTCAAGCAGTTTTTTAATGAAATTTTCTAGGTATTTTTATATGCTTTATCTTACATTATCTTGCAATAGTCATAAATGGTATGTGTGTGAGTGTTTGCATGTGTGTCCATTAACGTTCTTTCAGGCTGAGAAACAAAAGCAGAGAGGTAAGTTGACTTGGCCAAGGGAAGTAGCAGCTTGGAAGCAGCAGGCATGGGACTTAAACATGAGGTTTCCAAATCCAAATCCTGGGCCTTAAAACAATATTTATATTGGAACATTAAACATGTTAAAAAACATGTATGACTCTTTACAGCCCTAAGGACTACAGACCCCCAGACTCCTCTGTCCATGGAATTCTCCAAGCAAGAATACTGGGGTGAGTAGCTATTCCCTTCTCCAGGGGATCTTCCCAACCCAGGGATTGAACCTGGGTCTCCTGCATTGCAGCTGGATTTGGAAGATGTTATATATATTTTTTCTTGTGTTAAAATTGCGTCATCAAAAAATAGAGAGGGCTTCCATAATTTTCATATCTCCTTTCTCAAAAGATAATATACACAATTGTTTCTTTGATGCTTACTAAGAACCAAAATACACTCCTGTTAGTGCCGGTCTAGTCATCAAATGATGGAAATATAAATGCATCCAATTTTGCAAAAGTATTTTTATTTTCATCAAGCCACATGGAGCATCTGCGAGGCTGGGTACCCACAAATTCACTAAGGGTCAGTTTTTGTCAGTGTAGGTGGTCGGGGCCCAGGCTAAAGAAGCCATGTTGAGAGGCACAGCTCTTGGGAGGACCAGAGGACACTCTTCTGCCCTGGTGTCAAGTGTATCTTCCTGACTGCTGTGCTAGTGGCTGAGAGGGAAACTACAGCAGAGAACTCTGGCTGATGGACTGATGGGCTGGTTCAGTTACTCATGCACAGTCTAGTTCACACTTCACAAACTACTGGCAATCCTAAGAGGAGAGACACTGTGGTCCTCTTTTCAAACAATTTATTATTTCTTGTTCGGTGATATGGAAATGCTTGCAATATCATGAACTAAGCAGAAGCCGGAAGTGCCTGGTACACAGAGCCACAGAATGTGGGAGAGCAGCATGGACACCATAATTAGAGCACAGTCCGCTAGGGTTAGGCTGGCCAATGTCCGAATGCTACACATACAATTCACAAGCTGTGTGACTTGAGCCAAGATATTCCACCTCAGGATCTCAGCCTGGTGCTCTTTGATGAGCTAGAGGGTGGGATGATTGGTTAGATGGGAGGTTCAAGCAGGAGGGGATATATGTAAACTTGTGGTTGATTCATGTTTGTGTACGGCAGAAACTAACACAATGTTGCAAGGAAATTATCCTTCAATTAAAAATAAATTAAAAAAAGATATTCCATCTTCTTTTGACTCAGTTTCCTCATCTGGAAAATGAGCGTGAACTTACAGTGGTATGGCTAGTTTGAAGATTAAATAGGTTAATATTTTTAAACAGCTTGGCATTTAAGCACTGAAAAAGGTTTTGTTAAAGAAATAAAATTAGGTATCTTGAAAGGCAGGAAATAAAAATGGAAAAGTGATCAAAATGAACATTGTAGAGTATTTGTGAATGTCAGATACTCTATAACCTTTAACTTTTAATTGTCATAGTGAAATGAGTCATTAGGTCTATGATCTCCACAATGCAGAGTTCTTCAACCTCAACACAATTGACATTTATGAATAGATAGTTCTTTATAGTGGGGAGCTGTCCTGTGTATTGTATTATATTTAGTAGTATCCCTGGTTTCTGTTCACTTGATCCCAGTGGCACCCTCCTCCTCTTTGTAAAAATAAAACATGTCTGTACAATTGACAAATGTCTCCTGGGTTACAAAATCACCCTCAGTTGAGAATCAATAACTGCTAAAAATCAGGAAAATGATCCTGAGAGAGGTTAAGCATTTTTCCAAGTTATATAGTGAATTACAGTAAAACAACAATGGGAAATTAGTCTGTATGACCCATGTAAAGACAGGATATAATGAATAATGTTCTGTAAAGATGAGGGAATAATGAATAAACTTTAAGGAAGCTTCCAGTATTGGGTTGTGAAATCCATTCTATAAGGACTAACCTGATTTTTCTTTGGGCAATAGGATTAACTTGATCAGGTATATGTTTTATGTATAACATGACACAGAGATTGAGGGAATGAAGAACTAAAAAGTGAGAAGTTATGCAATTATCCAGATGTGGCATTTGAACTCAGGCTCTGTAGAACAAAAGAAACAATGAATAAAACCACTGCAGAGTACAATTTGTTGAAATACTTTATCACTGTACTCAGGCTCTGCGAAGGGCTCCATACGCCCTTCTGATTTTACTTCATCACTGTACTCAGGCTCTGTGAAGGGCTCCATACGCCCTTCTGATTTTACTTTTGGTACCCTTGCCACAAGATAAAGATGCATGCTTAGTTGCTCAGGAGAGTCTGATTCTTTGTGATCCTTTGGACTTCTAGCCTGCCAGGCTCCTCTGTCCATGGGATTCTCCAGGCAAGAATACTGGAGTGGGTTGCCATTTCCTCCAGGGGATCTTCCGACCCAAGGATGGAATAGAAACTGCTATTTAACTTCATACTTTAGAGAAGTGGCTCAAGTCCTGACTGATTCATTACAAGCACACAGGGTCATACGGATAGTCACTGGTTCTTAGTCTTTCATTTTAATCTCTGGAACACCGTGTCTCCTTGCACTTCCTTCTAATCTAAGTGATCTCCTGTTACTGACTGCAAGAAAATGGATATTTACAAAGCTAATCAATACCAGTTTAATGTATCTGCTTCAATCCACTTTACTTAATAGCACGGCACAATCCTGAATAGCCTTTCCAAACAGGAGAGATACAGATCCTCTCAACTGTAAGTCTGATACAAATCCCTTCTTCCTCTTTCCATTTATCTCCTTGCCTTCCCTCTCTCATCATTTCTTTTCCTCTCCCTCTTCTTTCAGTATGATACAAATTTTACAAAGTACATTGAAGTTAATAATCATTATAATAGGATCAACAAAACAACTAACATTTATTAATATTTTGCCATGTTCCTGGCACAATTTTAAGCTTCATGCATTTTTAGCTCATTTAATCTTCACCACAGTTTTATAAGGAGGATATAATTCTTATCCCCATTATACAGATGAAAAGCTGGGCATACTTACTTCCCAGCGTTATCAGAGTCAGATGAGCTAGTAGATGCATTAGCAAACTGCAAGACATGACAGATTTGAGCTGTTGTTATTAATTCACTTTTCTGACTTCATTATCTAACAAAGTGAAATCTGACAACTCTACTTAACCTAGACCCTTAAAACCTACAAACAATAATTGGAATGGAGAGCAGATGCTTGCTATTTAACAAAGCTTGTTCTAACAAACAACAAAAGCTCTATGGTTCCTATTTACTTGGTTGAAAACGAATTTTGGTTCACTTTAAATCAGGTCAAGCATAATTAGGATTAAGGACTAACTGGACTTGAAAAATGATTGAACATAAGTGTCATCTATCTGGCCAATATACCTGTATTAAAAGAATTAACATGAATGACTGAAATGCACTGACCTTGTGCGTTTGATTTCTGTTCTCTAGTCAAAATATTGAGGGATGGACGTAGTGAGAAATAGACTTTCCACTAGAAGCTAATTTTGTTTTTCTACCTGACCTTATCACAGCTATTAAGACTAAGTACAGAAATCGAGCTAAGAGGAATATACTATGATGTTATGGAAATCTGATTTTCTCTTAAAACTTTAATATACATCACCAGCCCACACACACTGTTATGGTGTGACTTCCTTTCTGTTATGATCCCTACTCAGTTTTCATGAAAGGGCTTCCCTGGTAGCTCAGCTAGTAAAGAATCTGCCTGCAATGCAGGAGAGCTGGGCTTTTGATCCCTGGGTTAGGAAGATCCCCTGGGGGAGGACATGGCAACTCACTCTAGTATTCTTACCTGGAGACTCCCCATGAACAGAGGAGCCTGGTGAGCCATAGTCCATGGGGTTGCAAAGAGTTGCACATGACTGAGCAACAAAGCATAGCACACCACAAGCTATGTTAAGTAATTCAAGATGGATTCACAGTGGCCAAGGTGATCCCCATGATAGTTGCTTTCATGGGTGTGATATAAGACTGCAAGTGTCTCTGTGTGATAAATAAGACTTTACCAGAACAAAATGAGCAATTATGTGCTTCCCAGATGGCCCAGTGTTAAAGAATCTGCCTGCCAATGCAGGAGATGTAAGAGAAGCAGGTTTGATACCTGGATCAGGAAATCCAGATCCCCTGGAGAAGGAAATGGCAACCCACTCCAGTCTTCTTGCCTGGAAAATTCCGTGGGCAGAAGAGACTAGTGGGGCTATAGTCCATGAGGTTGTAAGAGTCGGGCACGACTGAGTGAGCACTCATACACACACAGAAGGAGCAAATGACGGAGATAAGACTTCCTAACCGTTATGATAGAGACGATGTTTCTAACCAAGGGTGTAACCGTTAGGAAATACTAGCAGATTCCTTAAAATGAGACCACTGAGCCAAGCCACTGGAAGGCTCCTTGTGGGAGGCCCTGACTTCATGCTGCTGGGAGCTGCTCTAGTCGGCACTTCCAGAAGCCCTATTGGAGCAGAGGGTGACTTTCCACTCAGACCTGTTTCAAGATCTGCTGCCAACTGGAATCACTGCTCATCCTGAGATACCCCCTGCCCAAACTTCTCCCTGGAGTGGTTTCTTACCTCCTTTTCTAATTTCCCCACTCAGATTAACTTGTGTTGTGTGCTGATCGTGTGCAACATACTGAGTGATTTGTGAATTGATTAGCTACTTTTCATGTATTTCCAATCTGTGATCTTTACCTGGGTTTACCTCTGAGCCCTGTGATGAAACATACAAGCTATATCTCATCTCTTTCACCACAGTATCATAAGTATCTCCTCTAAGCTGATTTCTTTTCCATTGCATCCAAGTTGCAATGTTCATATAAGTGGTTCCATCAACTACCAAAGAATGTCTGGTGGTCAATACAGTGGCATCATATTGGGCTTCAACTATTCCTCACCACTTTTTCTTGAACTTGCTTCACTTTTCTCTTCTTCACTCCTGAATTTCTGCTTTCTCAGAATATTCAGTTTAGAGTGTTCATCTCAGCCTCTTCTCTTTTCTGTCTCCTCCTCTTCCTTCTCTTCTCCCTACTTGCCTCTTCCTTTCCCTCTCTTCCTCTCCCCCTTTCCTCCCCGACACTTCTGTCTCTTTCTCTTTTATTCTTTCCTTTGGACTCAAATGATACATTTGTCTAGATGATGCTTGAACTCAAATGCTTTATGGCTTTAAAACGTTCTCATAGTCCTCAAAATAGTGGCAGTCTCCCTCTCTGAGCTAAATTATTCTTTGATGTCTCTGGTTCTGATTAAAAAGATATTTCAGGCCATCCACAGACCAAATCCAGTGATATGGTCTCACTTTCCTTTAGTGTTCATTAAACAATGCCAAGAAATACTTATTCAGTTCTTTGTACAAGGTGGAATTTATCAATATTCTGAGAAGGCCAACCAGGCCAACCAGGGCTAGCTGAGTGAAAAAACTGCATAAAGGAGAACTCTTGCTGGTGGCCAAGCACCTATGAGCAACTCTTTCATCAAGAGAGAAGAATTTGTTCTGACTCCTTTCATTATTCTTCTTGTGAAGAAATTAGACAACATCCAAGCATAATTTTGTTTGGCTTTATTCAATATTCAAAGGGACTATTTTCCTACAAGTTATTTATTTAGGCATAAATATACAAAGATAAATACACATGATTTCTAAGTAAAATGACTTTTTAGTAGGAAATTTGCAGATGGTGTGTGATCTCTTAATGTGAGAAAAGTGGCCTACCTCCTTGGAAAGGGCAATCACGTTACTGACAATCTCTTACTTAAGAGCAACAGAAAATAGTCACCATTGTTAGCTCAGTTTGCTTTCAAAGCAAAGGAAAAATTGTTACTTGGTGGTATAATGGAGAAGATTCTCCCAGAATTGTCCTCTAACACTATGAGGTTTGACCTCCAAGTGTATTTCCACTCTTTTAGGCAACAACAAAGAGATGGCAGGCAGATTTTTTAACCAAGTTACAGACAAAATTAAATTTACTAATTTAATTGCAAAATCTGCTCAATGACCATATTTCCAGGTTCAAATTATATAGTCAACATCAAGCTAACTGTTCAAACTACAAAACTCAAAGTTGATTTTTTTCTTCTCTTTCTTCTTTACCCAACATAGGCAATCAGTTCCAAAATCTTGCTGTCAGGTATTATTTATTGAAAACTAAGTACATGAAAGTTACAAAGACCTCCACCCCTTTTTTCTATTATCTTTGCCACTGCCTTAGTTAGCTCTCTTGTGAACCTATTGCTGCAGTCACCTCACTAGCATTCTGGCATTCAGTTTCTCAGCTTCCAATTTTATTTTTCCTCTTGTTCCTCCTTCCTTTCTACATCTCTAGGCTTAGCTCCTCCTATTGCTTCCTTGAATATTTTACTGAACTTTTATATTTTCTAGCCCTTTAAACACTTTGTTCTTCCTTCTCCCCAACTCTTGCTTATATTTCATACTGTAACGTAGATGCTGCTTTATTTCTTACTAATTGTTCTTCACTAACCATTCTCCTGAAAAATCAAAAATAAAATAAATATGAAAATCCATAGCAGCTGAGTTAGGAAATTTCCCTTATGTGCTCAAAGGCCTTTCTCCTTCCCCTAGGACTCATCCCATATAGCAATGTCATTGCTCAGTGACACGTGTATATTTCCTTTTTCTTCCATAAGCACCTGTCCATTCACCCTGTCATGCCACTCACCATAAATATGCATCAGTCTGCACACTACCCAGATGTTCCATGGCTATTCATAACTCTGTGACTTTAATCTTTCTCCTGGTTCAATATTAAATATACACCAATAAATTATTCTTATTCAGTCACTTAATAAATACTTATGATTTGTTAATTGGATGTATGTTAGCTATTGTGTTAATGCTGTCAGTTCACACATCATAGTGCACCTTCTTTTGGATCTTATTCTCATTATTTTGAACTTTTATCCCTAGACCGTGGTGCTCAGCTGACGTCCATGAAATCTTTCCTGGTAACACCATCACATTTAATGCTCCCTCTCCTCCCCCACCTTCATAAGTTGCTTCAGTTATGTCTGACCCTGTGTGACCCTATGTACTGGAGCCCACCAGTCTCCTCTGTCCACGGGATTCTCCAAGCAAGGATACTGGAGTGTGTTGCCATGCCCTCCTCCAGTGGAATCTTCCCAACTCAGGGATAGAACCCTCGTCTTTCATGTCTCCTGCATTAGCAGGGGGGTTCTTTATCATTAGCACCACCTGGGAAGCCTGCCGCTCCTCACCCTCTCCCATACTCACAATTCTACTTACTATTTATTCATTCTGCTCTCTATTTGTGGTCAGTTGCTTACATAAATCTGTCTCTGTCAGGCCTCTCAGAAGACAGAATATGCTCTATTCACTTGCTGATATCACAGTTTCAAGTTCATATAGACTTGAAATAAAGGCTTAATAAACATGGAAACCCCAATTACCCACAACAGCAATTGCTCATCAAAGAGAAATGTTGCCTGAGAGTTTCCTATAGAATGTAATAAAGGAAAAAGTTTGTTATATCCTGGCTAGTCTGTCACAGCATAAATTCCGTTTGTTTGGCTCACATTTGCATTCTCAGCACACGATGCAGTGCCTGAACAACCTAGGCACTCAATAAGTAGCTACTCAGTGAGTAAATAGATTACTTACTCTCCTGTTGACTAGCTATGTGCCTAAAACTTCAACTCTTTGAGCTTCAATTTCAGTTTATAAAATGTTATAACAAATTTTAACCCACAAGCTCTTTGTGAGGCTTAAATAAGTTAGACCTCACTTGTGAATGATGAGCTATTATTATCATTATTTGCTAATTTAAAAATCATGTCTTGGGAGTCTTAATCACAATTAAGGTCAGCATGATTTGTGTGCTCACTAATGAGATAATTTAAATGAACACACTTAGTGGTCTTCTACAATTTTTCTTTATTTTCTCTGCTCAAAAAAGGATGTGTGCATGCTCAGTAGCGTCCAACTATTTGCAACCCATGGACTATAAACTGCCAGTCTCCTGTGTCCATGGGATTTTCCAGGCAAGAAGACTGGAGTAGGTTGCCATTTCCTCTTCCAGAGGATCTTCCTGACCCAGGGATCAAAGTCTCATCTCTGACATCTTCTGCATTGTCAGGCAGATTCTTTATCATTGAGCCACCTGGAAAGTTCCCTAGAAAAAGTGTACAGGTAATCAAAAGTAGGAGATGATTCACGTTCCCTGCTTCATATCCGGGAATTCTAATATATGGCTCATTTTGACAAGGAAGTTTCAATGTATTCCATAGATATAAAATTTTAAGATTGGTTTGGACCATTGTAGTTATCTTATTCTTTCTCCTCTTAATGAATGCACAATTTAATTTTCAATAATCATTACTTCTAGTCACCAAACTTCAACCTTAATACCTCTGACACTAGAAGCTTACATGTATGATTTGCCGTCTCTTCTAGTGACAGTCTGCCTTCTCAGTTTTCCTTTAATTTTTAAGAATTATTCCTGTTCACCTTCTAGAGCTGTACTGGAAAATCCTACTTCTCCTTCTGATCCTCTAAACTATCACTGTCTTGAGGCAGTTATTAATTCATCCTTAGATAGTCTTTATCCAAGCTAAGTATTTCCAAATCCTACAACCAACCTCATACTATATGGTTCTTGTATCTTCTGGTATTTTGAATGTCTTCCAGCTAAATCAGATTAACTTTTATTTTCCATATAGTGTTGTCTACATAATTAGGGTGGCGGGCAGTACAAAATGAGAATGTGAAACCTCTTGTTAAAAATCTTCATAATTTAGTATAACAATACCAGAACCTTAAACCAACTGCAGAGTCCTTCTAGGTACAGGAATCTGTGTGACAGCACAAGTTGCATGCTGATGAAATTCTGGGGAAATTCCATGTGCATAGTCTTCCCTGACACCTCAGAAAGAGCTCTGAGCTCTATTGTATGGCCACTTTGCACACTATTTTCCTTTGTGTGTGGTTTAGTCGCTAAGTTGTGTTTGGTTCTTGCAATCCCTTGGACTGTAGCCTGTTAGTCTCCTCTGTCCATGGGACTCTCCAGGCAAGAATACTAGAGTGCATTGCCATTTCCTTCACCAGGGAATCTTCCAGACCCAGGAATCAAACCCAGGTCTTCTGCATGGTAGGCAGGTTATTTATCAACTAAGCTACAAGGGAAGCCCTTGCTTTGTACATGGTGACATAAATTCTATTCCTGATTTATATCTGTTTCCACACTACAATTACTATATTGAAACCTTGCACTATACTCATTTGGATATTAAACCAAATGAGTATACCTCTGAAGCAGAAATCAAATCTATTTTTGTCTATCCCTGTATTTACTAATCCTTCACAGTGCCTATAAAATAATTGATTATATAAAAAACTAAGTGATACTGATCACAATGAGAGAAATTGGGTAGAAAAGTTTGGCACATTAAAAGCTAACGCAAAATCTCAATTTTCTTTAACTTTTGCGTCATAATGTTCCATATCAATATGTATGCTTAGTTCCTCAGTCGTGTCTGACTCTGTGACCTCATGGATTGTAGACTGCCAGGCTCCTCTGTTCATGGTGGTTCTCCAGCAAGAATACTGGAATGGGTTACCATGCCCTCCTCCAAGGGATCCTCCCAACCCAGGGATTGAATGCAGATCTCCCGCAGTGCAGGCGGATTCTTTACCACCTGAGCCACCAACTCTGCATGGTGCTGCAGCAGTGAGCAGCCGCTGTGCGGTGCTGGCGCGGCGAGTTGCTGAGAGGAGACACCCAACGTCCAAGGTCAGTAATGGTGTACTTGAGAAGATACCCAAGATCCAAGGTCAGTAATGGTGTACTTGAGAAGATACCCAAGGTCCAAGGTCAGTAACAGTGGACTTGAGAAGATACCCAAAGTCCAAGGTAAGGAGCAGCGGCTCTACTTTGCTGGAGTAGCTGTGAAGAAATATTCCACATCCAAGGTAAGAGAAACCTCAGTGAGATGATAGGCACTGAAAGAGGGCATCAGAGGGCAGAAAGACTGAAACCACAATAACAGAAAACTAACCAATCTAATCATATGGCCCACAGTCTTGTCTAACTCAATGAAACCAAGCCATGCCATGTAGAACCACCCAAGATGGACAAGTCATAGTGGAGAGTTCTGGCAAAATATGGTCCACTGGAGAAGGGAATGGCAAACCACTTCACTGTTCTTGCCTTGAGAACCCCATGAACAGTATGAAAATGTAAAAATATAGAACAGTGAAAGATGAACTCCCTAGGTCAGTAGGTGCCCAATACGCTACTGGAGATCAGTTGAGAAAAAACTCCAGAAAGAATGAAGGGGTGGGGGGGAGCCAAAGAAAAAACAACACTCAGTTGTGGATGTGATTGGTGATAGAAGCAAAGTCTGATGCTGTGAGCTATATCACATAGGAACCTGCAATGTTAGGTCCATGTATCAAGGCAAATTGGAAGTGGCCAAACAGGAGATGGCAAGAGTGAATGTTGACATTTTAGGAATCAGCAAACTAAAATGGACTGGAGTGGGTGAACTTAACTTAGATGACCATTATATCTAGTACTGTGAGCAAGAATCCCTTCGAAGAAAAGGAATAGCCATCATGGTCAACAAAAGAGTCTGAGATGCAGTACTTGGATGCAATCTCAAAAATGACAGAATGATCTCTGTTCATTTCCAAGGCAAATCATTCAGTATCATGGTAATCCAAGTCTATGCCCCAACCAGTAATGCTGAAGAAGCTGAACTTGAATGGTTTTATGAAGACCTACAAGACCTTTTAGAACTAATACCCAAAAAAGATGTCCTTTTCATTATAGGGGACAGGAATGCAAAAGTAGGAAATTAAGAAACACCTGGCTGCTGCTGCTGCTGCTAAGTCACTTCAGTCATGTCTGATTCTGTGCGACCCCATAGATGGCAGCCCACCAGGCTCCCCCATCCCTGGGATTCTCTAGGCAAGAATACTGGAGTGGGTTGCCATTTCCTTCTCCAATGCAGAAACACCTGGAGTAACAGGCAAGTTAGACTTTGGAGAACAGAATGAAGCAATGGCAAAGGCTAATAGACTTTTGCCAAGAGAATGCACTGGTCATAGCAAACACCCTCTTCCAGAAACAAAAGAGAAGACTCTACACGTGGACATCACCAGATGGTCAACACCGAAATCAGATTGATTATATTCTTTGCAGCCAAAGATGGAGAAGCTCTATACAGTTAATAAAAACAAGACTGGGAGCTTACTGTGGCTCAGATCATGAACTCCTTATAACCAAATTCAGACTTAAAATTAAAGAATGTAGGGAAACCCAGTAGACCATTCAAGTATGACTTAAATCAAATCCCTTATGATTATACAGTGGATGTGAGAAATAGATTTAATTTGATAGATAAAGTGCCTGATGAACTAAGGACGGAGGTTCATGACATTGTACAAGAGAGAGATCACGACCATCCCCAAGAAAAAGAAATGCAAAAAAGCAAAATGGCTGTCTGGGGAGGCCTTACAAATAGCTGTGAAAAGAAGAGAAGTGAAAAGCAAAGGAGAAAAGGGAAGATATACCCACTTGAATGCAGAGTTCCAAAGAATACCAAGGAGAGATAAGAAAGCCTTCCTCAGTGATCAGTGCAAAGAAACAGAGGAAAACAATAGAATGGGAAAGACTAGAGATCTCTTCAAGAAAATTAGAGATACCAAGGAATATTTCATGCAAAGATGGGCTCAATAAAGGACAGAAATTGTATGGACCTAACAGAAGCAGATGATATTAAGTGGCAAGAATACACAGAAGAGCTGTACAAAAAGATCTTCATGACCCAGATAATCATGTTGGTATGATCACTCACCTAGAGACAGACATTCTGGAATGTGAAGTCAAGTGAGCCTTAGGAAGCATCACTATGAACAAAGCTAGTGGAGATAATGGAATTCCGGTTGAGCTATTTTAAATCTTAAGAGATGATACTGTGAAAGTGCTGCACTCAGTATGCCAGCAAATTTGGAAAACTCAGAAGTGGCCACAGGACTGGAAAANTTAAAGCTCAACATTCAGAAAACTAAGATCATGGCATCTGGTTCCATCACTTCATGGCAAATAGATGGGGGAAAGTGACAGACTTTATTTTTTGGGGGGCTCCAAAACCACTGCAGATGGTGACTGCAGCCATGAAATTAAAAGATGCTTGCTCCTTGGAAGAAAAGTTGTGATGAACCTGGACTGCATATTAAAAAGCAGAGACATTACTTTGTCCACAAAAGTCCTTTTAGCCAAGGCTGTAGTTTTTCCAACTCATATATGGATGTGAGAGTTGGACTATAAAGAAAGCTGAGTGCCGAAGAATTGATGCTTTTGTATTGTGGTGTTGGAGAAACTCTTTGAGAGTCCTTTGGATTACCAAGAGATCCAGTCAGTCCATCCTAAAGGAAATCAGTCCTGGATATTCATTGGAAGGACTGATACTGAAGCTGAAATTCCAATACTTTGGCCACCTGATGTGAAGAGCCGACTCGCTTGAAAAGACCCTGATGATGGGAAAGATAGAAGTGGGAGGAGAAGGGGATGACAGAGGATGAGATGGTTGGTTGGCATCACTGACTCAATGGACATGAATGTGAGTAAACTTTGGGAGTTGGTAATGGATAGGGAGGCCTGGTGTGCTGTAATCCATGGGGTTGCAAAGAATCAGACATGACTGACTAACTGAACTGAACTGAAATCTAGTATGTGCTGAACACTGATTCTGTGGAGAGGGGACTACAATGGATGTAGAATAAACAATGCTAGAAGTAACTCTGCTATTGATTGGCTGTATTACCCTAGGCAACTCATTTAACTTCTTTTAGCCTGAGATTTCTGATCTATAAAATTATATAACTGGATTTTAAAAAACAAACTATATTTTGCCCTCAAGGTTTCATATTCTCCAATTCTGCGGGTTAAGTGCTGCTGTTGTACTGTAGAGTACACTGCTTGGTTGTTTAGTCACTAAGTCATCTGACTCTTTTGTGACTCCAAGAAATATGACCCATTAGGCTCTACTGTACATGGGATTTCACAGGCAAAAATACTGGAAAGAGTTGCCACTTCCTTCTGCAGGGGATCTTCCTGACCCTGGGAGCAAAACTGCATCCCGTGCATTGGCAGGCAGATTCTTTACAACTGAGACACCAGAAAAGCCCATAGGGTTCACATCTGAGGTCTCTATGATTTGATTATATAGAGCTTTAAAAGAAAAAAAAAAAGTTAATTATATTACAGAAGGCAAAATTAATTCATGCAAATATGAGACTTTGTAAATGTCATAGGTAGTGTTAGAAATCAGTGAAAATTTGTGATATTAAATAAACTGTACTGGGACAATTGACTTATATACAGAATAAAATAATATTGATATCCTATCCCACGCTTTATATAGAAGTAAATTCCATGTTGATTACAGATAAAAATGTGCTAAGCAATACTTTAAAGCTTTTAAAAGAGAATACAGGAGACTATATTTAAGTCCTGTTTGCAAAGGCTTTATAAATAAATTAGAGGAAACAAGTAACAAACCGTAAATGGAAGCATCAGTAAGTCAACACTGTAAACAAAATTAAAAGAGAAACCATACACTGGGAGAAGATATGCACAATGCATGTAAGAAAATAAAATTCACATTGAGTATATATAAAGAAGGGCTTCCCTGGTGGCTCAGAGGTTAAAGCGTCCGCCTCCAATGCAGGAGACCTNGTAAATGGAAGCATCAGTAAGTCAACACTGTAAACAAAATTAAAAGAGAAACCATACACTGGGAGAAGATATGCACAATGCATGTAAGAAAATAAAATTCACATTGAGTATATATAAAGAAGGGCTTCCCTGGTGGCTCAGAGGTTAAAGCGTCCGCCTCCAATGCAGGAGACCTGGGTTCGATCCCTGGGTCAGGAAGATCCCTGGAGAAGGAAATGGCAATCCACTCCAGTATTCTTGCCTGGAGAATCCCATGGATGGAGAAGCCTAGCTGGTTACAGTCCACAGGGTCGCAGAGTCAGACACGACTGAGCGACTTCACCTATCACCTATATGTAAAGAAAATCTACAAGTAAGTAAGTAAAAGGCAACTCATTAGTTAAATTGATAATGGTTGTGAACAGAAGGCATAAGGATATACATAAATAAAGGACATTCAACCACACATTTTCACACCCGTCAGATTTAAACACTTAAAAATCTGCTAACATAAAGTATGCAAGATTTAGAAAAGAGGAAATGTAAATTGAGAATGGTATTGTACTCATTGGAAAAGGAAATGGCACCCCACTCCAGTACTCTTGCCTGGAGAATCCCATGGACGGAGGAGCCTGGTAGACCATAGTCCATGGGGTTGCAAAGAGTAACTTCAATATTGTACTCAGAGGCAGGGCATTCAGGTGGCCTTCCCAGAGACTTTGGAGGAAGCAATTTAGGGGCTCTGTCACTTTAGACAAAGCTTGCTGAAATGTGGCTAGGAATTTAACAGGCTTCTCAAGTGGCGCTGGTAGTAAAGAACCTGCCTACCGGTGCAGGAGACTTAAGAGGTATAGGTTCAGTCCCTGGGTCAGGAA
This sequence comes from Neotragus moschatus, assembly GCA_006410615.1. Lineage (NCBI taxonomy): Eukaryota > Metazoa > Chordata > Mammalia > Artiodactyla > Bovidae > Neotragus > Neotragus moschatus. The sequence continues at coordinate 622,004 of SJYA01000597.1, read as the reverse complement.
GATCCCCTTGGGGGAGGGCACAGCACCCACTCCAATCTTCTTGCCTGGAGAAATCCTGAACAGAGGAGCCTAGTGGGCTACAGTTCATAGAGTCACTAAGAGTTGGATGTGACTTGGCATACACACATGCACATTTTAACCCTAGAGCATCTAAGGCATCAAGTCATGCAGGTAGTAAGTGGTTTCTAAAGTTGATCACTTAAAAAAAAAAAAAAAGTATAGTAGCAAAAGAGGTGGAATACAAATGGTTAAAAAAAATTCAGATAGCCTTATACATGTTTTGCCATTATCCAAATATGAAACTCTTTACTTCAGGCTTGTCCTGAATTTGCCTTCTAGGACCTTATGCCAGTAATCATTTTGTTTTATTCCCTTGGCATAATGTTTCCAGTAATAGCTCTTCCCCAGTGGCTCTGGTTTTATAACTCAGTTTTTCTTTGTCCTACCTAACTGCTATAATTCATAGCATTATATATATATATTCATATTCAGAACATACATATATGTATCTCTGCTCAGCCATTCCACCTTTTTTCATCACCCATCTGAGGCCAGTTTTAGTCAATTTCTGACTTCTTCTACCACAGCTTCAGACCTGGGTTACCTGTTCTTCAGCCTAGGGCCAGTGCATTTTGGGAAACACAAGAATCTCAGGCTGGTTGAAATAGATTAGATTCATAAAAGGACATCTTGAAAAGTGTGTTGGGGCTACATGATGAGTGACTTGATAGTAGACTAATGGTTTGGGCAAGCATTCGTTCCACCATATGAAATAACAACTTTGGTTGGATCATTCATCTTTGTCAACTGATTGCTCCTTGTATTTCAGATTCAACAGTTACTTCTGGCTGATTTTTTTTTTTTCCCATTTTCCCACTTCGCTAAGAAAACAATATTTCTTCCCCTTCTTCAGAATTTATCTTATTCTTTGTGACCTCTGTGCTTTCTCTAATAAATCAGATAGCTATATTACTTGCTGCTGTCTCTACCATGGAGACACTTTCTGTGTCACTGCTGACATCAAGATTTGTTTAGGCTGATGAGTTGTTGTTATGTGAAAATATTTTGCTTCATGATGTGAACACATACTCCTGGGTATGCAAATGGAATTAGGCTTGCTAGGCTGAATCAGTGCTGGTTCTGAAATAGGGGGAGAAACAACAATAATTTACATGAGGAAATAGAACTTTGGAGATTTAAAAAATGGATTTTCAATCGTCAGGTTAGTCATCTAGGGGAAATTAGAAACGTTAATTAACCTTCCTGAATTTTAGTCTTATTACATGTAGTGAGTAAATTGCTACATTTTCTTAATTTTAAGACATCAAACATAAGGCATGTCAGCAATTTAATAACTGCATTTCACAAAAATTATAGTCTATATCAAGTTTTCTTTATAGTAGCCACATCTGTAGTTATGTATGGCACATAGTAGACATCTTATCCTTATTTAACTGAAATATCAAATTATATCTTGCTATTTTTAAAAAAAATACAAAACTGACCTGAACCTACAAAGTCTAGTTATGTCTAATGTCTTCCTAATATTGTTGCACATCCTCCCTGATAGCTCTTGTTCCTGGTGCTTGCTTCTCTTAAGCTGTGACTCATCTTATTTACTGTGTCTGTTTTCTTTCCTCACCTCTGATATTCCTTTGATTTTTTTTCTCTCACTTAGGCTTTTGTGTGTATGACAGGCTTTATGAAAGTTTAAAGTAACTAGATTTGATCACCATAAAATATTAAAGATGAATTATAAGCTAGTTATTTCTGTTCATGGGGACTTCCCTGGTGGCTCAGATGGTAAAGTGTCTGTCTATAATGTGGGAGACCCAGGTTCGATCCCTGGGTTGGGAAGATCCCCTGGAGAAGGAAATGGCGATCCTCTCCAGGACTATTGCCTGGAAAATCCCATGGATGGAGGAGCCGGGTAGGCTACAGTCCATGGGGTCACAAAGAGTCAGACACAACTGAGCGACTTCACTTCACTTCTGTTCATAAAATGCCCTTGTCTGCTTGGTCAGAAATTTTTTCCTAGTTATGTTTTCCTCTGAGTCTGGGGTTCTGCCATGTTGCTTTCTTTCACCAGCACATTCTTCCTTCCTTATTTTTTCTGCTACAAACCCTTGGTCATTTCTCATGCAGACTGCTTTTTTTTTTCCTCTATGTATATTTAATTATATCCTTTTAACCTATGTGCTTAGGGTTCTACGTACTGCATCAACAAGACTAACCAATATACACTCTGACATATACAGAATTCTCTTCTTAATAAGTCTGATGCTGGTTTTCAATGTATTTTCCCAAACAGTTACAGTTCACGCTGGACATGTTCAATGTTGTCTAAAATGTTAAACCCAACTTTCCATCTGTACTCTACCTACACCCACACAACTGAATATGGCCGGAGAGAAACAACAATTATGCTGACTGGTCTTACTCTAAATTTATGACCATGAACTTCAGATATGCTCTTAGTGCTGCCTAGAAATCCTATTGTGCTTCCTTACTCAATACATTGCCCCCATTCTCATAAACCGCCACTTCACAATGCCTCATTGTTTAACACACATGCATGCATGTACATGCACGCATGTACATGCACACACCTCCCTTACCACACTTCCTCTCAAGCTTACTCCCTTGTATCCAATTGCTTACATCATATCTCCACGTGAAAGCCAGATAAGTATTTTAAGTTCATGTGTGGAACTGCTTCTTCCTCATCCCTCCTCCACAGTTCTTTCCATTGATTACATTCCAAATCTTAACTGATGGTAACTCCATTCATTCATTCAGACCTAAAATCTTAAAATCACCCTTGATGCTTCTCTCTATCACATGCCACCACAAAGGGCAAATTCTGTCGCTTCTGTCCTCCATATATCACAAATTTAACCACTTCTTAGGACCTTCTTTTCTATTTCTCACCATCATTTCACTACTGAACTATTACAATATCCTCTTAATTGGTCTCTTTTCTGGCTTTCATGCTTTCCCATAGCCTCTTATCAATAGCATATTCAGAGATATCCTGTTAAAATACAAATCTAATCCCATCATGATTCCACTAAAAATGCTCCCATGGCTCCTTAGTTTCCCAGAGTAAGAGCTAGTCCTTTTAATGATCACAAGGCTCTGGTAATCTCTGTGCCCCACCACCTCTCTGTCCTCAACTCCTATGAGTAGCTCACCTCTCACTCTACTCCAGCCACATCAAGAGCCTAACGCCTCCTGAAACTCACTAAGCACCCTCCTCCCTGAGGATGCTTGAAGTGGTGGCTCCCTCCGACAGAATGCTGTCTCCTCATTATCCACACAGCTCATACCCTTGACCCCTACAAGTCCTTCCTTTAATGTCACCTTCCACTAAATCTGGCCTCCAATACATCATTAAAATTAGAATTGCTTTCTGTATCCTGGCATTCCTGAAAACTTTTACTCATCCATTTTCCACATAAAATTTATTATTTTCCTGCTTAGCATTTAATTTACTTGCTAAATTTTTTGTTCAATATCTCATTTTCAATATCAGGATATAAGCTTTGCATCTTTTTTTATTATGGATCTCCAGTAGCTGGAATAGCAATCAGCAAAGCATAGACACTTAGTGTTTGTTAAATGAATAAATAAGTGAACTGAATTGAATTACTTATTTAATGAATAAATACATACAGCAATTCACTAATTTATTCAATTATAACACAGAGAAATTTACTGAGACTACAACATGAATAAATTGTAACAACTGAGGATTTTATTGGGAGAGTTAAGTATATAAATAAAGGTAGCATGAAACAATAAAATATATCATTACAGAGTCATCAAAAAGAACTCTGGGAACATATAGAAGACTAAAATGGAAAATATGGGCAACTTTAAACAATGTTTGGGTGGTTCATAGGCTATAACTGGGAAATGAAGGAGATTATAACCTAAATAAAGAGGCTGACGTGCGTAGTAAAGGGCAATGAAAGTCTTTTTGTTCCATTTCTGTCTAATATTGTATGATTGACCAAGTGAATTCAAAAGAGGTGTGCTCCATAAGGAAGACATTTCTGTCTGCTGCATTCACTGCTATACCCACAGGACCTGGAACGATATTTGGCCACGGTGGATTCACAGTATTTCTCTGTAGAGTGAATGAATGGACTTCCTGTTATAAAAAGAGGGTTTTGGCCAATGGATTTAAAGTGTTTTTCAGTTACATTGTCCTAAATTACAATGAGTATGCTTTGAATTGTCAAGAAGACCCTCAGTGATCAGACTAGCCTCAAATCAAAGTGGTTGTTAGAGAAACTGGCGATCTCCCCATTCAATAAGCCTTTGGCTGTTTAAAGATCTACATGACCCCTTTCCAAGACATTGAACAAAATGTCTCTGAATTTGATCAGGAGTTTTGCTAAAGCCTGTCTTGAGTCTGATGCTCTGAAGATGACTTTAAAAAAAGTCCATGCAGTCTTCTCAGAAGCCATATAGTGAATGGAAAAAAAAAAAAAAATCTAAGCTTTTGCCAGCTCTGTGCTTCATTTGGATAGATCCCTGGCTAGCTCATAGTTTTAGGTGCTGTTGTTGACAAAACTATTTACCTGAATGTGGGCTATCTTTTATAGCCACATAAGTAATTAAATTGCAACTCAGACTTAGAAGAGAAACTCAGAGAATGCATTTAAAAACTACAGACACAGTTCTGTGTCCATCAAATATTCTTAAGACCTAAGGAACATCAAAAATGAAAAATAAATGTTATAAAGGAGGATAAGTTTTATTTTGTGGAAATTATAATAGATATGTTACTATTAGACAGTGTATATGTATTAATAACTTCATTAGTAGATAGTACTTATTGTAGGACCTCAGAGATACTGTTTATATTTTTAACTCAACAACCTCTAAAAACCAGCTGAGTCTGCTCAACACACACCTCTGTTGGAGTGCCATTTAATCACTAAAGAGGACTCAGAGGGTCAGGTCATGACTCTGATGCAGGAGCCCCCTGTACTGACCATCTGATACAAAATGGACAGTTTTATTTGGATTAATTTTACTTAAAGCTTTTGGTTCTTATTGAAATGAGAACTTGTTTACAAGTCCCTTGAGTATCAGGCTCCAATCTAAATATTTCTACAGTTTTCCATTGTCTCCATGTTTGTTCCTTGAGGGTCTTATGGCAGAGGAAATTAAAAAGTACTGCAAACTCCATTTCTGCTGAAATTCACCCCTACCAGGTAAACTAAACAGGATGATGTATGAACTTTTGGGAAACCTTCCTTTTGGCTTTCCCCTTTAAACTCTATAAACTAGAGCCAATCCAGTCATTCTATACTTTCTTTCCTCTTTGGAAAGGATGCATTATAGTTTATTGATACTAAGCATGGACTCCAGTAACAGGCGCACCTAATGTTCCAATCCTAATGCGTAATACTGACTTTGTGATTTTGGGTGTATTAGGTGACCTTTTTACACATCAGTTTTCTCATCTGTACAATTATGAAGAATAATTGAGATCATGTGCAGTAAGTATAAAGTACCATGTCTGACTTATATACTAAATATATTATAAGTGACTGTAATTTTTATGCAGGGCAGTCCATTCCTCACTTACTGTCAGTTATATCATACCAGCTATGGGATAGAATAGAGCAAATGGCTTTCATCCAACTTTATGTTTGATCTATTTAATTTTTCTATGAAAGATTTCACTTCCAGTCCTCTGAAAAGATATGGGGAGTTCCCATATAGAGCAGCCTCATTTACTCAATTTTTCTTCACATGTGTTTGATACCAGCACATCCACATGACATTAGACCAAAAGGCAGTGGTGTGGGGGGAGGGCTCTGTGATCAACACCATTTCCCTTTAAAGTGTTCATGCTTCTTGAAAAACTTGTTTCTATACCATGTGGTCATCAAGGTGAAAACTTTTGGGTTACAACTTTACATTAAAAACAGAACTTAGGAAAAATAAAATAAACACTGTATGCAATGTTCTGTAATTGAAGATATCCAGTTAATCTGTCATTCTATGAGGAGTTTACATTTCTGAGAACTACTCAGTAGTCTCAGGGGACAGATATCTAGAATATTATCCTGCTGCCACTGCATAGGATGAGAAGAGGAGAATGACTGATGGATCCCTGGGGCTATTCAGTGATACTGTGCATTGCCAGAAATAGGACACACAGGGGACAGTGAAACAGTGAATATCTTTATATCAGAGACATGCTAGCTACTCTTGTGCTGTGGGAAGAGAGTAGAAGGAAGTTGGATCTTCCATCTGGACATCCAGGTGACACTATACCAGCTGCTGCAACCAGACTGGTTGCAGAATTTCAACCTGGTTGGAATGCTGGTTGGTTCCCAGAATTCCATACGAGTGAGCCCATGCAGTCATTTATTCATCCAGCAAATATTTACTGAGTGCCAACATATTCCCAGATGCCAAGAGCACATTGGCAATCAAGGCAAAAGGAACCCTTGCCTTCAAATGTGTTCTACATCAGAAGACACATAAAATGAGAGTTGCTATAAAACTCATAGAAGTTGGAACCACAGATTCCCCACTCCTCTCATTTCCATCTTTTCTCATCCCCCTCACTCCTCACTAAAGTATTCCCCAACAACAGAATACCTGCCTGAATGGTGAATTGCAGGGGAGAACTGAGCATTGTCAAGCCCTCTGGTTTCTCTCTTTTGAATAAAAACCTCAAGGAATTGTGCACCCCTGGATCCTCACTTCTCCAAGAAGAGCTCAGCAGAGGGACTTTGGACCTGCACAGGGAAAGCTAGAAATGGTGAAGATGGTTTAATTCAGACTTCAGTATCAGAGCTAAACTACATTCTCCAATCAACTTTGTATATCTAAAAATGAGCTGATATTTTGATAATCTCCTGAGCTTAATTTCTCAATAAATTCTAAACTTAGAAGAGAAAATAAACATGTTATTTATTGATGTCCCTTATATGCCATCATCTTATAGTATTTCCCAAATATCTGGGAATTATATGCAAGAAACTGGCATTTAAGAACCAAATTAATCCATTGCAAATAGGGATAGAGGGTTTTGACTTAAACTGAGGAGATACTGAAATTGGCAGTGCTTTAGGAAGTGTATTTGTGTGGGGCTTTGACTTTTGTTACTAAAGATGGTGACACTGGGGTTTTAGCAGGGACTGCAGCCTTTATAACTGACCTGGAGATGTGATCTAAGAAGACACATAGGGATCAGGTCATAAAGGAAAGAAGTCTATGTGTCCTACCTAAATCTCATCTTAACAAAGGCAGTACTTCAGTACATTGGCTTTTTCAGGTCTTACTGAGTAGAATATTTTTTCTTGCATTTACTGAATTTCTCAATGAAAACTACAGACTGAATCTTCAAATTCTAAAGACAGCTAATCTCAATGAGGGCTGCCAAACACTGACACATGTTTTGTGCCAGACATAGGGAAGAAGTGCAAGCTTCAATCAGTTCAGTTCAGTCCCTCAGTCGTGTCTGACTCTTTGCGACCCCATGAACTACCACACACCAGGCCTCCCTGTCCATCACCAACTCCCAGAGACCACCCAAACCCATGTGCATCTAGTCGGTGATACCATCAAACCATCTCGTCCACTGTTGTCCCCTTCTCCTCCTGCCCTCAATCTTTTTTCCAGCATCAAGGTCTTTTCAAATGAGTCAGCTCTTTGCATCAGGTGGCCAAAGTATTGGAGCTTCAGCTTCAACATCAGTCCTTCCAATGAATATCCAAGACTGATCTTTAGGATGTACTGGTTGGATCTCCTTGCAGTCCAAGGGACTCTCAAGAGTCTTCCCCAACACTACAGTTCAAAAACATCAGTTCTTTGGTGCTCAGCTTTCTTTATAGTTCAACTCTCACATCCATAGATGACCGCTGGAAAATATACCCCCAATTCTGCTTTTCTCTATGTAAACTATGGTTCAGGACTAATTGGGGGAACAAATCATGGCTGAATTCCAGGATTCATTTAGGTTATCTAGAAGCTTCTGTCTTAGGTTAGTAATGATTTATTGGTTACCTAATCCTTGACAGGGCTTCCCTGGTGGCTCAGCTGGTAAAGAATCTGGCTGCAATGCAGGAGACTTGGGTTCAATCCCTGGGTTGGGAAGATCCCCTGGAGAAGAGAATGGCTACCTCCCTCCAATATTCTTGCATGGAGAATTCCGTGGATAGAGGAGCCTGGCAGGCTACCATCTACGGGGTTGCAAAGAGTCAGACATGACTAAGCACAGCACAGCAAGCCTTGACCATGGCTTTTAGATTACAGAGATTCATACCTTGATATTGATCACAGAAGTATGTTAGTTTTTATTAACTGACAATTAACATTTTGAAAGCAATTCAGAATCTGGCTTCTTTTTAAATTGACATAGAGAACTCAATGAACTTTTTGCAAACTCATGAGTTAACTCATATATTACTCAGCCGTTAGAAGTTAAACTTGCTGAATAAATGAAAGAGAGAAAGATAATTTAAAAATCTGTGTATTTCTTGTCATTGGAGTAGTAACAGCGGAAAAAATTAAATTCAAAAAGATAAAAATGAATTAAAGAACATGAGAGTTGTATTATTTCTAGATCAATAATTATGATGAAGTACAATGAACAGAAAAAGAGTTGAGTTTTTAGAAGATCAGGGGTTACTTCTCTAAAGGAGCCTGGAAAGACAAGGTGTTGAGGGGCAGATGGCAGGTATTTCGGTTCTTACTAGGCCCATGTTGCTCAGGTTCAGAAGCGTCAGTAGTATTTAAAACGTGGGAAACTGATGATTCTCTAGTATAAACCAATATGGAAAAGACATACCAAATGTCAAAGAATTTTCATTACAAGGAGCAGTGTCAATGACCACTACAGCAGAAGACAAAGATTTCTCATAAGAAGAGTGTGGAGCCTATGTCACTAGACAAAAAACACAACACAGCCTTAATGCCAGGGAGTTAGAGAGGGAGCAGGAAGAAGAGATTTTGCATATGACAGATGGGGAAGAGACAGTGTCTAATAAGATCTCATGATGGAAGTTGCTACTTGTTCTCAGTTCCATTGTCTTTGAAAGATGGCAGGGATGTCTCCAATGCTGTTCTCTGAGGCTTGAGATAATATATATAGGTAGATCCTTTGTCTCTATTCTCCCCTTGAAGACGGCAAGCATAACATTACAATTAAACTTAAGGGAGCTTTTTCTAATGAGAGTTTAACTTCATGGGCGGAAGCCTTCAGATAGGCTTCACAGGTGGTGCCGTGATAAGGAATCTGCCTGCCAATGCAGGAGATGCAGGGGAGGTGAGATGGATCCCTGGGTCAGGAAGATCGCCTGGAGAAGGAAATGGCAACCCACAGCAGTATTCTTGCCTGGGAAATCCCATGAACACAGGAGCCTGGCGGGCTACAGTCCATGGCATCACAAAGAGTGGGACACAACTGAGCAACTAAGCAACAAAAGCCTTCAGATAACTGACACAAAGTAACAGGCATCCTGGTAAATTGCTAAAATGAAGATTTCCCTGTATCACTCATTTTTTCCTCAGCTACTAAGTTTCTGCTCTCATTTTTCTGGCAACAGCAACATGGGTCTGGAATATTCAGAATTTTGGGTTCTGGAAACTATATTCCCGTAGAGGCTAGAGATTCAGTTTTTAAATTTGGTAGGGTAGGGTTGATGTGATATTCTTTTACATCCAAATATTAGGAAAAAAAAACATGGTACACAAGAGATTTTAGGTTGGATTAATTCCACAATGAATGACTTAGAGACTATACATTTTAGTAGAAGCTGTCTACTCAGTCACAACTCTACCCAACCATAGCACTGGAGAGCTCTCTGAGTCAGAATGAACAGAATAAGAAACCAGATGATTGTGATGAAAGAATCTTACATTCTATTTGGTCTCACTTGTAAAGAAAAAAGAGTAGGCAAGCGGCTGTGACAGCCAGGTGGGCCTGCGCACTCAGTGCAAGCGGCTGCGACTGCCAGGTGGGCCGGCACACTAGTGCGGCCGAAAGGAGCTACCCCACATTGGAGGACAGAGACAGCGGTCGAGAGTGCCGGGCTGTGACAGCACAGGAACAGCTGAGAGGAACCACCCCGCTTCTGAGGTCAGGGGCAGCGGCCGAGAGTGTCAGGCTGCGACGGCACAGGAACAGCCGAGAGGAGCCACCCTACATCTGAGGTCAGAGATAGTGGCCGAGACTGCCAGGCTGCGACAGCACAGGAACAGCTGAGAGGAGCCACCCCTTGTCCAAGGTCAGGGTCGGGGGCTGGGAAGAGCCACCCTGCGTCTCAGGTCATGGGCAGTGGCCGGGAGGAGCCACCCCATGCCTGAGGCCAGGGTCAGGGGCTGGGAAGAGCCACTGATTAACACTCAGCACAAGCGGCTGTGACACGGCGCACTCAGCGCGGTGGAGAGGAGTTAGGCCATGTCCGAGGTCATGGGCAGCAGCTGAGAGTGCCAGGCTGCGATGGCACAGGAACAGCCGAGAGGAGCCACCCCGCATCCGAGNTTCTTTGGCATTGCCTTTCTTTGGGATTGGAAAGAAAACTGACCTTTTCCTGTCCTGTGGCCACTGCTGAGTTTTCCAAATTTGCTGGCATATTGAGTGAAGCACTTTCACAGCATCATCTTTCAGGGTTTGAAATAGCTCAACTGGAATTCCATCACCTCCACTAGTTTTGTTCGTAGTGATGTTTTCTAAAGTTTCCCTTTCCTGTTCCATGATTCTAAGCAACTTTACAAGAATTTATCTTACATACAGAAAAGAAGGTATGGTTGTGAAAAATACCTGCTCAAAGCAACAATCAGTTCTGTGCTTTGATTGACTCTATATCCAATTCATTGAATCTATATCCAAATTTTGCTCTGTATTCAAAACTTATGCGTGGAGTGCCTGCCAATTGAGATGCACTAAATTTGGTTATCAAGACATTGTTCATGATCACAAGACTTGCACAGCCTATGGGAATATATAGGCATGTGAGGAGAAAATTAGAATGGTAATTACATTGGCAGTTTAAGCTTTTTAATTTTAGGCTAGGCCTTTAATGCTCTGTGAAAGTGTTAATCACTTAGTTGTGTCCAACTCTTTGCGACCGCATGGACAGTAGCCCACCAGCATCCTCTGTCCATGGGATTCTCCAGGCAAGAATACAGCAGTGGGTAGCCAATCCCTTCTCCAGGGGATCTTCCCAACCCAGGGTCCTCAGATTCTTTACCATCTGAGATGCTCTAGAAAATTGTAACTCAGTGCTTTAAAGATTCTCTTGCTTTTTTCCCTGACTACTCATTTGGGATCATCTCACCTCTTGCAAATTATCCCCAGTGATTTCTAGAAATAACCATGGATGCTTCTTTTGGTAAAGGAACTGAACCATTATCTACAGAAACTTTATAGTAGACACACTGATTAGGAGAGCCACAGGAGGAGAGAAGGAAAACTATCTTGTTTTCACTAAATTGCTAATGGGAACTTCACTAGGGCCACCACTGATGGTGGCACTAAGCCACACCTCTCCTTTGGACCACAGTGGTGTGGAAAAATTGCCCATGATCTGATTATGAGTTACTTAGTAGGGTTTGGTTAGTAGGGCATTTTTTATTGTAGCCCAGTGGTACTCAAGGTCTCAGAGACTCTCAGAAAAGCAGTATCCCCAGTTGTGAATCTTCTTTTCCTAAAGCAACCCAATGTAGCCAAAGGATTAGGCAGGAACATATGTTTCATTGTTTTTCATTTTTGTTTCTCTCTTAAGAGCTTGAAACAAGCAGATAAAGCACAAACAAAACAAACCTTTCTCTTGTTCTTTAGCCAAAATACATAAAAAGTTTCATGCAAAATATTCATGCAAATTGTGGCCACCAGCCTGTTAATAATGTGTTTACATCCTGATTTAGTTTGGATTCAAATATGACACCCTGCTATACACAGGATGTGGTAAGTGACACGAGGCATGCAGAGGATCACCACCATGTCTGGGAGTTCTGAAATCTTTGTCAACCAGTGACTATTAGGCTTGATCATGAAAGGTGAGCAGTGGTTTATTGTTTGATGAAGAGACATTATGGCATTTGGGATAGGAAACTGTATAAAGGGTCTGGGTATATGGAAGAATCTGGAATTCTGGGATGAGTGGGTGGTGTAATGCTTGTGCTAGGCTGTCCCTGTGGGCTGCAGTTTGGAGAAGTGAGACTAGCAAAAAAAAAAAAAAAGGATGGGACCAAACTCAGAGAGGCCATTATTCCGGGATATTTTCAGTCAAAAGTGGATCTCAGTTTAGGAGAGGAAAAAACTATTTTTCCTTTCTATCCATCTGAGTTTCCTTGGCTGGAGTCCCATAAATCAGACCAATAAAAGACAGATGACAAAGAGGAAAACAATCAAGTGTATTATCATGCATAGCACAGACAGACACAGGGAGGTACTCAGAGATGAGTAACTCACAGGGGTGGGTAGAACTTGAGTTTGTATAGCATCTTTTTTTCTTCTTCTTCTAAGCTTAATTCACTTTTATTTTAAAAATAAAACAAAAAAAATTGAAATCAATTTTGTTTTAAACTAAGAAATTTGGGAGAAAATATGTTACGATTACCTGAAGAAAGAAGATGTTAATTTCATGGTGGGTGCATGCTAAGTTGCTTCAGTCATGTCAGGCTCTTTGAGACACTATGTACTGTAGCCAACCAGGCTCTTCTGTCCATGGAATTCTCCAGGCAAGAATACTAGAGTGGGTTGTCATTCCCTTTTCCAAGGCATCTTCCTGACTTAGGGATCAAACTTGGGTCTCCTATATTACAGGTAGATTCTTTACCATTGGAGCCACAAGGGAAGCTCAAGTTTATGGTACATGGGGGTAAAGGGGGTGCTTATTAAAAGGGCAGTATTTAATGCTGGGTTCAAGAGATGTAAACCAAGAATTCAACAGACAGGTAATACAATTGAAAGAAAGTGAACATCACATATAAGGGCATGAGGAATTGGATCTTCAGGGAAGAATAAGTCCTCTGTGCTCATAGTGGAATTCATCTATAGCATCTTAACAAAATAGTAATAAATTTTAGAGAAGTGATGACAAAAGCAAAGGGCTTGTAGCTTCCAGGAGCAGCATATGCAGAAAGGCAAACATATGGAAAAATGCATGGTCAATAAGAACCAGTTTGAGCAAGGTTTATTACGTTGGTTCCTTTAGTGTCTTCTCTGTGTTGATAAGGGTTTAGAATTGTCCCCAATAACTAACTTTTCTTTTTCTTTTTTGCTGTGCTGGGTTCTTCGTTGTGGCATGGGCTCTGTGGTTGTGGTGTACGAGCTTAGTTTCCTTGTGGCATGTTGGATCTTAAGATCTAACCCGGGTCCCCTGCATTGGAAGGCATATTCTTAATCACTGGACTACCAGAGAAATCCCTCTAATGATTAACTTTTGTCCTTCCCTATGCAGAGGGCAGGGGGGAATAACTTCACAAATTTATGTCCTACTTTTAGGCAAATATTGGGAGGCAGAAAGCTTTTCTCATATCTTCATATTCTCAAGTGACTTAGCTATTAATCTCTACTTCTCACATTGCTTTCATATAAATTCCCCTTTGACCTTCATAATAAGTTCATGGACTTGGAAATGCAATGACATTATTCCTGTTTTATAGATGAGGAGACAGTACCCTCCAAAATGAAACGGCTTACTCAACCTGTTCCACTTTCTGGAATACTGCCTTTGGTCATTCAGAGAAATCCACCCATGTCCTGGATGCCCAGTTCTACCTTTGCAGTGTAACAGCAGGATTATAACTTTGGAGTGGTGAGGGCATTGGCATGAAAAAGGGGGGCTTCATATCTTTGCTCTGGTCCCTACTAGCTAAGCCTTTAAGTGAGTTACTTATGCTCTTTGGAGAATGTCTCCTACTTTGCGACATTAAGTTGGCAGTCCCTGTCTCTCAGGGTTGTTGTATGCATTAACTGAGAAAATATATATATTAGTATAAACAGCACCATACCTGATACTTAATAAGAACTAAACATATCAGTGGTTAATGTCATTATCACCATATCATTATGATGTAGCAGTAATAATAGGAAATATAGTAAGCAAATGAAGGGACATGTAGATTCAGGTATTTTTTCTGACTCCCTGCCATGACTTTCAAATTCAGATTCCCTGAAAACCAATTTTTACTTCCATCCATATGTGCTTGCATTTGAAAAATTCAGTTAGGTCTGACGGCTGCTATTAATGTCAGAATGCTGGCTGAGCTTGGTTGCTTTACTGTCTCTCACAGCTTTGTAAAGTTAAAAAAAAATCTCTGAATTATTGTGGGGTCATATTTATGTATTATTACTTGTGTTGCTGGACCACTGTGACCACTCAAATTTAGTTTTATGATCATTCTCACTTTTGTGTAACTTAAGGTAGTTTATTTGGTCAACTAATGACTGCAGTATTAATAAAATTATGAGGAGATGATCTAACATCACTATTTCAACAAAATGACTTATTGATATGTAATGTAACATTAACATTGCCTTAGAAAATCTCTAATACATGTTTTGAACATGTATATCCATGTTCTCCCCTGAAAGAAAATTTTACTGTTTATTTAATGAGTCAGTTAAGCTGAAACCAAAAACTATATTCTATTTTTCTCTGTATATAGAAATAGTAATGTAATTTGACCTTCTGTCATCAAAAGCAAATGTATGAAGAAAATCAATAGTAAACACTTTCCAGTGTAAGCTTCAGCTTATTCTTGTTTGCTGTCTGAAAGGGGCTGCTGCTCTAAGAGGTGTATGTCTTAAAGATTTTCCTATCCTTGACATCTGGGATAAGTTCAGTAGAAGGAGGTTTAAAAATCTAAATTACTCATCTCTGCTGTGTGTTTATTGCTGTCATTCAGTTGAATGAAATTAAACTTGCCACTTGTACCATCACACAGAAGAAAATTATAGAACAACTTTTTTGGAAAAATGTTATTTCATTTAATTAATGAGTAAATAGAATTCTGTTCTACTTCAATTGTTTGGTATAAAAAATACAACATTGAAAAAAGGGGGAAGTAGTAAGTTTCTATGAGAAGTTCTGTAAGTAGAATAAAACTCACAGCTGGGCAGTACTTTTATTCTTTGTACTTTATTTATCAGAAGGACTCACCAGTAGCTAAAATTTTAGCATTCTTACTTCCTTGTTAAATTCTGTCCTTAGTATTTGGGGGTGGAATTGGGGAAGAGGTTCCTCTTGAAATTACTTTCATTCTTGGAGATGTTTGATTAATTCCTTTTTTTATATTTTTCACAATTGAAGGATAATTACAATGTTGTTTTAGTTTCTGCCGTACAACAATTGTAAATCAGCTACAAGTATATATATATCTGGACCCTCCCTCTCATTCCCCTATCCCGCTCTTCTACCTCTAGGCCATCACAGAGCACAGCTCCCTATGTTATACAGCAGTTTCCACTAGCCATCTATTTCATACATGGCAGTGAATATATTCAACAGGGAGAAAACAATAAAGAAGTCTGGGGCAGATCTTTTTCTTGGTTCTCATACTTCTTTTTGTGTTCATATTTAAGAATGCATAGATTTCACATGAAAATTGGGATTGGTGGGTTGTTTTGAAACGTCAGAAAATCTGGCCAGGCTAAGCCTATGTTTTGGCATGACAAACATCAGTGGGAGCTGAGCAGCTGCCTTCTTTGAATGGACACTTGAAATCCAACCAGCCACAGACCTCACCAGTCTCTATTGTCTCTCTGCTCAACCAGACTGCTTCACTCAGTTGAATTGCTGGCATGAACCTGAAGATATTTGTATTTTTATATATACTGGCCTATCCATCTATATTTAGATTGATATATATTATTGTTACTATTATTTCATCAGTATTACCATTTTTTAACAACAGAAGAATACCTACAGGGACAAAATTTATCTCTGATTAAAATTTTTATAGGTTATTGATGAGCTTAGGCATTTCACATAGGTAATTTTTTTCATTTGTAAAGCTGTAGATAGTTTTAACAGTTCCTATCTTTTTCAGTTGTATGCCAATAATATGATGTATATAAAGCATATTGCAGAGTAGGTATGCAATAAGCGTTAGCTACAGTGTTCTGTGATACAACAAAACAAACATGGCTTTAAAAATTTCTTCTGCATTCCTATCACTCCATTTCATATAAAAGATGCCATGGATCAAGATCTTTGATTTTCAGTTGCATTTTCCCCCTTGAATGGTCGGGGATAATTGCCAATGGACATGGGGCTTCTGTCATTCTGGGTGAATCCTTTGGTCTTGAGCTTTGAGCAGGATAATGAGTGAATTAGGAAAGCTGAAGCAAACATGTGGGTGGATATCCCTTGCCAGAGCTTTGATTTTGATTCCTTACAGAACAACAGAAATATTCATTATATTTTCATTCCTTTCAAAATGCAAAAAATAGCAGAGCTTCAAAAACAGGACAGTAAAGCACTATCCTAGAGGAAGTTGTTTTAGCCTATTTAAAAGCAGCCTCCAGGAATCAGGGCATAGATGCTTTCCTCATTATTCCTCCTGCTCATTATTTGGCACCATTATCTGTTTTGATCCCTGTCTACAGATTTTCCAATGTTAATGTGCTACAAACATGATTCTTGGATCCAATAGACGGTCTGCACTTCATGCTAATGAACACAGTAGATCATTAAACAGATTTCTGACTTACTACCTTTAATTTCTTCTTCAGGAGCAACAATAGAAGCTAGTGGGTGGAGGTGGAGGATCTCTGATTACAATCATGGATAGAGAAATGGTTTCTTCTGACATTTTTCTTTCAGAGAGACTAAGCAAAATTGCAGTACAGTTTAACAGTACTCTTAACTCACTGCAGGTTGCCATGGAAACAGGAATCTGGCACCAACATGAAAGGCATTTAGGGAATCTGTTAGGCTTTAACATTAGCATGATCTAAGCATTCTTGCTCACCATTAACAAGTCTAGCATCTCTTTTAGAATAACATTAATATTCATTAAATTTCTCTGCATGTGGTTTGGGGATCTTCATATCACATTTGAGGTCATTTTTTGTGAGTGACCAACTCATTGAGAACACGAATTTTGTGGAACTATACTTAGCTCATCTAGCATATGAAACAAGATTCACTCTACTTACACTGTTATTTTCCCATGATCCAGATTTAGATTTTAATAGAGAAGAATATGACTGCAATGGAAATTAAAGAAATCTGCTAATATTTAGGAAGTTTATTTATAATAAAGAAGAACAAAATGGGAATTTTTGTTCTATAAAAAAAGTTTAATAGAAACAGGCCCTTTGATCACTTACTTGTGCTAGGTAATTTTTAGGTTAGCTCTCATGTGTAAGTTTAGTTTGGCTAAGTATGTGTATATATATATATATATATATATATATATATATATATAAGTATTTGTTTTTGAGGACAGTTTACTTTGGAATCTTATAACACTAAAAGCTTATGTTGCTGGCAAAATCAGTTGGACTTTTTGTTTTTCCCTCAAGGGCTATATGACTGTGACCAATTTGTTTAAAGCAATTATAGCAATGACTAAATTATAATTTTCTTTTATTTCACAAAAGAAGAAAATTTTGGTGGACTTATTGGAAAAAAATGAGAGACATTATTTTTGAATTATGTTTCAGACTCTTCCAATTATTTTTATGTGAATTAGGTCACTGGTTCATCAATTAGTCTCCTTCTCCAGTTGACCTCCCAAATTGGTTCTGTGTCTTTCCTGTTGAAAGGTTCTGAGTAGTATTTAATGCCTATTCCTAGGGCAACCAGCAAGTTTTTTTGTGATGAATACATCAGATTTGTATTTGATGAATACGTTAGAAAGCCCAGGTTCAATTCTCAGCTCCACTGTTTTCCAACTGGATAACATTTTGGGCAAGGTATCTAAACCCTGTACCTCTCTTTCATCATGTGGTTGTTTTAAAGATTGAGATAATGCATATGCAGTACTTAGCAGATTTCTTGGAGAAGGCAATGGCACCCCACTCCAGTACTCTTGCCTGGAAAATCCCATGGACGGAGGAGCCTAGTAGGCTGCAGTCTGTGGGGTCACTAAGAGTAGGACATGACTGAAGCGACTTAGCAGCGGCAGCAGCAGCAGATTATACATACTAACATATAACACTCAGTGAATTTTAATTATGTCATTATTATATTAATTTTATAGTTTGAATAATCTGACAAGACTGCTAAGCCAATATTTCCTTTTTTATTATAACCAAACATCCTAGCAGAAATTAGGTCTCTTTCTTTTTCATGAGATTGCTGTTCATTTTCATGAAAAGTGGATTACATTAATAAAATCTCCAAAACTCAGAAAACAGATAAGAAATGAAAATAATGAGACCATGCACAAACTGGAAATTTGATTGGTAGGTGGCAGGTTAAACAAAACCAATCAACTCTTCAGCTGTAGTTGAAAAGAGTCTAAATGTATCTAGCAGCAGTTGTGTTGCTGGCTCATCTAGCTTTTAGACCAGAATCAATTTGTCTGTAATAAATTATTTATCATGAACAGATGCAGAATCTATGATTATTTTAACTTGATATTTAATTTCTTGAATGTTGAGTTTTAAACATGTAAATTAATTATTTCCCTTTCCAAGCCACCTGACATGGAAGCAAAGTATAAAAATGAAATGGTATCAAATGGAGACAAAAGGTGAGCTTGATTAATGACATAAATAATTAGCTCTTGAGAATATGGCTTAAGTTTGGGGTAACGGTAGAATTTTTTAAAGTTGCATCCCAGAATTAGACAAATGTAAACATCCAGGCATTGGAAGCACTGGGAAAGAGTTTTAGGGGCCAGTATTACTACTATAAAACTTGTAGCATGATTGAGAATATAATGATGGTCACAGTAGGCAGAAAGCTCCCAGAGACAAAGGCGAGAACAGTTGAGATGCTGAGGTCCAGTAGATGCTCTGGCCAACATCAGACTGGAGTACATGCTTTGTGGAGGCAGACAGATCCAAAAAGAAAGAAGTGGAGAGAGTAGAGTCAAGCCAAGCTTTCCCAGTTTCTTATTGCCCCAGTCACCAATCAGTTGAGAGGAGTGACTGAAGTAGGAGTATTTTTCTGATCAATGGTCCTCCATGTTGGTAGAGAATAAATGCATTAGGTGATGATGCTGTAACAAAATATCACAGAGTGGGTGATTTAAGCAACAGAAATGTATTATCTCACAGTTCTGAAGCTAGAAGTCCAAGATCAAAATGTAGCTTTGGCTTTTTTCTAAGTGCTCTCGTTCTTGTTCTTTTGGTCTTGTAGATGACCCCCTTCTCATTGGACTTTCCTTTGTGTACTTATAGCATTGGTGTCTCTTTGTGTGTCCAAATTCCCTCTGCTTATAAGAATATCAGTCAGATTGTATTAGGATCCACTTAATGATCTCATTTTAATTAATCATCTCTTTAAAGGCCCTATCTCCAAACACAGTCATACACTGAGATACTGGAGGTCAGCACCTCAACATAATTATTTAAGGGGAAGACAGATCAGTCCATAACAATCAAAGTGCCCCATAACAGCCTAGTAATAAGTAGAGATTGCACATCATGATGAATACTTCTGTAACTTCCTTTTTCCTTTTCTTCTTAGACTTTTTTTTTTTCAAGAGCTACGCTGCCTTCACAATGAGGCATGATGAAGGGCAAACCTGTAGCCAGTAACTAGTATTTATAGTTTTATTATATTCTATAATAGTTTTTTTTTATTATAGTATTAATGATGTACAGAAACGAAATGAGGAATTGCTAAGTCTATCTTTAAAAGACCATTTACCACCTGGTTTCTTGATGAACATTTTAAATTCCAGCAAGTTCGAAATGTTCCAAAATGGCTAGTCATTTCAGAAGTGCCAATAAAAATGAAAGGATAGATACCTTATTTTTTGAAAAATGAAGGATTATATTTTACCAGATATATTTTGTTATATTTCTGTGTGACAGGGAGTTCTAAAATTGCATTAAAACAATTTCCTCCTGGAGAACAGTTTGTTTTAATAAAGCTAAACACAGAGAGTAAGAATAATGATAAAGCGTGTTAGCTTTGGAACAAATAACTATAAATGAAATGAAATTAAGTGAAACCATAAAGAAAAATTATTTGTTTTTTTCCACATCATCTTTCCACAGAGACATCAAGAGCTTTATAAATGCTCATTAGTTAGGTTATCTGGTGCACTGCACTGTGGAAATTGCCTTTGTAGTCAAATGTAAAATTTTCAGATATTACAACCTGACCATGGAATCCAGAAAAAAATAGAAGTTTCTTAAAAAATTTCATATTCATGCCTTGGTTCCTATGTTCTGCTCATTCTTTGTGTATGCCATGTAAATGGGAAAGACTTATGACCAGGCCTTACCCCAAATTTCTGGATTTCATTTTAATCCACAGGCAGATATTAGAAAAAAAATGGAATCTTGAAAAAAAAAAAAAACAACTCAGTCCCTATTTTTTCATTGTGTTTAAATTACTAATTTTAATATCAAGAATTAAGACTAATTGAGTACTATACTAGTCATAATTCAAGTTACTTTTGAACACAGTGGCCATGGCAGTCTGCTAAGGATTGTGGAAATACCAACATATGGAATGAAACATAGGGTCTAGTCCCAGGGTGTTCACAGTCTAATTGGGAAATTAGACATTAACAACTGTA
Source organism: Neotragus moschatus (assembly GCA_006410615.1). NCBI lineage: Eukaryota > Metazoa > Chordata > Mammalia > Artiodactyla > Bovidae > Neotragus > Neotragus moschatus. Next base: position 601,310 of record SJYA01000597.1, on the reverse strand, counting down.
GTATAATCATAGGTTATATACAGTTTTATATACAACTGTAGTACTTGCTCATGAAGTCTAGGTTATTTAATAGAAACATAGGAAGCAAAGACTCACTTTGTTTAGATAATCAAGGAAATGTTCTCAGAGGAGAAGACAATTAACCTGGGTCTTGAAGGATGTGAAGAATTTTGTAGGAAAGTGTTTCCCAAAGGTTAAGGCAGAATATAAAAGAACAACAGAGAAAAATTGATATAAGACACAGTGATGAAACATTTGGTGTGAAAAATCAGATAATAGAGGATTTTGACTAAGACTTTGAGAAATGGGAGAAATAATATGCTTGTTCTTCAGGAAGACAGTTCTAGAAGCATGTGAGGGTAGCATGCACATAAGAGAGCAAACAGGGAGATGACTTTTCCTATGAGAGTTTACAAGCCAGGTTTTCAAGGGCAACATGAACATGATGTTCTTTCTTAGTTAACTTCTTGTTCCAAATAACCAAGAGCTTTGAAGATGTGGTTGCTTTAACACAATGTCCTCACATAGTCTCTCACAGTCTATTTCCTCCTTGAGGAGTATAACATTATCATAAACAAATAAATTCTATTTTGTCTCACCAACACAAAATCTAAATTCTTTCCAGACCACTCCTTTGTTGAACACTTTACATGTTTTTACATTGTTTATGGTTCTCATTTTTTTTCCTCAGACTCTAAACTAAATCCTATTCAAAAATCAGGTAGTCAATGATAAGTATGGCTTGTGTCTTCACTTTACAAAATCTCTCTCTCACCTCTGCTACTATTGACATCTCTTACTTGATTGTGCCATTCATTACATCTTCAGCCCATATGCCATTAAAAGTGCAGCCAAAGTTTGGCTGGAAGTCATTCTCAGATGTTTTAGAAAGCACAGCTTTTAGACCTTTAGGGAATCAGATTGGTTAGCATCACAAAGTGTTTATCCCCACTTCTTGGCTGGTGAAACTGGTCAACTTCACCCTAAGGCTTTTATTCTTTTGAACAAAATCATGATGTCTGTTGATTAATGTGTGTGAAACAAATTACACTGAAGTCTGGGAGTTTTTACTTGTGTTGGCAAATTGTTCTTAGTTTTTGATTGGTCTTCACTCAAAAATAACTCTAAAATGTGTGAATCTCTTAGTGTATTGTCTCTAGAACAACCAAATGTCTGGTTGACACCTCCATTTGGATTTATCACTGACGCTTGAAATCTAGCATGTCCAAACACAGGCTACCTTCCATAGCTCTCTTCATTTCATTAAATGGAACCATTGTTCATCCAGCTGACCAGGGTTTATACTTCAGAGATGTTCTATGCTCCTTTCTTTTTCTCATCCTTTAAATGCAATCTATCACCAAGTCCTAGTTGCAGTCTCAAAATATATCCCAGATGTAAGTTCTTCCTACCAACTTCATCACTGTTTATCAAGTAAAATGGCCTTAGTTGCTGCTTAATCCTTTCAACTAATGTCCCTGCTTTTGTCCTTGGGGTGTACTTCTATTCTTACTGTACTGGCAAAAGAATCCATCTTCTAAACATGTAAATACTATCCTCTAACTCCTTAGCACAAAATTCTCCAATACTTTCCTACTATGGTCAAAAATTATCCTTTTCACAGCCCACACCTAAAGTCCATCACCCTTTATTCTCCATCTTGGAAAATTGATTAGAAGGCTTAGCTGCACCTTCCTTTGGTGCAGGTGGAAGATTCAAGACACACAATATCCTGACGACATGAGAACTATCTGCCCAACCCTCCTCCAACCACAATGAAAACACTAAGTCAATTTCCTTTCTTACACTGTCAAGTCATTGACATTGAATCAGCTCAGGAAGCCTACCCTGTTCTTCCAAAAAGCTATATGAGGAACAAATCCTCTCATACTCTCTTGGTGTGTGTATGTGGTCATTGGTCTTGACAACCCGAACAAATTTTGAGTGGGGTGGGGTTCCATCCTTGCAGTGCTACTATCTATCAATTTATCTATCATCTGTCAATCATCTATTTATCTTCTCTCCTCATCATCTGGAGTTTTTATACGTGCCTCATTTACTTTTGGTGATGTGTATGCCTTTTGTTCCAACTTCTCCATATTTAAAATTTCTATTAAAAGACCCCCATCATTTCTACGTACAGACTTAGAGTTTAGGTCTTTATTCTCTCTCCTAAGAACTTTCTTTATATCATTTATCACCAATTATTATCACTGACAATGACTCTCCTGAACCAAACTCTGATAGGTTCCTCTGAGCCTGACTCAGCCCCATCTTTAACATGTTTTCAAGAGCCTGGTTTAGTAAAAATCCAGTGTAATCAGTTTAGCAAGGATTCCCCTTCCCCTGGTGTTTATACTTAGTAGTTTTCTATCCATAGACCCTTACCCTGATCTTTGGCTATAAATTTCTCTTTTTCCTTTCTGTCTTTAAAATTGAGCCCAATCCCCCCAATATTGCAAAAATCTATTGCAGTAGTTCCTACACTTACCAAGATAGTTTTGGATAAACTCTGTCTTTATATTCTAACAAGTGTCAGAAAAAATATTTCTTTAGCACCCACCTTTGGATATTTTGAGAAGAGACAGAGACTTCTCTTCCATTTATCAACTTGTTTGTCAGTAAGAACAGTTCATTTGCCCTAATGGGAATTTGACCTTCTTCTATTTATCTTTGTCAAATTTTCTAGCTTTTGAGAATTTAATTTTAAGTATTGTAATATTATGGTCAGAAAACACAATGTCTGTCACTTTATTACAATCTCTAATTATTCAAACTCTATCAATTTTCTTGGTGATCACTTCACACTTTTGATAATATTGACCTTGAGCACAGATACTCAAATCCAGAGTCTCTGATAGTATTCACCTACAACTAATACTTTAATGTGTAGTTTCTCTGATTGTTTTTGTTTATTTCCCAACCTGGACACCAAGAGTAAATGAATTTACTCCACATTCCATACTTTAAGTTGTACACAGAGCAAGTGCTATATTTTCTGGGAAACTTTCCTCATTTGCATTTGTAAGGAGCATATAATCCCAAGTCGTATCTTCATCCCTTCATAATAATAGCTGTAATTTCAGTTTAGACATTTTTTTCCTTCTACAATAAACACAAAAAATATCACTCTCCTCTTGGTTTGGTGATCAGTGCTTTCCCATCAGTCATGGCACAATTACTGTCACATGCTTTTCCTTTCTCCACGGTAAATGTCTCTTATGCTCTGAATAATGCTTCAGAATTCACTCAGAACAGTTTGCCAAGTGGCCATTTCAATATATTTAAATGATCTCAAGAGATAACATCTATTTACCATTCAGTATCATTGTCAAGAACCCTTAACATCATCTCTTATCAAAACATTTTTCTTTTTTCTTCTATCTTTTGTAGTTAATGGCTGAGATCTGAGACAGGTATGCTGGGCTACTCAGTCCAGGCTTTATGACTGAGCCTGGATCAGAATCCAGGAACCAGTCTTCTGCTTGGTTAGTTGAAGTACCACTATATAGATGCTCTCAGAACTGAGAAAGCTAAAAAATCCACTGACCGAGCTCACAAGAAATTGAAACATAAAACAAAATGTTCCTCTATTCATAAATAAAACATGATAAAACTAACCAAAAACCAGAATGTTTATACTGTTTGATTAGCAAATTATATTTCTAGAATGAAAACAGCTATATGGGAAACTATAGTATTTTCATGTGAACCTGATATGACAACAAAGCTATCATAAAGGCTGGTATAAGAGACCTACCATATTGTGATGAACCACTTCCATGCTCAGGGACAATTCTGACAAGCTGAGATTCAGACCTTCTCTTAAATGGTTTTCTTCTATCCTTGTCTCCAAGCAGACCACTTTCTCTCCATTCACATATTCCTTCATGGGACAATAGCTTCAAAATAATAACAATCTTATATTAAATGCCTATAATGCTCCTAATGTTTTAATAAAATAATAATAATGATGATAAACATATTAATTCCAAACTCCAGATGCTGCTCTAAACAACTTGTTTATCCTCATAGCAATCTTATGAAGCAGGGGCTTCCTACAATCTTTTTTTTTTAATTTTTATTTTTTAGTTTGTTTTGCTTTACAATACTGTACTCATTTTGCCATACATTGACATAAATCAGCCATAAGTGTACCTGAGTTCCCAATCCGGACCCCCTCCCTTCCCCCTTCCTCCCCACACCATCCCTCCAGATCATCCCCACCCATCAGTCCCAAGCCTTCTGCATCNCGGGGATAGGGTGCTGGCAAGCCCTGTGCCCACCTCACGCATGTGGATCTGGGCTCGCTGCTTGAACACAGACATGCTGGACACGTCAAAACGCTGCTGCAGCCCGTCGAGCCGCAGCGGCTCCATCTTCTCGTAGCAGCTGTGCATCTTGAGAGGGTGGTACGCCAGCTGGGACAGCTTCTCCATGTACTGCAGGGAGGCAGGGACACACGAGGGACCTGAGCTGGGGCCACCGGAGGGGCCGGGCAGCCCCTGCAGCCCCTGGGCCCTCGAGTACAGGCTCCAGGGCTGGCACTGACATTAGGGAAGGCCATCCGGGGGTGGTGACCACCAGGGAAAGCGCTGGAGGACCTGGGACAGGAAAGACGAGGATCTGGAGGCAGGAGCGGGGTACGCTGTGTGGAGACAGGCTGGCCCGGTGCTGGGCGATCCTGGGCAAATCGCTCACCATCTCTGAGCCTTGGTTTCCTCGGCCTCCAAATCTGGAGATGGGTTTTCATGATCTCCAGGGTCCTCTATGGTTCTCAAAGTCTGTGATTACTATTGTCAATGGAACGTCTCAGTTTGGGGTGGAGAAGAGGCTCAGATCACAGGGCCAATTCTGTCTCCCAGACCTGACAACCACGTGGGCTCCCGGCAGTGGACCACCCCAACATGGGGCCTGTGGGAGGCCGCTCAACCCGAGAACCAGTAACTCAGAAGCGAGACAGGCTGGCTCCATCTGTGAGGGGCACAGATGGCATCTATGGACGTGCCCAGCTCCATGCCTCCTGCAGATCCTCTGTTCACAGGTTATGCCCAGGAGGGAAAGGGCCTGCCCTCATCAGAGTGAGGGCCTGACGGGGGCCAGACCAGACCCAAAACCAAACCTGGGGCCCGCCTCACCTCGCCCAGCTTGTCGATGCCACCCTCGTTGAGGACGTTCAGGTTCATGTCGGTGACTTCCTTGAAGAAGACATCCCGCACTTCTGTGAAGCCCTGGCTGGTGGGAACCATGAGGGCCTCCAGGATGGATGGGATGTAGGGCTGGACGTGGTTCCGGACACAAACCTCCGCCTTGGGGAGGATGGAAGCTGCGCCGAGGTAGCTGGTTAGCGGACGGTACCCCCAGGAGCAACCCCCACCATCCCAGGTCCCTAAGCTAGAGGCAGGCAGCTGTGTCATTCTCTAGAGAAGACCACTGTGACCTCATGAGCAAGGGAAGGGCTCTTGAGGAATGGTTAACAACGGAGCACAGGTAACAGGCATTCTCAGGTCGGATCCTCAAATTCCTGAAACTATGACGTCAAGAAACGAAGAAAACGGCCATAAAGGTCTCAAGGTCAGCAGTTTCTCCATTTAGATGGCGGAAGAGAAAACTCACCTTTGAGGGCCGGAGCGGGATCTTGCTTCCTTGTTTTTTAAAAAAATGAAAACCACTCCAGTGGATTCAAGGGGTCTCTGGGTTGTGCAAACCCTGAGCCCAAATTCTGCTCTGGCTCAGCCTAAACTGTGGAAAAGGCAACCTCCCCCAGGCAGGGACAATCTCCAAGAGGTCCCACCAAGGCATTTTCACCCAAGGGTGTTCTGACGTCCCTCCTCCCCTGTCAGGCTAATGCTGTTTGTTCCACATCAGTCAACGTCAACTCAGTGTCCTCGCCGGCTCACGCCGAGTACAACTGGTAGAGAGTAACCCTTGGGAAACTGATGACTGCCACAACCATGGCCAGCGGGTGTGTGGCGGGACAGCAGTGAGCAAAAGGATCCCACCAGGCTCAGGACAGGAAGGAGCACCAGCTGACCCGGGAAAGCACAGGCAGGCTCAACGTGGGTCAACCGAAGTCCAGATGATGTTGCTAAAATGGCCCGTGATAAATCTGATTGCCCGAAGATGAACAGAAGGCTGGAACCTCCTAGCATCACTTAGGTCACCAAGATCTGGGTCTATAGAGACAAAAGCCACCTGGGACTTCCCCAGTGACCCAGTGGTTAAGGCTTCCTGCAGTGGAAGTGCGTGTTCGATCCCTGATCAGGGAACTAAGATGCCACTGGCTGCACCATAAGGCCAAAGAAAAGAAGTAACAGCCACCAAACGACTCACAGGGGCTGGAAGAGCAAGGGCTCAGATTTAACTCTGGCTTTTAAAAAATAATCAGTGACTCAAGTCACCGCTGTGACATGTACATGGATCCCTGAAAGAGGCAGGAGGGAGGCCCTGATCCCCAAGGGTGGGTGGTCCCAGCCCGCCCACCCCGTGATGACAACCAGAGCAGGTGGCCTGCCTACCTCGGATCTTGCTGGCCAGGTGCTCCTTGGAGGTGATGATCTGGTCCATGTCGGTGCGGATGACTGCCTCCATGGCCGGCCGGGCCAGCTGCAGCTTGGACAGCACGGCCTCAAAGCGAGCCTTGGCCTGTTCATACACCATGCGGTACACGGCATCCGAGATCTGTGGGCAGGGTGTCGGTGCCGGGGTCAGCGTCAGGCTGGGGGTGCCGGGCAGCCGTGGGGCCCCCACCCCCACTCTTGAGCCCGGACCACCCACCTGGATCCACTGCCTCTGTCGCTCCTGCGGCTTCCCCTTCAGCCGAGGGACCAGCTCTGCTTTCAGCTCAGGGCCCAGCTCCTCCATCACCAGGTTACTCAGAATCTGGGACCAGGAGGCAGGGGCAGGGTTTGGAGCGTGCCCAGCCCCTCTCCACATTCCGGCAAACCCAGCCACTCAAGTCCCCGTCAAAGCCGCCCTTTGCTCCACATCGCCACTACCCTGTCTCCAAGCATCCTTCCCAGAGGCCCTGGATGATCTGCTTGGCTGTACGGCAGGATCCAGCAGGGGCCCCAGCTCAGGACCTCTGCACGTGCAGCCTCCCCATTTAGAATACTCCCCCAGCCCCCTTGCCGGCACGTGGAAGTCGAATGTGTTTCTCCTGCTAGACAGAGAGCTCCCTAGGGGCCAGGCCTGTGCCCCTCTTATTCTCAGTGGCACCCAGCCCCTAGTCCAGGGTCGGTGCTTGGGTAACAACTGAACAAAAATGACCACCTGTGTGGCCCACCTCAGCCTCCACCCGTCCAAACCTGAGCTTGTCATCTAGGTCCAAACCTGCAGCCGGCGCCCAGGGGCCCCGCCGGTGTGCTGAGTCCACCCTCTGGGCCCCGGGTGGACTTCCGCAGCCTCCCCGGCCTCACCTGAACCTCGTTCCCACAGAGCATCTCCCAGGTGCCGTACAGCTCCTTGGACTGGCGGTACATGCGGATGGCGTCTGTGAACGCAGGGCCCTCCACCTTGGAGTCTTCAGGAATCCCTGCCCGGGGAGAGGGACAGAGGGAGCAGGTTGGCAGGACGGCCCCCGCCTGAGGCCCCCACCGCTCTCGCAGTAACAGCGACAGGCGAGGCTGCAGTGACAGTTAACAGCAGTAACAACCCGCCAGCAGCAGCAAGACAACCCTCCTTCGTACCCTCCTCATCTCCTTAAGCACCCCCACCAGCCCAAGACATGGGCGCCGTCGCTGCTTCTGCTTTCACAGACGAAGAAACAGGTTCCAAGGTCAGGCCACCGCCACGGGGCCAAGGCCACTGAGTGGCAGAGCCAGGACCACTGGGGGAGCCCACCCTCCCTCCCACCAGGAGAGGCCTCGAAACACAGCATAGGGGGTGCCAGAGGCGCCCAGAGAGCCCTCCTCCATCAGGGGCCTGCATACTCCCCCCATAGAGGGCCAGATGGTAAATGCGCGCAGCTTTGCAGGCTGGTGACCTCCGTCCCAGCCATTCCACCCGCTGCCGTAGCAGCAAAGTTAGCGTGGACGGTGTGAACGAACGGGCCAATAAAACTGGATTTACTCAGACAGGCGATGGGCCCAGTTTGGCTCCCTGGCTGTCATTTGCCAAGCCTTAAAGGGCCTCAGTGTTCCCTTCTGAACAGTGGGAGCTATGACCAGCCTGGCCTCACACACCCATGGGGGAGCTGCAGGGACCACAGTGTGGACTGGGAAGGCCAGGGCCTGGCTGCAGGCCTGGTGGGCACTCCCTGCGTCAGGAACTGCAGCCCCAACTGGCTCCTGGGGCCTAGGTCTGCTGTGCCCACCACTGTGCATCCGGGAGGCTGGGAACACCAATCCGCTGCTTTTGTTAGAGGAGGTGGTGGGGGGGCCCAGAGGAGTTTGCCCACCTCCCCCATGCTGATCAGGGGGTTGCTGAACAAGACGTGGACCTCTGCCTGGGTGCTGGGGAGGCAGGCTGCAGGAAGCTGCAACATCCCACTTTGGGAAGACGTGGTTAAACACCTCAGAGCCTGGCAGGAGGTGGCCCCCTGCCTGGCCTTGTGCCTCTGACCACTGTGTCCCCAGATCCAAACAGCAGCCGGGGCCTCTAAAATCCCAGCTCCCACTGTGATGACTATAGAATGAGTCACCCCCACAGAAAAAAAGCCCCTCTCTGGAGTGGAGAGGGCCTCTCCTTCCACCATCCGGGTGACCCAGGAATCACTGCTGTTCAGGGCTGGAGGGGGGCTTAGCAATGGACAAACAGGCCCAGAACCCAGCCTGGCAGTGGCAGCTCCCAGGACTGGGATGGGGCCCTGAGCATTTCAGAACCTGCATCCAGGAGGGAGTGACAGGGGCAGAGCAGGACGGTCCCACAGAGCCCTGGGCTGGGTGCTGCCCAGCTGGGCTAGGGGAGGAGGCAGGCTTAATTAAGGAGGGAGACACTGTCTCCCTGGGACTAGGTTTTGCCTAGAAAATCCGGCCGTGTGTTATACACGCAGCCTCTCTCATGCACGGGCATTTGCATTCTGCAGACAGCAAGCTGGGCGTGCTGGGCAGGGGCTGCTTTCCAGGTGGCAGGACGGGCTGGGCAGCAGCAAGGAGGCAGCTGACATCCCAGGCTCTGGCCAGTCAGGCGTGAAGCATCAGACCTCAGGACATCCCTACTCTGCACGCCGAGGGGCTGAGTCAAAAGTGAGGGTGGCCCCTCCTGAGCCCTCCCCCCGAGCCTGGCTGTTGGGGACTGACTTGGGTCCCGACAAAGTGCTGCGCTGAAGTCCTGACCCCCAGCTGCTCAGAAAGGGGCCATGTCTGGATGCGGAAGCTTAGGTGTGTGCATGTGCGTGCCCAATCACTTCAGTCGTGTCCGACTCTGCGTGACCCCCTGGTCCATAAACCCACCAGGCTCCTCTGCCCATGGGCTTCTCCAAGCAAGAATCCTGGAGTGGGTTGCCATTTCCTCCTCCAGGGGACCTTCCCGACCCAGGGACTGAACCCGCGTCTCTTGCATCTCCTGCCTTGGCAGGAGGGTTCTTTACCACTAGCGCCCCCTGAGAAGCCCAGGACTTAGGTAATTAAGTTAACAGAAGGGGATGAGGCCGGGCCCTGGTCCGGTATGACTGGTGTCCTTATAAGAAGAAATCTGGACAAAGGAACAGGGCACACACAGAGCAAGGACTATGCGATGACCCCAGGGAGACGCTGGCTGCCTCCTAGTCAAGGAGAATCAGAAGAAAACAACCCTGCTGACACCTGGATGTGGGGCTTCCAGCATCCAGAACTGCGCAAAAGCTAACTTCTGCTGTTGAAGCCACCCGGGCCGTGGCCCTTTGTTACGGCAGCCCCCGGTAGGCTGAAGCTGAGACCCCACACGTGCCCACACGCGTTCCCGCATGCAGCTCTCAAGGGGCTGGTGGCTCTCAAGGTCCAGGGAAGCAAAGTCACACAGTCACTGTGAGGGTGGCTGCCCCAGGCTGGAACCCAGGCCCAGTGGCTCCAGCGAGACCTGGAGGCTTCCCGCCTGCCGTGGGGTCCTCGGGGTCAGGCTGAGAAAGGAAGTGGCACTCCTCAGTCCCACATAGGAGGGGGACGGTGGGCAGACAGGAAGAGGCCTTGACCTCGGCACCCCCGCCGGCCCCAAAGCCCAGCTCAGCGCCCCTGCTGCCCCCAGCTGCTCCAGGAATGCAGGATGTGAGGGGGACCCTGGACAAGCTGGCGTCCACCCAGCTTGGCCTCCTCCAGCCCCCCCTCCACTTCCTGGCAGCCCCCGGAATGAGCAATTCCAGGCCTCACAAATTCCAGACCCAGCCTCCGAGGAAGCTGAGAACTTTCCCACAGTTCTGGGGCGGGTGGGGGTTAGGGGAGGCTCCTCTGAAACCGCCCCATCAGCTCCGGACACCGAGTTGCAGGATGCCCCTGCTCCCTACCCGGCCCCAGCAGCTCTCCTCTGGCCTCCCCGCCTGCCCACAGACCCACACCCACCCGCTCAGCCTCCCAGCTGAGCGCTCGCTATGTGCCAGGCACAGGGCCAAGAGCTCTACCCAGGACCCGCCCGTTGATTCCTCCCCATAATCTAGCAATCAAGTTGATCACAACCACCACTGTGCATGTGGGGAAATGAATGGCAGCTCTTCTCCCCGCTGGCTGGTCCCCACCCAGCCTGGCCTGGGGTCACCTGCCAGGTCTGCCATTAGCCTTGGAAATCTGGAGAAGGAGGGGCCTGGGCCAGGGAGGGAGGGGAGGGAGGGAGCGGGGAGGAGGAAGGGAGGCGAAAAGGTGGGCCAGGCGGTCAGAGCCCAGATTGCTCTGCCCAGTCCCGGCCCCTCAGCCCCCAGGGATCTGGAAACAGGAGGCCTTTTGTGGGTGGCAGGGGTTGGCCTGACCAAAGACCTGGTTCCTGCTGCCCAGCAGATTCCAGCTGGGGCAGAGGCGGCCCTGGAGAATGGAAAGGACAGAGGACAGGTGAGGTGAGCCAAGTCACCACACGGCCCACCTCTAGGCGTGGGTGCCCATGGTCAGGCCTCCAAGTGGAGCTGTGCCCAAGGTGTGCCAGCAGCCAGGGAGTGTGGAGCAGGGATGGGGCGAGGGTCGAGGGGGTGGTCACCCGGAGGGAAGTTCAGGGTCTGGGACAGGGCTGTTCCTCCCCCAGGGGCAGAAAGCCCCTCGTCTCCCACACCCTCCCACTAAGAGACAATCAAGCCTTTCTGATCAAACTCCTGTGAGCCTCACAAGGCCCTCCGGACCTGACCCCAGTGCCCCGCCAGTCCCATTTCCGGGCACCCCCTCCCAAGTTCAGGCCCTCAAGCATCCTCCTCTGAAGCACCCCCACGCCAGGCCTCCCTTCATGCTCGCTGGGACCTCTGTCTGGAACACGCCTCCCTCTGTTCTAGAATTATGCATCCTTCAGGTCTCAGCTGAACCATTGCCTCCTCAAGGATGCCGCCCTCATCAACCCCTCCGCCCACAGAAGCTCAGCAACCCTCCAGTATATACACACCCTCCAAGCTCCCTGGGTGGCTCCCACCCAGCGCGGAGCACAGTCCTGACTCATCACCCCCTGGTATCCTCGTCTGTTTGACATCTGTCCCCCTACCCCTCAGCTGCCAGCAGGGAGGGACCAGGGGAGGGGAGGGACCAGGTCTTGCTTCCCTGTTGCATTCTCAGCACCCAGCCCTGGGTCTGGTTCAGAGAAACACTGAAAGCTTTGTTGAATGAATAAGTGAGCCGGAAGAGACCTTGTAACTTTACAGACGAGAACGAGGCCCTGAGTGGGGAAGGGAAGTTCCTACACTACCAGGCAGGTCAGTGATAAGAAAGAAATGACACCATAAAAAGATCTTTAACAAGAACTGTGAATCCTCCTAAACCCTCTCAGACACAGGAGAAGATATTATCCCCATTTTACAGAGACTCCAAGAGGCAAGTTGGTCTCCTAANGCCCTCATCAACCCCTCCGCCCACAGAAGCTCAGCAACCCTCCAGTATATACACACCCTCCAAGCTCCCTGGGTGGCTCCCACCCAGCGCGGAGCACAGTCCTGACTCATCACCCCCTGGTATCCTCGTCTGTTTGACATCTGTCCCCCTACCCCTCAGCTGCCAGCAGGGAGGGACCAGGGGAGGGGAGGGACCAGGTCTTGCTTCCCTGTTGCATTCTCAGCACCCAGCCCTGGGTCTGGTTCAGAGAAACACTGAAAGCTTTGTTGAATGAATAAGTGAGCCGGAAGAGACCTTGTAACTTTACAGACGAGAACGAGGCCCTGAGTGGGGAAGGGAAGTTCCTACACTACCAGGCAGGTCAGTGATAAGAAAGAAATGACACCATAAAAAGATCTTTAACAAGAACTGTGAATCCTCCTAAACCCTCTCAGACACAGGAGAAAATATTATCCCCATTTTACAGAGACTCCAAGAGGCAAGTTGGTCTCCTAAGATCATGTTGCTGGAAAGTGGCAGAATCAGGGTTTTTACTCTGTGATTCAGGAACTCAACAACCACATCCCTCTGGAAACAATTTCCTATATTTTTTTCTCAGCATCACAGAACAGTCTTTATCAAGGGAGAAGGTTAAGGGCAGCATGACAATGGTTTCCAAAAACCAGAAGGAAAACTGGTGGTTGGTGGCTCAGTTGGTAAGTCACGTCTGACTCTTTGTAAATNCATTCTGACTGGTGTAAAATGGTACCTCATTGTGGTTTTGATTTGCATTTCTCTGATAATGAGTGATGTTGAGCACCTTTTCATGTGTTTGTTAGCCATCCGTATGTCTTCGTGTTCTTTACAAAAAGTGTATAAAATGTAAATATTGGTAAAAATAAGGGCTTAAAGCTCAACATTCAGAAAACGAAGATCATGGCATCTGGTCCCATCACCTCATGGGGAATAGATGGGGAAACAGTGGAAACAGTGTCAGACTTTATTTTTCTGGGCTCCAAAATCGCTGCAGCTGGTGATTGCAGCCATGAAATTAAAAGACGCTTACTCCTTGGAAGGAAAGTTATGACCAACCTAGATAGTATATTCAAAAGCAGAGACAGTACTTTGCCAACAAAGGTCCATCTAGTCAAGGCTATGGTTTTTCCAGTAGTCAGGTATGGATGTGAGTGTTGGACTGTGAGGAAAGCTGAGCACCAAAGAATTGATGCTTTTGAACTGTGGTGTTAGAGAAGACTCTTGAGAGTCCCTTGGACTGCAAGGAGATCCAACCAGTCCATTCTGAAGGAGATCAGCCCTGGTATTTCTTTGGAAGGAATGATGCTAAAGCTGAAACTCCAGTACTTTGGCCACCTCGTGTGAAGTGTTGACTCATTGGAAAAGACTCTGATGCTGAGAGGGATTGGGGGCAGGAGGAGAAGGGGACGATCAAGGATGAGATGGCTGGATGGCATCACTGACTAGATGGACGTGAGTCTGAGTGAATTTGAGAGTTGGTAAAGGACAAGGAGGCCTGGTGTGCTGCGATTCATGGGATCGCAAAGAGTAGGACACGACTGAGCAACCGAACGGAACTGAACTGAACAATCCACTACCCAGCTTAAGAAACAGAACATGCATCTCCCTCCTTTCCTACATTATCTCAATGGACCAGTATCTCGATTTTGTTTTTAGTGACTCCCTTTCTTCTTTCTGGGCTTATTCGATTGACTTTCTATCTTATTGATTTGGAAGGCTTTTTTCTCCACTATATTCTGAATATCAGTATTTTAGGTTTCCTATAAGATGCTAATATCTTCTCCCAGTTTTTGGTTTTTATTTTCACCATCTTTACTTTATATTTTGCAATTAATTTTAATGTAATCCAATTTATCACTCTTTCTAATTTAAAATTATTTTTTTTTCTTGTTGAAAAAAAACTCTTTCTAATCCTGTGGTTGTAATAATATTCAATATTGCCTTCAAACAATTAGGTGGTTTGGTTTTCACCCTTTAGAAATGATTTTTATGAATATTGTAGCAGGGAGGTAATTATTTACATATTCTAGATAAACAGAGGCAAGGACATTGTTTTACTCAAGGTTTACAGATGTTAATTTGTAGAGCTAAGATTTAAACTCAAGCAGTCTGCTTTTGAAGTCCATACTTCTATATCTGCCTCTGAGGATATTATTAGAGAAATTATATAGACATAGAAACTGAGGCCCAGCAAGGTTAGGTGACTTGCTCAAGGTCACAGAATCGGTAAGGGCTACAGACAGTATGCAAACTTCCACACTCCTTAGACCAGAGTTTTTATATTTCCCTTTATAAGTCCTGTCTTCTAAGGACCACATGCTGGTCTGTGGATTCTATTCCCACAAATGAATGCTTTGCTCTCCGTTTTATTTTGGGAGTCATTTTCTTCTCTTCTGCAAAGAGCTGGCTTTACTTGTACTCTCTGAACTTCACTTGTTTAACCCGCAAATTAAAAAATTTATCTCCTGGTTTTGTATTAATCTTATCTCAGCTTTTTCTGATTCATCGCATCACTTTATTTCCTAATCTGAATTGATATGTAATTTTCACCTCTTAGAGCCCCATCTGCTGACCTTCTAATATTCTGCATTCAGATTCTATTTATAGAGGATAATCTTACTTTGAGCTTCAGGTTACCACTTTTTCAGTGATTGCAATTAACACTTCAAGGGTTTCTTTGATCTTGCTCCTTCCCTTATCCTTTGGCTCATCTTTTACTATTTCTTCTACTTAATATTGTTTCATTTTTTCCTTCATTCATTCAACCAGCACACACTCAATTCTACATTCCAACTCTAAGGCACTGTTCTAGATGCTGAAACAAAACATGCTCTCACCCTCATAAAGCTTTCATCCTAGTGGAAAGGCAAATAATAAGCAAACAAGTAGAGGCATAACATGTCAGATGATGTAAAGTGCTATGGGAAAGGAAAGGAAACAGGTCAGGTTGAGTTGTTTTTTTTTTAATTAATTAATTTATTGTATTGCTATGCAAAAGAACAAACAATTGACAAATATCCTAAGTCCTAGATTTGGCTCACTGTTTTATTTATTTAGAATTTTATTATTTTTCAAATATTTGTATTCAATTTTGCTTACGCTCAGCTATTTCTCTAGAGTCAATGACAATAGCTGACTTTTTCTTGTCATGCCTTGCAGGGAAAGAGTTAAAGGTAAACTTTTTGGTAAAAGTCGACTACTGTTTCTGACTCCTGAAGATAATATAAATGCTCCCTTTTGTGGTTACTGGGAGTTCAAAGGATGCAACCTTGTCACTTCTGGGTTTTTAGGGTGTCTTTGACTCAGCCTAAATTATCTCAAAGTACAGCCTTTATGTATACAAGTGACTCTTTCTATTTTACTGATATATATTCCTCTGCCCAAAATGCCATTTGTTCTATTGTTACATATTGAAATTCTGCTTGTCTTTCAAAATCCAAATCAAATACCATCACCCAATTTCTTGCAATGAATACTTCTCTGACTCTCTGAAGCAGAATCCAAGTGCATACCCAAGCATGCTTCATCTCTCTTAGCTGTTTATGCCTACTCTTGCAGTATTTTAGTATCAAACACATGGAGTCCCTTAGTATATGCAATTGCAATTTCCGTAAAAAGATCGACTTTAGGGAACCTCAGTTACAATAATATTTTTTATTTAAGACTGTAAGTTCGTCAACAACCACAATCTAACAGTCTTATTTTATAAACTTTTAGATGTATTTATTGGACCAAGTTGAATGGCATGATTAGTTGGATTGAATAGTCTTTCCTTCTTCTATAAATCATTTAAGATATTCTCTATGCCTTGAACTGTGTCATGAAGTAATGATAACGTGAATATAACAGAGATCTTGTCTCATAGACGGTGGGGGAGACAGATGAGATGACAACATTCAGTGTAGTGGAAATGCAGCAGAGAGCCAGCACGATTTCTTAGTTACCAGCTTTGACACTTGCTTTTTGTGGAGCTTTGGATATGTCTCTTAGTCCATTGGTACCTAAAATTTTCCACTTACAAAATGAGAAGAGTAAATTCCCATCTTTCAAGGAGATTTTTAGGTGTCGAGATAAAGGCCAACATAATTATCAATAAATGGGAGTCATTATTATCATTGTAGTATGACGTTGCAAAAATGTGAAAGTGTTAGTTGCTCAGTCCTGTCCAACTCTTTGTGACCCCATGGACTATAGCCCCCAGGCTCCTCTGTCCATGGAATTCTCCAGGCAAGAATACTGGAGCAGGTAGCCATTCCCTTCTCTTCCTGACCAAGAGATCAAACCTAGTCTCCTGCATTGCAGGTAGATTCTTTGCCATCTGAGACATCAGAGCATATCAGCTAATTTGAAAGCAGACAAGACTGTTAAACCAGTTCAGGCTGGAGAATAAATCCAGATGATAAAATCAATACCATGGTATGTTCACTCAAACCAGACTTGTTCTTGGGGGCACAACACTACTTGTAGAGATGACCACTATCAAGATGACCTCAAAAATCATGTTTAAGAGAATGGGAAAGTAGGTAACAGTTATTGAATCATCGTTGTTTGTTAGATTTTTATTAAATGTCATGTACATTATTTCATTTGATCTTCACAATAACCATTCAAGGAAGTGGGCATTGTTATTCCTTTAGTATAGGCGTAGAAAGTGAGATTCAAAGAAGTTAAATGTTTGCATTTCTAACACTATAGCCTAAAAACAGCCAATTATACTTCAACAGATGTGTATGTATGTGTATAATGTATAAAGAAACTATAGCCATTTTACTACAGAGCATGTTATTAAACAGTGAGTTTTCAACATCTGCCCTCTAACTATAATTCAGATGTGTTTATAGAACAATGCAATCCCTTTGCCAAGTCAAATGATGCATAATGTACTGTCTAACGTAACAACAAAAACGTTAACGTGTCCTTTGAAANATGTATGTGTATAATGTATAAAGAAACTATAGCCATTTTACTACAGAGCATGTTATTAAACAGTGAGTTTTCAACATCTGCCCTCTAACTATAATTCAGATGTGTTTATAGAACAATGCAATCCCTTTGCCAAGTCAAATGATGCATAATGTACTGTCTAACGTAACAACAAAAACGTTAACGTGTCCTTTGAAAATTTCCCATCTGACTTTTCACGATGTAGTAGACATAGGACTACTGTCCAATAGAAGAGTCATCTTTACCCTCTCACATAAGTAGACAGTTACTGTACCTCCTAGGTAGTAGAATAGTAGAATATGATTTCTCGATGGAATCATCTATATGTTGAGATCATCACTGTTATTACATAGTCCATGTTAATACAAAAAGCATAATTAAACATTGTTATCAATTTTGTCTGTGCCTCCAGTGGCAAACCAGAGGCTGTTCTCTTTGCTTCGTTTTCTTTGAATTACTAGAACATTGTTCACTCTACCTTGCATTTCATATATCCTGAGAGATAGTCAAGCCCTTGATGTTGTAGTCCTTTAAGAAAATACTTAAAACAGCTTTTATGAAAATATTGCTGTATATTCAAGACTGAACATTAGGGTTCTTCTGCTCTGCCTCAATGATTTTTTAAAAAATGTAGATTCATATCTATATATGATATATATATATTTAATGTTGTTTATTGATGTTTTTGAACTTTGGTGCTGGAAAAGACTCTTGAGAGTCTGTTGGACAGCAGGGAGATCAAGCCAGTCAATACTAAAGGAAGTCAACCATGGATATTCTTGGAAAGACTGATGATAAAGCTAAAGCTCCAATACTTTGACCAGCTGACTCATTGGAAAAGACCCTGATGCTGGGAAAGATTTAATGCAAAAGGAAAAGAGGGCAACAGAGGGTGAGATGGTTGGATGCCTTCCCAATTCAATGGACATGAGTTTGAGCAAACTCTGGGTGCTAGTGAAGGACAGGGAAACCTGGCATGCTGCAGTTCATAGAATTGTAGAGTCAGACATGACTCAGCAACTGAACAACAATGTTCTTTATGTAAATAAATACTTTAAATGTGTATGTGTGAGTACATCCATCAACAATATTCTTCCCAATAAAACAAACAAGATATTAAAAATGAGGATACTTTTTAAAAAAAATGAGCACAGTGATAAATGCTTCCTTGATGATTCAGTGGTAAAGAATCCACCTGCAATGCAGGAGACACAGGAGACATGGGTTCAATCCCTGGGTCAGGAAGATACTCTGGAGGAAGAAATGACAACCTACTCCAGGATTCTTGCCTGGAGGATCTGGTTGACAGAGGAGCCTGGAGGAGTCCATAGTTGTGAGGAGTTGGACATGATTGAGCGACTGAACACACACAGGCGCGTGTACACACACACATACACACACACAGTGACAAATGTGCCCAGGTCTTCAAATCTAAGGATCATTCAGCTAGCAGTTTTAATATCAAAGATAAAAATGACAAGTAAAATAAATATCTTTTTCTACGATAAAAGGTAGATGACTGTTTCAAGCCTAGATCTGTCATAACTGAAGTGGCCTTGTGGTATTGCATCCTTATGCCTTAGCAACAAGGAAAGTGAGAAGAATTTAAAAAGACAGTGCCAGGCTCTGGGAGATTGGCTCTCTCAGCATACAAGCTCTAGCATGGTTTGGGCAGACCTCACCAGGCTGTGCTCAGGGGAGGAGGAGGAAGAGGAATGTCCAACCTGGCCTGCGAGGCTCAGCGTGGCCTCTAAACAGTGTGGGTGGTGGGCACATAATATCAATCCTGCTGTCAGGATGCTGCAATGACTCTCACCATCTTGGACAGGAAATCAAGGGACCACCAAAGAAAAGAAAACAATCAGCTTGTAAGGGCTGGATAGTTTCAGAGCAATTCAGGTTATTAAGCAAATGGAGAAGGCTAAGGAACCTACCTTGTCTTCTGGAGATAAAAGTATTAACACAGTATAGAGATTGTGGAGCACAGAATACTGTGACTCAGAAGCTTTTTGGACTCAACCAGGAGCTTTTCCATGCACACTGACACTGGACCCACTGACTTCGTAATGCAGATCAAAGCCCCTCACATGACAGCAAGAAAGCTTCTTCTGTAGCCTCTGACTTTGCCATCATTGACTCAGAGAGACAGAGAGGTAAGCAGAGAGCTTGAAAAGGTAAAGTTGAAATTAGATTGACCTGTAATTGTAGTCTTTTACTGACCTATCAGATAGGTCTGCCTTGAGAGGCAGAAGGAATAACTTCTATTCTGCATTAAGACTAAAGATATACCCTTTGCAGCTAATATTTCAAAATTCTTCATTAGGGATTTCCCACTTTGAAAAACAAAAAATCTTCCTATCCATATTCCAAGTCAGCATTTTGGGGGACCATAGTGACCTGAAGAAAGAATAACAGAGTGAATGTCAAAAACATAATGCCTTAAAGGACAAAGGCAAAGACAACCTTCATTTCTGTGATGTTTTTCACATAACTGAGTGTCCCCAAATACTTCACAAAGCATTTAATTACATGCTAGCAGCAGAGGAAATGCTGGCATTGCTGCATGCCAGCTTCAGCCCACGTAAAGCAAGGAATGTCAAGTTAACTCACTAAGTGTAAGGAATTTGCAGAAAGCTCACTCCCAGCCTTTTCTCTTGAAAGCAAAGCACAGCTTCTTATTTCTTATCGCTTACACATTTCATGCAGGATGAAGTAGCCTATATATACTGCTTCCTAGCAGGCAGTCAAGGGATGATAGTCAAGACAAAGTGGTAAAAGTGGGTGCTATCTGCAACCTAAGATTCCACAGAAAAAGACCTGAACATCTAGGAGTATGTCAGAATGATGGGGAGAAAAGCATCTGAGAACTTCAGCTGGAAAGAGACAGAGTTGGCAAGGCCAGGTATATATATAAAATAGACTGGGGACATTTTAAATTTTGCTTTAAAGGTTGGCCTACATTTCAACACACCCACTCTCTTTAGATTCATAGGTAACAAAGAGTTCCCACGAACTCTTTGCAGGAGCCCTTAGTGCAAGGATGGCATGATTGACCAGACCCTGAAATAGTTCAGCTGTGGACCTGGATGACCCATGGCCTTGAAGCCTGAAATTCTAACGTCCTTATATAGAAGAACTTCTTATATTTTAGTAGAATGCATGCTTAGTTGCTCAGTCATGTCTGACTCTGCAACTCCATGCACTAGGCTCCTCTGTTCATGGGATTCTCCAAGCAAGAATACCAGGATGGGTTGCCATTCCCTTCTTCAGAGAATCTTCCCAATCCAGGGATCAAACCTGTACTGCAGGTGAATTCTTTACTGTCTGAGCCACCAGGGAAGCCCTTCGTAGAATGTGATCATGAATAAATATATAGATAGCAAAGAGTCTAGACTAAGCAAGAACCTTATGAGGAAGAAACTGATATCTCACTGAAATGAGTTCAGGGTTTATTTTGTAGAGAAAGGGCATCTATTAAAATATTTTAAGCAAATGACAAGATAATTATGTATTCAATTTCTTAGAAAATATGTACTAAATATACGCTTGTGTGCCAGGCATTGGGGATAAGTGAAAAAACCTTCAAGGTAGCAGGCTTCCCTGGTAGCTCAGACCTTAAAGAGTTTGCCTGCAGTGCAGGAGACTACAGTTCAATCCCTGGGTCAGTACGATTTAGTAGAGAAAAATTTTTGTGTAAATAAATATGTATAGTTAGATATCAGTAGTGCTATAGTAATATTATATTTTATGTTTATTTAAGGACGACAATAGTTAGAACTGGACATGGAACAACAGACTGGTTCCAAATAGGAAAAGGAGTATGTCAAGGCTGTATATTGTCACCCTGCTTATTTAACTTATATGCAGAACACATCACGAGAAACTCTGGGCTGGAAGAAGCACAAGCTAGAATCAAGATTGCCAGGAGAAATATCAATAACCTCAGATATGCAGATGACACCACCCTTATGGCAGAAAGTGAAGAGGAACTAAAAAGCCTCTTGATGAAAGTGAAAGAGGAGAGTGAAAAAGTTGGCTTAAAGCCCAACATTCAGAAAACGAAGATCATGGCATCTGGTCCCATCACTTCATGGCAAATAGATGGGGAAACA
>SJYA01000597.1:490464-575586 GCA_006410615.1 Neotragus moschatus | reverse complement strand
CAAAACCAATATAATATTGTAAAGTAAAAAAAAAAAAGAATGTAATGTCTTCAAAAAAAAGGCAGAGACATTACTTTGCCAACAAAGATCCGTCTACTCAAGGCTATGGTTTTTCCAGTGGTCATGTATAGATGTGAGAGTTGGACTGTGAAGAAAGCTGAGCACCGAAGAACTGATGCTTTTGAACTGTGGTGTTGGAGAAGACTCTTGAAAGTCCCTTGGACTGCAAGGAGATCCAACCAATCCATTCTAAAGGAGATCAGTCCTGGGTGTTCTTTGGAAGGAATGATGCTAAAGCTGAAACTTCAGTACTTTGGCCACCTGATGCGAAGTGTTGACTTATTGGAAAAGACTCTGATGTTAGGAGGGATTGGGGGCAGGAGGAGAAGGGGATGACAGAGGATGAGATGGCTGGATGGCATCACTGACTCAATAGATGTGAGTTTGAGTGAACTCCGTGTGTTGGTGATAGACAGGGAGGCCTGGTGTGCTGAAATTCATGAGGTCACAAAGAGTCGAACATGATTGAGTGACTGAACTGAACTGAATTGAAGTGAAAAAAGTCAATCTGAAAAGACGGCATATTGTGTTACCCAAATACATGACATTATTACGAAAGGGGGATGGAAAGGGAGACAGATGACAGAGGATTTTCCATGCAATGAAACTACTCTGTACAATACTATAATGGTAGATGAGTGTCATTTTGATGTTGGGTTCAGTTCAGTTCAGTCACTCAGTCATGTCCGACTCTTTGCAATCCAAGAGCAGCACACCAAGCTTCCCTGTCCTTTACTATCTCGTGGAGCTTATTCAAATGCATGTCCACTGAGTTGGTAATGCCATCTAACCATCTCATCCTCTATAATCCCCTTCTCCTCCTGTCCTTAGTCTTTCTCAGCATCAAGGTCTTTTCCAATGAGTCAGTTCTTCACATCAGGTGGTCAAAGTATTGGAGATTCAGCTTTAGCATCAATCCATCCAATGAATATTCAGGACTGATTTCCTTTAAGATGGACTGGTTGAATATCTTGGCTNGTCCTTAGTCTTTCTCAGCATCAAGGTCTTTTCCAATGAGTCAGTTCTTCACATCAGGTGGTCAAAGTATTGGAGATTCAGCTTTAGCATCAATCCATCCAATGAATATTCAGGACTGATTTCCTTTAAGATGGACTGGTTGAATATCTTGGCTGTACAAGGGACTCTCAAGAGTCTTCTCCAACACCACAGTTCAAAAACATCAATTCTTTGGTGCTCAGCTTTCCTTGTGGTCAAACGGCTTCCCTTGTAGCTTAGTCTGTAAACAATCTGCCTGCAATGCAGGAGACCAGGGTTTGATCCCTGGGTCAGGAAGACTCCCTTGAGAAAGAAATGGCAACTCATGCCAGTATTCTTGCTGGGAGAATCCCATGGATAGAGGAGCCTGGTGGGCTACAGTCCATGAGGTCATAGAGTTGGACATGACTTAGTGACCAAAACCACTAAAACCATCTCACCTCCATACATGACTACTGGAAAAACCATAGCTTTGACTATATGGACCTTTGTTGGCAAAGTAATGCCTTTGCTTTTTAATGTGCTGTCTAGGTTTGTCATAGCTTTCCTCCCAAGGAACAAGTGTCTTGTAATTTCATGGCTGCAGTCACCATCTGCAGTGATTTTCGAGCCCAAGAAAATAAAGTCTGTCACTGTTTCTATTGTTTCTCCATCTATTTTCCATGAAGTGATGGGACCGGATGTTGAGAAGGGATTGAATATTGTGTCTGTGATTTAAATCTTGAGTATTATGAATATTTTTGAATCCTGAGTACTATGTAATTTAAGTATTATGCCTATAATTTGTATTTGATTCTGATTCACAGTCTAGTGCTTACTGTACTGAACCAAAATTGCCACTTTTTAGACAGAAGGGAAAATAAAGATAAGCCACATTCACGCACCTAGGATTGAATTCATCTCACCATGTGTACTCTGGGTCTGTACCTATGAAATGGTAATATCTTTCCCATGAGGCCATTTTATGCTTAAAATGAAATGAGGTGATGAAATGTCCCAAAACATAGAAGACATTCAACATGTTAAAGGAATCTGCTCTGATCGTATGTTGCCCTAACTTATGGCAATTCTCCACATTTTTCATTCTTACCAGTTGCTACTACTAATGTAGTTGACGACTGCTACAGAATCTAGTCATTGCAGTATTGCTAGATACGATGCGGAACGGCTCTTTAAAAAGCTCTTCTGTCTTGTACTCCTTAAGAAAATCTGAACATTAACAAGTTACATAAACATGCCTTAGACTAAAGTTTGTAACAGGTGGTCTTCTACTAGCAGGCAGACATGCTGATGGCCACACACATAATATATGTGAAAGGTAAAAGGAAGTCTCAGGTCTCTATCATTCTAGGTTCTCTAACAGTACCTGAGTGAAAGATTAATTTCAGAGACTTACAAAAGATCCAGCGGCAGGACTCTCACCTTATTGTTGTAGTCTTGTGGGAAAAAATTCATCAGAAAAAGTGGTCTAACAAAGAGCCAGTTATGAATTTTAACCCTTGGCTACTCTGCTGCCTGATATAACTATTGAGTTCAATAGGCATCATACATGTAATTAGGTTTAATATACTTAACATTTAAATTTAAGAAAATCACAGACTACAAAATAAACGGGAATTTCCATGAAGCAGATGAAAAAAGCTCTTTGGAATTAGAACATGTGGGTTTTGATCTCAGTCCTGCCAAAAAAATGGGCAGAATAACTTTGGGTAAACCACATTGCTTCTCTGAGCTTCCATGAATTTTATAGCACATTGCAGTGAGTTATAGAATTTAATATCATATCCTGTGTAAGGGAGCTTTATAGTCTCTAAATTTCTAAGTAGTTAAAGATGCTGTCTTTGTTGTTGTAATAGTCAACATCATTGTCACCTAAAACTGAAATTTAGTTTCAAGTTTGGATTATTAGTCAAAATTGGAATGTAACTCACCATCAGTAGGGATGATCTTGAACAACACAGTCCACTAGAAATATTATGCAAGACACATACACAATTCTAAATGTTTTGGTGGCTGTAATTAGAAATGTAAAAAATTTACATTAAACCTTAAAATCTGGTATGTATTTTACACTTTATCCCATCTCAATTAAATACTAAATATCTCATCAAAAATACTTGATCTGTATTTAGGCTTCCTAAAATGTAGAGAAAAGGTAAAATCACATATCCAGCTGGCCCCAAACATAAAGTTTACCCATAACTGAATTTAGTGTCAGTCTCATAACTACTGAAAAGTTATTTTTCAGGGTAGGAGGGAAATCTTAACCTATTTCAAAATGAGAAATTGATTTCAACACTCAGAATGTGCCTGGGCAGGGTCAAAGTCCTTACGGCTCTGGCAGAGAATTCCCTCAGGAAAAGCCACATCCTAAAAGAAGCTTCCCACATAATAAGCTTTCTCAGTTCCATTGATCACAGCAGCTTATTTTCTTCAAGAACTTGAAGCTATCTTGCTCCATGTTCCTGCTATCAGGCACATCTATTTGCTATTTCTGGGCACATCTGCTCCACTGCTCCAGCTGTCTCAAGTGTCTGATCAAGAGGCAGGTGTGAGTATCAGGATTTTCTTTCTATGGCAGGGAGGGTTTATTCCTGTAGTGGCCATGTACCTCTCCATCTGACAGCCTGGCTTTGTTGGTTTTGATTCTGTGACCCTCCACATAAATCTAAATCATCATTTCCTTGTTCTTCTGAAATAGCAAAGAGAAAAAAAATGTAGAACATTTTTCTCATTTCTTCTCTATTTTATATTCATTGGGCTTATCCACATTGCTGTGCTGAAGGTTACACTTAAAATATCGTATAATACAAAGTTTCCTGCCCATTGAGAATGTGTCAAGAATGTTACTTAGGGAAAATAAATTTCTTCTGGAAAAAATTAGATATAGAACTTAAGAAATGAAGTTAAATTAAATGGGATGGTTTAATTTATATGAAAGTTCAGTTATGTGATAAAAAAATAAATATCTTGTTCTGAATTTCATCATCATAGTTTGTATCAATTTTTTCTTTGTGTTATATAAGAGGGGAAAAAAAAAGGACAGACCCAAAAAGGAAAAAAGGATAGGAAAATAAGAAATAAAAGAATAAAAAACGTAGCACTTCAGGATCTTAGTTACTTCCATTGCATTTTATTCTAGCACTTCATGTTACTTTTTACAATCAACCTGCCCCTGTTCCATGAGCCTTCATAATATAAAATCAAATATCTAGTACCCCTCATAAGGACCTCATCCTAAGCTTCTTTTCCTGACTCAGGCTGTACATCATACTGAACTTTCTCCAAATGATCATTTTTGGATGAGATGCTTTAGCCAAACATTTATAACGCATGGTTTATTCTCAAATTATGAATAAAATAGTCTTCAGACTATAATGTCTCTGCCTCTCTTTATTTCCCCTTCATTTTACAGCTCTGGATCTGCTCATCTGCAGGGACTGCTCAGTGTGATTATACTGAGAGACCCTCCTCTGGGTCAGGAGATATTCCATTTGTGTGTCTCCAGATAGAGGGAGAGAACAATCTGTGGGAGGTCTTGGTATTGCCAGTGCTTGATGAATAAGTGAAGGGTGAACGGATGGAAGGATAGACTGATGCTTGAGTGATAGGATACGCAGAACAGATTGGAAGAACGAAACAAAACACAAAGTGACTATACGTGCAAGAAGCTCTTTGTTACCCAGTATTCTATTACTTGGCACTTCATCACTTCTGCAACACAGTGATAACTGAAACAGCCAAAAGTGGCCCTGAGGCTCTGAAAAAGCTAAAGTGCTTTCTGAATTCTCAAAAGAAAAAAAAAAGTGCATTCAAAATAATTCCATGCTCAGGATATTGGGTTCAACTCAGAACTGAACTGGTAATCCAAGTAAATATGAGGTATATAACATAGATATGATTTTAAAAATCATAGAAATTAGAGATGGAAAGGTAGTTTGAAAATTATTTAGCCCACCAGTCTTATTTAATGAATTATCTATATGTCCTGTGTCTACTTGCTCTTTAATTATTCACAAGAAAGAAAGAGAATTCACTCAGTCGTGTCCGACCCTTTGCGACGCTATGGACTGCAGCCTACCAGGCTCCTCTGTCCATGGGATTTTCCAGGCAAGAGTACTGGAGTGGGGTGCCATTTCTATCAGCTTTGTCCCCATTACTCCCTCAAATCACATTTATCGTGGATATCAATACCCTGAACAGTACCCTGAACAGTACTTAATTCTAGGGTAAAGTCACAGTCCTCGTTGTATAACAGCTTTTGAAACAGCTGATCACTCTTCCCTTGAAACTGCTTCTTCACTTGGTTGTTACACCTATTCCGTGGGTCCCTGCTTCTCAGTCTCCTCTGATGGTTTTACTCTGGCTTGTAAACCGTGCTTAGGACCCTTATCTTCTCTGCCTTCATTTCACTCAGCTTTAAACTCTATGGCTGTAAATTTATCCATGTTTAGGTCATTTGCAGATTTTAATTTCAAACTTTGAGCTCCTCTACTTGTAGACTCAACTATCTTACTGCTGACTTGAGATTTCCACTTGTATCTATCTATATCTGCATCCATATCTCTATCTATGCCATATATGTGTATCAATGTCTAAGTCTATGTCTATTTACATCTAAGATGGATCTTTGGTTCTTATGCTTTTCTCAGTGTTTTTCGCCTCAGTAAATGGCACAAAACTAAATCATCACAGATTATTCTATTATATATCTCACATCCAATCCATCAGCAAAAAAAAAACTGTGCTATCAAATCTATCTTCAAAATGTATCTGAAATCTATCTCTGCTCTCTGCTTTATGGGCTCCCCCCCTAGCCTGAGTCATCAGCAGTGGTTCCTACCTAATCTTGCCTCTAGACTTGTCCCCCTAACAGTATTTACTCCATAAAAGAGTCAGAGTGCTTTAAAAGAGCAATCAGATTGTACCTCAAATCTGCTCAAAATCCTTCAATGGGTTTTTCTGTAACTCAGAATAAAAAGGAAACATCTCACCACTTGCTACTGAATGGCTTGGTCCTGCCAACTCTGACCTTGTCTCTTTTCACAAGCCCCTTCTTCACTCTGCTCTGACCACAGTGGGAGTCTTACTGTTTCTGGAACACGATAAACATGATCCTGCCTCAGGCTCCTTGACCTTGCTGTTCCCTTTGCTTGGAATGCTCTTTCTCCAAAAATGCACAGGCTCACTGTTCTTTGCTCAACTATCACCTTATCTGAAATGCCTTCTCTGGCCATGCTATTTCAAACTGTATCCTCTTGCTTCTTTAACCTCTCTATCCCATTTCACTTTGTATAACTCTTACAGCAACTTGACACATACTATATGCCTATCCATTTGTTTTTGTCATCTCAAATACAATGTGAATTCCATGAGAAAGGGAGTCTGCCTATTTAGGCCAACAAGAGACTTCCTTGGTGACTCAGTGGTAATGAATCCACCTGACAATGCAGGAGACGTAGGTTCGATCCCTAGGTTGGGAAGATCCCCTGGAGAAGGAAACAGCAACGCACTCCACTATTGTTGCCTGTGAAATCCCATGGACAAAGGAGCCTGGAGGGTTATAGTCCATGGGGTTGCAAACAATCAGACATAATTTAATAACTAAACAACAACAACATCCTTAAAACCTCGAACTGTGTTAGCCCCTAATAGTGACTCAATAAATAAACATTTTAAGGTATGTGAATGAAATAGAGACTCAGACACTAGCTTGGAAAGTCAATAATAGGAACCTGACTTTCTGACTCTTAGTTTGGTGGTATCCTGCCTGAACACTAGTATACCAAAACCCCAATCTCTGACCTGGTGGGAAAGGGTATTGTTCACACTCATATACTGAGTGTAGAATATCAACAATTCATTCAGTAATCATTGTAAATCAGTCCTGGGTGTTAGTTGGAAGGACTGATGCTGAAGCTGAAACTCCAATACTTTGGCCACCTGATGCAAAGAGTTGACTCACTGGAAAAGACCCTGATGCTGGAAGAGATCGGGGGCAGGAGGAGAAGGGGATGACAGAGGATGAGATAGCTGGATGGCATCACTGACTCGATGGACATAAGTTTGAGTGAACTCCAGGAGTTGGTAATGGACAGGGAGGCCTGGTGACCTGCAATTCATGGGGTTGCAAAGAGTCAGACATGACTGAGCGACTGAACTGAACTGATCATTGTTGTGTGCTCACTTTGTGTCAGGCACAGAAGAACTGACATGAATAATACTGAGACCTTCCCCTCAAACTACAGATTCTCAGCTACTTGTGGTGTAGTTAGAACGCAGGCAAAAAATTCTTCCAGACTCATAGGTGTTTGTGCATCAAAAATGATGTCTGGTAAGCTGTGCAGAATAAAGAAATAGTGGCCCGGTAGCCAAGAAAAAAAGATATCCCATTTAGTACGATGACACACATGAACCCCGGAGTCATGAGAGAGCCCAGCACAGTTAGGAAATTATAATATGGGTGAAAGGAAAGCTGCAAGGAGAGGAGTGAGACTGAAGAGATAAGTAGGGACCACAGGGTAGAATGCTTGAGGAGATAATTCTACAGCATGTGGACTCTAATGCTAAAGGCTGGTGGAGGACTCTGAAAGGTTTTAAGTAGAAAAACAGCATGCAAAGATTTGGATTTCAAAAAGAAAATTCTATTTGCCAATATTGAGGCAGGAAGGCCAGTTAGGAGACCACTGTCATAGTAGTGGCACAAAGTAATGGGGATATAAAGCGATGACAGTGAAATTTATTCTATTATACAAATTCTATTGGGATTACAGAATTTCCAGTAAACATCAGCATGATTCCTCTGAGTTCCTGAAAGGAAGCAAGGATGGCAAATAAGGATCATGATAAAGCATCCGTTATGGCCAGCATCCAAACTTTCTCTCATTCAGAGAGCAGAGGCATATATATATATATATATATATGAGAAAAGATTAACATCTTGATGATCAACTCTGACAGCAGAGGTTGGTAGCAGTGACAAAAGCAGAAAAGATGAGGAGCTTGTAATGGTATATCTGAGACAAACACCTAGGTTTTTTGAAAAGACAGAGACAAGCAGAGGCAATTCAGACACCAGCTTGTTAGATTAGGGTGGACTGAGGTGTGGTGAAAGAGGTGAGACCTTTCCAGGGAGGTTTGAGACAAGACACTGAAAATGATGTACTTTTGGGGGCTGGAAGCACTCCAAGACCCAGTGAGAATGTTGTCACCATTTGTACCCTCTTGATTTATGAAAGCTTTGTATCTTTCTCTTTTCTTTGCTGTGCTACACGGCATGCAGGATTTTGACTGGGAGTGAACCCAGACCCTCTGCGGTGGAAGCCCAGAGTCTCAACCATTGGACAACCAGGGAAGTCCTCACCTCTACCTTTTTTAGCCTTGCATCTTTTTTTAAAGAAAAATAATTGCAACGGTGAACAAAATCTTACAGGGGAGAAGCAGAAAGATTGACAAAATAATCTTCTGACTGAGAGAATGATTTTCTGTGATGTAAGACTTATTTTGGCAAGTGGCTTGTTTCTTCCTAATAAAGACCAGATTTTTGAAGCTTGAGTTCTGATGTCTAATGATATATGGGTGAGCACAGGGAGAGAGATTTGAAGAATGTCAGAGAAATTAGAAGATGAAGTTTGAAAGGTTTGTCTTCTAAATCATAAACATCTTTGTTCCTTTTTCGTCTTACATCTAAAGTAAGGGTCATAGACTCTACCCTGTCTGCCACAGGGTGTGGGAGAATTAAAAGAAAGATGAAGCCACTTTGCAAATTGTATATTATTAAATAGCTCCTTTGGGAGATCTTTCTAAATGATAAATAATCATGCTGTATGTTAAAAATTTAAAGCTCACATTAAGTGATACTTTTTCATTTTGCTTTTGTTGCTCATTTTCCCTCATGAAATGCTAAAGTCATACTGAATTGTAAATGTTCAAACACACACACATACAGTGAAGATCTGGCTTCCTGGATAAGTTGCCGCTCTATTTTCTCTTGTCCTTTTCTTAGCTACTTTAAAACTCTTTGTTCCAAGTGATCATCGGCCAGCAGGTGCATCTGAATAGGACTTTGTAGCTTCCAAGATGACAGGCACACAAGATGAACAATGAATAAGTGTAAAGAAAATGTGAATAAACCTCAAATGTTATCTTCTCTCATAGTCACTGGCTATAGGATTTTCAATACTGACTGTGACAGATGCCCACCAGTGACTGTACACCTAGGACTCAGATGCTTAGGAAAAAACAGACTGATGCTAAAGCCTATGATCCATGGAAGTATCCTGATTCCGTTTAAAGTTTTAAGTTCAAGAATTCTTAAAAGTTTGCAGGCCCTAGTTCCTTCCTGTTCCTGCTTCCTTTACAAGGTGCTATTTCCAAAAGATATAAAATGTTGGGAAATGTAATTGAGAAGAAAGATGTCCCTAATGTCAGGGACAAACATCAAGACTTGGTTAGCAGAGAAAATCACTGATTCTATAGTCAAATCTCTGGCTGTATAGGTGCAAGGCACCAGGTAAGCTAGTTGGGACATCAGAGCACTGATGAGAAGAAAAGGGTGGACAGTGTATCTTGGGCAGAGATACAACTGTGCCCTGACAGCACACCCGACAGCTGTGTAAGCAGGTTAATTTGCAGAAATTAAAGAAACGTAGTATGTGTGGAGCCTAGACTGAAAAATAAAGTGTAAGAAATAAAGATAGGACTAGACGTGCAAGGGAGGCAAGACAGAAGGGCTTTCAATCAGTCTTAATGGTGGCTATGGGCATATGTGTGTGTATGTGTGTGTTCAGTCATATCAGACTCTTTGCAATCCCACGAACTGTAACCTGTAAGGCCACTCTGTCCATGGGATCCTCCAGGCAAAATACTGGGGTGAATTGCCATTCTCCTCTAGGGAATCTTCCTGACCCAGAAATAGAACCCACATCTCCTGTATCTCTTACATTGCAAGCAGATTCTTTACCATCGAGCCACCTGGCAAGCCCTAAATGTGGAGGATTGTCCTCACTATTTTGGGCTGGAGCAATGCCTCAACTGTGGTGTGCAGAGCAGCTCTGGCTTTCAAACACACTGGATCAGGGCCTGAATGGCAGCTGTTTTCGGGATTTGTTGGTGATTGTGCCCTGTCACTTAATGGTTAGGAAGCCTTGTGAAAAAGAGATACTTTAGCTTGAAGGTTAAAAATCTAGTTTCTGGAGTCAGATGGCCTGAATAAAAATTTCAGTGAGCTGTGCAGCTTTGAGCAGTTGATTAGCTTCTTAAGTCTCAATTTCTCAAAATGACGGAAATAATAGTGCCTATTTCACTCAGTAATTGGGGAGGTTACAAGAGTGTTTAGCCCAGTGATTGGAACACATAGGCAAAAAGCAAACATGTTTGCACATATTGTTACAGTTATTATTTTTGTGACTTCCATAGTTTCCCCAGCATAGAACATACTTGTGTGTGTGTGATTAGTTGCTCAGTCGTGTCCGACTCTTTGCGACCCCATGGACTGTAGCCCTCCAGGCTCCTCTGTCCATGGGGATTCTCTAAGCAAGAATACTGGAGTTGGTTGCCATGCCCTCTTCCAGGGGATTTTCCCAACCTAGGGATCAAACCTAGGTGTCACACATTGAAGGAGGATTCTTTTCCATCTGAGCCACCAGGGAAGCCCATAACATATTTATTGAATACCTAAAATGGGTAAGGCCTGCAAAACACTGAAAACTACCCACTCTAGCAGTATAGAACAGCTATGCAATACAGTCTGCCCTCTGTATTTATGGATTCACATGCAAGGAGTCAACGAAGTATGAATGAAATACGCATATAGCAAACCTGCAGATACGGAAGACTTGCTATTCATGGTACTTTGTCATTTTATGTTAGGGACTTGAGCATCTGTGGATTTTGGTCTCAGAGGGGGCTCCCTGTACTTAGGAACAACTGTTCAGGCCTTTGGTTTGAATGGAGCTCAGTGCACCATTGACACTGCTTTTTATCTACAGAGTCTCAGGAAGCTTCTAGGAGTCTTATTTCTGTTTCAGCCAATCGGCAGAAGCGGACTAAAAAGAGAAAGCAGATTTTGTGCTCCCAGGAACATGGGAATCTAAGGGCGGGGGAACGTGTTTAAGCAGGATCAGGTGGTTTTCAGCTCTGTCTCCATTGGGATCTTAGACCTTATATTGTGTCTCTCCTGCAGAGTAATCTGAGATTAATTGCAAACTGTCTTCATTATGCCTAATGGAAAGATAGGTCCACATTCAAACATTTTCCTGATGACCAAAATATTTAGAAATTTTTTGGAGACAAATTTTTCTTTTGCAATAATTATGTGTGTGTGTGTGTGTGTGTGTGTGTGTTTGTACACACATATATACACATTTGAGAGATTTTGTTTTTCTCTTTGTTGAGTGGATAAAATTAACATTTACTATGCATCAGGTACTGTGAAAAGTACTTTCTGTACATTACCTTATTTTACTCTCAGACTTTTCTGTTCTTCACATTGCTTTTATAAGTGAGATCTTATGGCTTTTAAAGGGTGAAGCCATATTACAACCTAGACCTGTCTTAATCAAAGTTAAAGCTCATAACCATTATACTAGAATGCCTACTGTGCAATTTCCTGTTAGGATTATAATTCAGGTCCCTATAAAGACTTCTATTTGCATTCCTCTCTTAGGGATTACCATCCACATAAAATATAGGGTACTATATATGCTCATATAAATCTAAATGCATTGTCTTTCAGGAAGAAAGACACCTTTACTGAAGACAATCACAACATACAGTTAAATATCAATGGTGGTCAATAAACTGTGTACATGCAAACTATTAATAATTTATACTAATCATTAGTAGAGTCTTCTATCTGCAATGAATTCACAAGGAAATTCTTTTCATATGACCATGAGAGGACTTTTCCATTTTATGAGTCTCAATGGTTTCTCATAATTTCACATCTTGTCTGTAAAATGATATTAATATCCTCAATATCAATCAATAATATCAACAACTACAACAACAATAATACAGATTACTTATTAACATCGATACTGTACGATTTATAAAGTAAGGTATGTAAGATTTATAAAGTAAGGTATGCACTACCTGAGCATATTATATATGGTATTATATATGTATAAATATATATACGTATATATGTAAAAGCTATCTCCATTTACCATATGAGGAAACTAAGATTCAAAGAGCAATGTGCATGGGGTGATACAGGCAGCAAATGGTGAAGTCAGATATCAAACATAAAGAGAAGTGAATCTAAAACTATGTGTTCTTTCTACTTCCTGGACTCTACCAGAAAGATTTTTTTTTTTCCATTCAGCACCATTTGCTCTTACTACTAATCACACATATTTCACTCTTTAAATGTTCTTAAAGTATTTAGAAATATTGTTTTCTTCAATCTCTCCTCTTCTATTATAGGAAGGAGGGAAGGCATAGCCCACAGGGTTTTATGAGGCTAGAGTTAGAGAAAACCTTGGGGAAGGGGAAGGGAGGGGTGTAGAGGTGCTGAAAATAAATTGTAAAACAGAGTAGGTCCAAAGTAGAATACCAAAAAAATCAAAACAGTAAGCCTCAAAAATCTGTGAAGATTCGAAGAAATGGAGTCTTTCTTGCCATATCAATAAACAAGGCTGTCAGAGTCATCAGTGATTCTGGCCCCCAAATGTGAATTCCTGAGCCCTAAGGGCTCTCAGGAAGGAGAAGAACACCAGCACGATCTGCTGGCCATCAGACTGCAGTCACTCCCTACGGTGAGCACTGAGGAACTCAGGATATGAAAAGCAAAGGGCACTGGCACCTGATAGCTAAGATGCATATGAAAGGAATGATTTCAGTAGGCCCAGACTCTTACATCTTCCTATACACAGTGCAAGTGTGCATGCTAAATTGCTTTCGTCACGTTTGATTCTGTGTGACCCTATGGACTGTAGCTTGCTAGGCTCCTCTGTCCATGAGATTCTCCAAGAGAGAATGCTGGAGGGGGTTGCCATGCTTCTTCAAGGGGATCTTCCTGACTCAGGGATCTAACCTGCATCTCCTCTGTCTCCTGCATTGGAGGGTGAGTTCTTTGCTACTAGCATCACCTGAGAAGCCCTCCCATACATATAAAAGCCCCGAACTCCTTAACTTGGGATATCTGATTTTCCTTTAATTCACAATAATGTTTTGAAGTTCAGACTACCTGCCCTTTGTGCAAAACTTCTGTGTAACCTGATTCCTCCCTTTGACTCCTCTGAGAAGTTCTCTAAGGGTTAGTTGAGATGCTGTCACCTGGGCTAAAAATTTCCGCTAAATAAAACATAACTCTCAACTTTTATGTTGTGACTATTTTTTTAAGTTGACAATTCAAAAAAGCTGAGAGAGCCAAAAGATTTTGACATCTGTTGTATGTATGCAATTTATAAATTTGAAGACAATATGTGTGTGTGTGCATGTGTGTGTGAGATGTATCTGAATTTGTAATCTAGAGGTAGTCATTTCAGGAATTCATAATTCATAGGAATTTGAGACCAGGAAGCCCTTGCTCCAGAGGTGGTTGTTACATGAGTTAGCTATACTTTCTTTCTGATCAATACCAGTGGATTTGCTAATTAACTTAATAAATATTAAAGAATGGGTTTTTAATGGTGACAAGTTAGTAGTATTCAAGATCTATGCTTTGTCTAAGAATTTGGAGACATTTCTCACCCTAGCATAAATAGGAAGTCCAGTGAAACCTCCATTCTTCACTCTTCAGGATAGTGCGAGAGGCTAGATTCCGAAATTATAATGTCAGAAAAATCTGTTTACCTGATGGTGATTGTAAAACTAATTGAATCCTGCTTCTATATTTCACATCATCTCAGTGAACCCCGAGACAACATGTTATACTCACAGAACCTAAAGAACAGGGAACTGGTACATCTTTGAATTTACAGAGGAGGGCTGTTGAGTTGTTGTATAGCTTTTTAAATGAATAGCATTTCTAAAAAATGTCTCCAAGTGTGGCTGAATCTTTTTTGACACTTGCTTTTATAAGTGTCAGGTTTTGATGTCAGAGAGTAGCTAACACTCATCTCTAACCATAGCAGCTACCAAAATCTACTACAGATAATGTAATAAATGTACATGGACAACTGGCTTAGGCTAGTTCCCAATAATAACAAAATTCTAAACCATAGAAATGAGAGCAGGGATAGAGGCTTGAATATAAATAGAGAATGATCTCTGGCAATTTGTCAGAATAAGTATCAATGTTTGCTTTTTGCAATTTTGGCACTAGTTGCCCGTAAACACCTGAGCTATAAAAAGTGGGGTAAAGTTGATACCTTCTTATAGCCAAGATTTCCTTATTGGTGATCTCAATTTGCTGAATAATTATAAGAAAAATGAATAATCAGCAGCTGTTATCTCTGTCATATGTCAAATGCCTGGTTATTTCCAAGAACCCAACATTTTGTCTCCATGCTGACCTAACAGGCAAGCTACTGACTCTTCACCTTAATATCTGCCTAGACTGGCTTCACTTCCTTTCATTAAAAGTATTTAGTACTTCCTTTCATTATCAAGTACTTAGTTATGCTGTATGTGTATCACTGATTTCCTTAGTGAAAAGCTGCTGGGGTCCAGCCCCTGTGGATCCAAGGAATTCGAAGTGAGGATGGTGTCGGTGAGGAAAAGCTTATTCATTATTAATATAAGATTAGATTAAGAAATAATAGTATAGTATGAAAATTTAGGTGGAGAAAAGAGGCTGAATAACTTGGTTTACATGGAAAGCCAATAAAGTTCCAGACAAGGAGCTTGCACCATCTACATTAGGCCACCAGTGCCCGTTTGAATATCGGAGAGTGCCCCACCTTGGGCTCTCTCTCTCTTACGAATCTTAGAAGCCAGGACAAGTAAGTAGACATGGTGAGCCTCCATGCCCCAGATGGGAATTCAGCCTGAAATTAAAGAGATGACACGGGGGAAACCAGTCCTTCCAATGACTGGCCCCAGCCCCTATTGTCCAGAAGGGCCTTATATACATTTTTCTTTTGTACATAGAGATCAATGGGTAATACAAAATTATGCAGTGTTAGCAGCCCAGACTCTTATCAAAACCAGGCTTTTTTTCTCTGTATACCTAGTTGTATACACAAGTCTTAGGTGATTTACATCATCTTCTGGCCAAAAGGCCAATTAACATTTTGTGGCTCTTTCCTGCTAAAGGTTTGTTAACCAGAAGACTTATTTGTGTTAAAAGTATTGTTCTTCCCAAAGTCTGGTGCCACTCTAAGAAAACACTAAATAAAGTTACATTCTTACATAACAAAGATACAGCAATTTGTAACAAGTAAAAGGAGTACAGTGATTTATAACAAAGGAAAAGTAATTAACTCAAAAGTCTAGTGTTGCTAACATCAAAACTACTATATACCTTTTTCTACATCCCGATTACATTGATTAACATCTTCCCAGGTGCCTAAAAGATAAAGAATATGGAGGTCTGGCAGCAATCATTGAGTCAACAGTGAAATCCTATCACCAATATGATTTTTAGCTCTTTAGAAAAGGCTCTGTATCTTTAAGATGCTTTAAGCTTTGTGCCTCTCACAGTTGGGGGCTGTAAGCAATTCACAAGCTGTAAAAGGTTCAGGGGACTCTGTTAGGCAAGTTAGAGAGTTATCAGAGGGGGTTTAACTGAAACATCCCTTTCAAATGCAGGAGACTAAAGCCCTGAGTTGACTTTTTCCAGAAAATGTCAGAAGAATAGAAAAATACAATATAAGGCCGGCAGATTCTTATTTGGGGGATACATGCTCAGGAAATACCAGGGGGAAACCCTGAGACCCAAATCGCCTTGCCCATCGAGGTCTCTGCCTCATGACCTTGTCATGGGTGGGATTCCTCACGCTGGCTCCTGACAAAAAGCCTCAGTAAACTTAGTGTGGTTCTATAGATTGTTCAGATCAAGTGATCATCTAAAACAGAGTTTAGTTCACTGTAGAAGTTGATGCTGTGCTCAATCTTCATGCTGACTTTCCCTTTCCCTAAATACAAGTTGCATTTTGGATTCACCTTTCCATGTCCTTTTCCATTAATGTCACCAAAGAGTACAAACTTTCTAGAGAAAACCAAAGTCTATGTGAAGACTTTCTGTAATGAATGTAGGTGAAATGTGCTCTCAATTCTTAAGATTGCTATAAACACATCAACACATAAAGGAACCATTTTTTTCCATTTTTTTTCTTTCCTTCATAAAGCAAAAATAAAGCAAATGAACAAAACACACACACACACACAATACACTCAGGCAAAAACAAAGAATCTTTTCTTAACGACTTTCTCTGGAATGCTAGAGATCTTTTGCTATAATATTGAGAGAAGGCTAGAAACTGATCAACTTCATGGCCCTTTATTGCACTGTTCAGCAGGTATAAGTCATACTGCATAAATCTGTTCCTCTTTCTTTAGTATGTCTAAAGAAAGAAGTAATAAAACTCTTCAAAGTGTGTGCTAAAGAGAGCCAGTTTTCTGTTATGGTTCTACCTGTTTGTGCCTGTGCTTACCTTTGCATTCAACACAGAAAAGTCAATATTTGAAGAGAACAAGAAGGATATTTATGAAACAAGAACACACATTTCATTTGGAAGTGCTAGTTGTGCCTTCCATACTTTTCTGAGTCATCTCCATAGGAAGCCAGCATAAATGCTACCTATTATTTTTGGGACTTGAGCTCTTAATTTGCATCTGTTTTCTATTGGATCACTCCAGGAAATTGAGATCACAGAGTTTAAAAAGGAGAATACCTGTTTAATGTTCCATGGCAGTCAGATTTTGTGCTTGATGCTTGCTCAGAGCAAAAGCCTTGCAGGCAAGAGGCAGAATGAGCAATTTAACCAATCATTGACTGCTCAGAGTCCATTATATAAATGGAAAATAAGGCTATTGTATTAATGGGGAAAAATGGAAAAATAAAGTCCTATCTTAGCAGTTCATTGTTTAAAGAGAGATTTATTTTAATATCTGAAATATAAAATTGGTCTTTAAGAAACAATGTATAAAAATGCAAAAAGGAAGTCTACTCTGGAATTATAAACATACATGAATCTAAAGTTAAGTTTCTAATACAGCATTTCTATTTTCTTTGTTGTATCTAATAAATACTGTAGCAATCTCAAATATTAAAAAATATTGCATTTTGAAAAGTTTATAGACCTTTATTGAAAGTTGACTTCTTCAGTCTCGAAAACCAGCCCTTAGTAAGTGCTGCTATAATGCCAGGTGCTTTGTATGTTTGTTTTAACCCTTACAATAACCTTGTGAGGCAGTACTTTCTTTCTTTTCTGGTGAGAGCATGTTATAATTATCTGATGATCTTTCAGTTACCTGTTGGTGAGTAACAAATAACCACAGCTCTCCATGATATACAACAGACAGTTGAAAACATACGCATCTGGAGTAGCTCTCCTGATCTTGGCTGGCTTTCCACACAGGCATAGAGGTTGCCTGGCTGTCAGCTAAGGTAACTGGAGCAATTTGGCTCTGCTCCACGTGTCTCTCAAACTGCCACAGGCTGCCCCAGACATGTCCTTCTTGTGGCAATAGCAGAGACTAGAGGAAATGTGCAGTTCCTTGTATAAGCTTCAGTTGGCCCATTCCTATTAACCTCTCATTGGCCACAGTGATATAGAGAGAAAATATATTCTGCCTCTCGATAAGAGGTGCTCCAAAGTCCCAGGACAAGGGGTGAAAAATTGAGTCCATTAAAACAATCAATCTTAAGTAAAGCAATCAGTCTCAAACAGATGACAATTGCTTAGTATTTATTTATTTAATCAAATTGCTATTCATGTTCTATTGATTTAACTTTGAACATACCTGTAATACTTGCAACTTTTTTATACAAACTAAAAAACTAGAAATCAAACCAGACTCTAAATGGTTATTTCAAGGATCATTTCATTTTTCCAAAGCTTTCCCGACCCACTTATTATTTTTCTTAGTAATGAAGATGATGGTAGTGGCCATCATCATTTATTTACATTACTATATGCCAGACAGTAAGTAAACACTTATAAATCTTACAGTGATCCTACTGAATGGGCACTATGATCCCAGTTTTATAGATGAGGAGGAAAATGAGCTGTAAAGAGATTAAGAAATATGTAGAAGTTTGTCTTATTAGTAAGTACTAAAACTTAGATTGAAGTCTGGGTCTGTTGGATGTCAATACTCAGGCTTTCAACAGCCAATCTACCACATTTTAATCTATCCAAATGCTAACAGTTAGAATTTCCTACATATTGTTATCTTCTGTCATCCCTCTGTTAGGAAGATTACAAATATATCTGTTTGCTTTCGGACTATTGAAAAAAGACTATGTTGTTCTAGTGACACTCAAATTCAAACATGTTCTGGGCATAATAGTATCAGAAATTTTTTCTCAACAGCATTTGTTCTAATTATGCAAGGCACTCAACTGTGACCTGCAGAGGCGTCCTCCTTCCTTCTTTCCTGTTTTTGTTCAGACTGGCTTGGGCCCTTTCTAAGAGTATGGCCATTTAACCATCTGCCTTCAAGATGTCTCTCATTCAAGGAATCAAAATGTCTACTTCAGTTAAATGACACTTTCAGTTTGTAAAGTCATTAAGGAGTTTACAGAATGATTTTACATTTATATATGTATATTACTTACTTCACTTTTTTTTCACACATTTTTCAATTCTTAGAAGAAGTATAAGGGCAGATAAAAATAAAACAATAATAGGTTTAATTCTCTCTATTGAAAATAAGGGAGGATATCTTTCCCTTCTTTTACTTGGACTGTTTACTTTAGAAAACTTAAACTTATAAGTACTTTTTCTTCTTTTTGAAATGCATATAAATTCTTTGAAAAACTAGATAGGTCCTTTGCCAGCTTTATGACCAGAAATGTCTTTCTCAAATACCGGGGAACCATTTACTTGGAATAAAAACATCAAGGGAGATGGCACCCCTACCTCTTGGTTTCAGTGGTAGGGTAGGAACCCAACTTCATGGGTTGCTCCAAGTGGCATAACTGCTTCCTTTATTACAGATATGAAACATTTGTTTTTCTTCTGCATAAAGTCAATTAACTAATACAGATGGTTACTCCAACTGTGAAGTGAAATTGGGATGAACTATGTGTGGCAAATTGTATTGTGAAGTCCTCTTACTTGAGGACTATTTATTCTTTATCTCAAACACGGGTATGTAAGATGAAAGGGTGAGATTTCTTTCTGTCTTTGCAGTCTCTTAGCATACTGTCTGTGATGTGCAAAACTCTATTTAATGTTTTTGTTTTTTTTTAAATAACAAAACTGTTTTCTTTCCCTACTAACTTAGTAGAGAGGATTTTTAAGTTGGGAGAAAATTTTGTCTTTAATTATATTTCTCCAGCACAATCTGCAAGCTAAGTATTACTACAGTCATTTTACAGGTTAGGAAACCAAGGTTCCAAGAGATGAAGTAACTTGCCTATACAGACAGTCTTACAACTTATATTGCAGAACTAATGGGTTTATAAATTCATGAAGATTGGAATCATGTCTATATTGCTGATAATTTTATTCCCAGTGCTCCATGAAAATTTGGCAATATGAATGCACACTTAGTCTTCTTGGAAGACTGCTGTTGCTAAGTCGCATCAGTTGTGTCCGACTCTGTGCGACCCCATAGACGGCAGCCCACCAGGCTTCCCCATCCCTGGGATTCTCCAGGCAAGAACACTGGAGTGGGTTGCCATTTCCTTCTCCAATGAATGAAAATGAAAAGTGAAAGTGAAGTCATTCAGTCATGTCCGACTCAGTGACCCCATGGACCGCAGACCACCAGGCTCCTACATCCATGGGGTTTTCTAGGCAAGAGTACTGGAGTGGGGTGCCATTGCCTTCTCCTAAATATCTCCAAAACCCAAGAGCTTTCCAGTATTATATTTGATGCTAATTTGTAACAATTTAGAGTTACAGTGTGGTATCATCAGCGGTTAGGAAATTAAAGAGAAAGATTATTATCTGACTGGGAACTAGTAAGAATGAAATATAATTGATCAAAATAGAGATATTCGAAAGCTCTCAAAGAGAGTATTTTAACACCTAGAACTAAACTATACCTTAAATATAAAAAAGATACAAAGAAATAATGCAGTAACATTTGGGGATGGGGTGTGCTCAGCCATGGGATCACTGAAAGACAATAGATGCCAATTTTAACAGGACCCATCCTATTATTGGTCACATTGGTGAAAGCAACTTCAGCCAACAGTGCTACTGGCAAGTTCACCCCTAATGTGAAACGAGAGGATTAGATGATCTTGTCTTGATCCTGTTAAATTATGTTACTAATCCCTGTAGTGCCATTAAATGGATTAATCAATAAATTTCAAATTCTTTTAGTCTCTGTTATTTTATTTTCTTATAGTAAGTCAGTTAGCAGCTTCCAGTCCATATCTGCTTTCTCATCAGGTGTGACTAGCACAAGATAATATTTGACATTTCATTGTTATGTTGTCTCAGAACCATTTCACTAGCCCAGCTTAGTGGACTTGACCCCTTCTGGGCACTGACATGAGTGAATTTCTGGGACTTCAAAGAGGAGAACCAGATCAGATGGGCCCTCTCTTACACCACCAGGTCTCAGTCCATTTTATGAAAGACATACATGACAAGATGAGCCAGGTACCTGAAACACCATCTTCAGGAACCATTCCACAGCTCTAGCCTCTCCCTTTGTTGCCCACTTGAGAAAGTGAATGGGAACTAAGAGAACATTACAACTCAGAGCAGACTTTCACAAGGACATGCCCCATAAAAAATTTCCACACTTAACCAATAAGCATGCTATTAGAAAAAAGATGGGGAAAGCTGAATAAGTTTAGAAAATTGTGGTATGACAAAGCAGTAGTTTGTTGGAGCTGGTTCATACTAACTCACAACAGCTAAAACTGATTTGTCTGCTTCTTTCTCTGCATTCGGTAATGTCACATGGATTCTTTGAAATAGGCCAGGGCATGAGGGTATTTGACATCATAAAAATCTACAGATACAACAAATTGGAGATTTTTCTTCCAGAGAGCAGTTTATCAGCATACGTTAGGATGATAAATTTTTATTTTTTAATCATAATACCCCTGATGTCTTTAAGATACTTGGCCATGAAATACTTTCAGCAACAATGCCATGTTGAGACAAAATTAGACCCTTCATAAATTATAACAAAAATGAATTAACTTAAAAATTATATTATAAAATATTTACTGGTTAATTTTATGTGACATACCACCCTTCTGATCGTATCTTCACTTATTGATGTATTTATTCAATATTTATTCAAGAGCTTCCTAAGCAACAGATACCATAGCACCAAGATACAATAGCTGAATACTGTCCCCTGGTCCCACTTCTAGCTGTTAGAATATTCTGAGTTTTACTGTTACACTGTTGAGATACTCATCCACATGTCCCTGAAAGCACATCTCCTTTTAGGCATGGGCAAACAGTGGGACACTCTGTGCCCCCCGCCACAAGACTTAGTATCCTAAGCATCATGTTAAGTTCTTTATATGCATTATCATGTCCCTTCCTTGGGTTTCCCTGGTGGCTCAGATAGTAAAGAATCTGCCTGCCATGTGGAAGACTGGGGTTCTGTTAGGACCTAACATATGCCATGACAGGCTTTAAGGCCTGAATTCCTTTTATCAAGAAGCTGAATCATCACCTAGGAGGAACTGAGATCATCTTCCGTGGGTGTCAGGACTTGACCAATTAGCATGTTCCCTGTAGCCTGGTTTGAGCCTGTCAGGACGTAATGGACATCCCCCAAGAAAGTCCACGCGCACGAAAATTTAGCAACCAATCGCCTTTGTCAATTCCTGTCTTTGTTCTAATCCTATAAATACTGCTGTAATTCAGGGGTCAGGGCTCTTGCTCAACTCCACTACGCTGGATGTGATTTGAGTCCTAGCTTGAGCTAGCAATAAACCCCTTTTTGCTTTTGCATCGCTCTGGAAGTCTTGTTCTCTCAGTTTTGGGGACTCAGACCTCGGGCACAATAGTTCAGTCCCTGGATTGGGAAGATCTCCTGGAGAAAGGAATGGCTACCCACTCCAGTATTCTTGCCTGGAGCATTTCATCCAATCCTTATCCTTTGATGGCTCTGTATTTTATTATCCCAACTATTACAGCTGAGCAAACTCAGTCACATAGAGATTGAATAATCTGTTTAAGGTCACAAGACAACAAATGCTAAACGTCAAAATTCAAACCTAAAAAAAAAGAAAAAGAGCTCGTAGGTATACTTAACACTATGCTTTGTCACCTCTTGACAAGACATTTAAGTTTATATTTCAACACCTCCACACACTTAGAGGGGAGGAACAGGCTGAATATGTTCACTCATCCGTTCATTAAGCATTTACCCAGTACTTACCTTGAGTTATGTTAATCGTGTTTTTCAAAATACGTTGTATATACCAGGTGTGCTCAGAAGTGCTCCATGGGTCTCAGAAGAAATATAGCTCATCTTCCCAGAATTCCAAATTTCTAAGGAATGGAGAATATGTTTTCATGTTAAAACAAACAAAAGAGGTATTGGGAAAAGAATGCAAAGTTTATACAAGTTTTAGGAACACTAGAAAATTCTGAGATTTTACACTTTGGAGTGATTTTACACTTGGTCTGTCTCAGAATTTTTGTGGTCCACTACTGAGCTGAGAACACTTTGTGACTGAAAATCTAACTACTATGAATGTAACAAAAGAGAAACATAGGTATAGAGAAGAAACTAGTGGTTACAAGTAGGAAGAAGGAAGGGAGAGAGGCAAGATCGGGATAAGGGATTGCAAGACACAATCTATTATGTATAACATAAGACACAAGGACATATGGTAAGAACAGGAAAAGCAGTTACTATTTTATGACTTTAATCACAGTATTATCTATACAAATATTGAATCACTACTGCTGCTGCTGCTGCTGCTGCTAAGTCGCTTCAGTCGTGTCCGACTCTGTGCGACCCCAGAGACGGCAGCCCATCAAGCTCCCCCGTGCCTGGGATTCTCCAGGCAAGAACACTGGAGTGGGTTGCCATTTCCTTCTCCAGTGTGTGAAAGTGAGAGTGAAGTCGCTCAGTCGTGTCCGGCTCTTAGCGACCCCATGGACTGCAGCCTTCCAGGCTCCTCCATCCATGGGATTTGCCAGGCAAGAGTACTGGCGTGGGGTGCCATTGCCTAAAACTAATACATGGGTCAGTGGTAAAGAATCTGCTGCCAATGTAGGAGAGATTTCAATCCCTGGGTAGGGAAGATCCCCTGGAAAAAGAAATGGCAAGTCACTACAGTATTCTTGCCTGGGAAATACTATATATAGAAGAGCCTGGCATGCTACTTTCCATGGGGTCGCAACGAGTCAGACACAACTTAGTGACTAAACAACAAAATTAACTCTACTTCAATAAAAAATAATTTAAAATAAAGTCACACTACTACCATATCTATGTAGTTTAGAGCTTTATATATATATATATATAAAATCTCATTTTATAATTGTTTTTGTTTTTCATCTCTGTGTCTTAAAGGAATTTAAGCATTCTAAGATTGAGAACTTGTCTATTTGTCCAGTTTTATTCCTAATCCCCAAAACAATGCCTAGTATCAAAAGGTATTTAATAATGCTTTTTAAAT
This sequence comes from Neotragus moschatus, assembly GCA_006410615.1. Taxonomy (NCBI): domain Eukaryota; kingdom Metazoa; phylum Chordata; class Mammalia; order Artiodactyla; family Bovidae; genus Neotragus; species Neotragus moschatus. Next base: position 551,855 of record SJYA01000597.1, on the reverse strand, counting down.
GAGTGAATAAATGATGAAGTATATAATTAATTTGCTACTTAATTAACCCTTTTCCCTCAGTTTCCATATCTATTAAAAGAGTGAAAGTATGGCATTTTTCATAGCATCATCATGAAGATTTACAAAATATATAAAACATGCCTATAATCATGACCAGCATATAGCAAGAACTTAATAAATTTAAGTTATTGTAACTGAAAGACACATAAGGATCAATGTGTACAACAAAGAAAATCACTTTTCTATAGTTTCTGTATTTCATTGGGACTGTATTGAAGAGACATTCTAAATAAAAATACGCAGATTCTTTAAACCCACTTCTTCAAAACACAACTAAGCATCAGGTAGATTTATGTCCGTCTTGTCACCATGGACATAAGCTGCATTATTCCCAAAGAGTAGTGCAAATCATAAGATTCTTTCCTCAAAAAAGGCTATAAAGTGTTAGCAATAACATAAAAGATGATGGCCATAGTGATTCATCGCAAGGGCATGGGCAGAAAGCTGTGTCATGTGGTCAGTATGTTTTAAATGTTTATGAGTTGTGGATTATTTGTTTATGCTTTTATGTATTTGGTGCTGACCACTCACACAGAAAAAAATGACAATGATGCCCTTTTTAAAATTTGAAATCACAAAAATTTTCATTTAGGCTGCTTCACTGCTATAAAAACTACCCTATGTTTTCATTCTAAAAAACTTTCATTTTTAGGCTATCTTCCATGTTACTAGAAACATTTTGGTGTAAAGTACTCACTTTACCCTAGCATCCTATTTTACAAAATCTATCCAAAAATTGGGGTTTATTTAACTGTTATAATTTAAGAATTACAGGTTAAGTTGGGATTCTTTTTCACAAATTGATAAACAGTCATATCTAGTTCATTTTTGAGCATTAAAAAATGCTGTTGATTAACCGATTATGAATTCTGTTATAGATAAGGGAGGGGGAAGCTGCTTATATGGTAAACCAAGTCCCGTCAATGATGTTTACATTCTAGTGTTGGAGAGAGAGACAAAAGGAAGTGAGTGTCCAGAGCATTCTGAATTTCAACTCTGGGTCAAGTGGTCTGGTGGATCTGAGGGACATTTTTGAAGTTTTGGCATCTGAACTGACACAGAGCCAGGGTAATTGCCAGGTTATCAAGCACTGCTTTCCAAAGGTAAATTAAAGAAGCTTCTTTCTTAACACAGTCCACCAGTTACTGAGTAGCTGGTACTAATTAACTCTGTGTATTTGTCTTTCATTCAGTAGTAACAAGTCCTGACTGCCATTTTTCAACTATCTTCCCAGCTTTCACACCTGCTATTCTTGTTGTCATATTATTTCTTTTCTATGTGTGTAGTTCAGTCTTTTCCTACTTCACCATCTCTGTGCTCTGTATACACCTACTCTACCATGAACAAACTGACTTTAATTTTTACAGTATTTTTTTCAGATCGTGAAAGAAATACATATTCAATATAAGACATTTATAAAATTATATATATATTAAAAGGAACATTAGTACTGACCCAAAAGCACAACCCACATGTAACATTTCTGGTATGCTGTGTTTGTCTACAAACTTTCCCCCCACATGTATATCNGCTCTTAGCGACCCCATGGACTGCAGCCTTCCAGGCTCCTCCATCCATGGGATTTGCCAGGCAAGAGTACTGGCGTGGGGTGCCATTGCCTAAAACTAATACATGGGTCAGTGGTAAAGAATCTGCTGCCAATGTAGGAGAGATTTCAATCCCTGGGTAGGGAAGATCCCCTGGAAAAAGAAATGGCAAGTCACTACAGTATTCTTGCCTGGGAAATACTATATATAGAAGAGCCTGGCATGCTACTTTCCATGGGGTCGCAACGAGTCAGACACAACTTAGTGACTAAACAACAAAATTAACTCTACTTCAATAAAAAATAATTTAAAATAAAGTCACACTACTACCATATCTATGTAGTTTAGAGCTTTATATATATATATATATAAAATCTCATTTTATAATTGTTTTTGTTTTTCATCTCTGTGTCTTAAAGGAATTTAAGCATTCTAAGATTGAGAACTTGTCTATTTGTCCAGTTTTATTCCTAATCCCCAAAACAATGCCTAGTATCAAAAGGTATTTAATAATGCTTTTTAAATGAGTGAATAAATGATGAAGTATATAATTAATTTGCTACTTAATTAACCCTTTTCCCTCAGTTTCCATATCTATTAAAAGAGTGAAAGTATGGCATTTTTCATAGCATCATCATGAAGATTTACAAAATATATAAAACATGCCTATAATCATGACCAGCATATAGCAAGAACTTAATAAATTTAAGTTATTGTAACTGAAAGACACATAAGGATCAATGTGTACAACAAAGAAAATCACTTTTCTATAGTTTCTGTATTTCATTGGGACTGTATTGAAGAGACATTCTAAATAAAAATACGCAGATTCTTTAAACCCACTTCTTCAAAACACAACTAAGCATCAGGTAGATTTATGTCCGTCTTGTCACCATGGACATAAGCTGCATTATTCCCAAAGAGTAGTGCAAATCATAAGATTCTTTCCTCAAAAAAGGCTATAAAGTGTTAGCAATAACATAAAAGATGATGGCCATAGTGATTCATCGCAAGGGCATGGGCAGAAAGCTGTGTCATGTGGTCAGTATGTTTTAAATGTTTATGAGTTGTGGATTATTTGTTTATGCTTTTATGTATTTGGTGCTGACCACTCACACAGAAAAAAATGACAATGATGCCCTTTTTAAAATTTGAAATCACAAAAATTTTCATTTAGGCTGCTTCACTGCTATAAAAACTACCCTATGTTTTCATTCTAAAAAACTTTCATTTTTAGGCTATCTTCCATGTTACTAGAAACATTTTGGTGTAAAGTACTCACTTTACCCTAGCATCCTATTTTACAAAATCTATCCAAAAATTGGGGTTTATTTAACTGTTATAATTTAAGAATTACAGGTTAAGTTGGGATTCTTTTTCACAAATTGATAAACAGTCATATCTAGTTCATTTTTGAGCATTAAAAAATGCTGTTGATTAACCGATTATGAATTCTGTTATAGATAAGGGAGGGGGAAGCTGCTTATATGGTAAACCAAGTCCCGTCAATGATGTTTACATTCTAGTGTTGGAGAGAGAGACAAAAGGAAGTGAGTGTCCAGAGCATTCTGAATTTCAACTCTGGGTCAAGTGGTCTGGTGGATCTGAGGGACATTTTTGAAGTTTTGGCATCTGAACTGACACAGAGCCAGGGTAATTGCCAGGTTATCAAGCACTGCTTTCTAAAGGTAAATTAAAGAAGCTTCTTTCTTAACACAGTCCACCAGTTACTGAGTAGCTGGTACTAATTAACTCTGTGTATTTGTCTTTCATTCAGTAGTAACAAGTCCTGACTGCCATTTTTCAACTATCTTCCCAGCTTTCACACCTGCTATTCTTGTTGTCATATTATTTCTTTTCTATGTGTGTAGTTCAGTCTTTTCCTACTTCACCATCTCTGTGCTCTGTATACACCTACTCTACCATGAACAAACTGACTTTAATTTTTACAGTATTTTTTTCAGATCGTGAAAGAAATACATATTCAATATAAGACATTTATAAAATTATATATATATTAAAAGGAACATTAGTACTGACCCAAAAGCACAACCCACATGTAACATTTCTGGTATGCTGTGTTTGTCTACAAACTTTCCCCCCACATGTATATCATTACTAGGTAAATGTTCTTTTTGAAACTGCTTATATTTTCTAAATTGTTGAGGAAGCCAAATACTCTATCATTCTGTTTCTTTATTTATCTATACCCTGGTTCTCACTCTTCTTAAAGGAGGAAAAACCAGATCAGAGAGTTCAGAAGAGGAAAACTGATACAGGGGTTGTTTAGTCCCTTCCTCTTTTCCTCCTCTTGGGACCCAGTGGCCTAGAAAGGAGCACACCACTTTATTCCTCCATGTGGTAAGTCTTTGGGCTTCACTGGTGGCTTGGATGGTAAAGAATCTGCCTGCAATGCAGGAGACCTGGGTTTGATCCTTGTGTTGGGAAGATTCCCTGGAGAAGGAAATGGCAACCCACTCACAGTACTCTTGCCTGGAGAAACCCGAGTCTTGGTGAGGTGGTTACTCCGTGGGAGGCCTGTCCCAGCCCAACTCTGCTGAAAATTGAATGGGAGACTCTGTGTAATTCTAGAGTGTAACAAAGACTACATGCCATTTTCTTCAATAGCATTTTTTTTTTTTTTGGGTAATAAAGATGTTATTTTAACCTTGATCATGCTGCTGCTGCTGCTGTGTCGCTTCAGTCATGTCTGAGTCTGTGCGACCCCATAGACGGCAGCCCACCAGGCTCCCCCGTCCCTGGGATTCTCCAGGCAAGGACACTGGAGTGGGTTGCCGTTTCCTTCTCCAATGCATGAAAGTGAAAAGTGAAAGTGAAGTCACTCAGTCATGTCTGACTCTTGGCAACCCCATGGAGTGTGGCCCATCAGGCTCCTCCATCCATGGGATTTTCCAGGCAAGAGTGCTGGAGTGGGGTGCCATTACCTTTATCATGGGGAGCCTTTAATCTTTCTTTTTTAATTTGCTCAGTGCCTGCACAAGAAATAAAGATGTTGCTTCATTCTTCACACAGAGACCAAACACACGTGCTCTCTGATGGATGCTGTGATGTGCCATCTAAATGTCTCTTTCATGAAGTCTTATTCTCTCAAGTTTTGGAATTAGCACCAGCATAGGATGGAGAGCCCCTTCAGGGACCATCTCAGGTGCAAAGGACATCCCATCCAAGGTTGTGAACTTACTTTGGAAGCCTACATTCAATAACTGATTGATGTGTGTGTGTGTATGTGTGTGTGTGTGTTAGTTGTTCAGTTGTGTACAACTCTTTGCAACCCAATGGACGATAGCCCCCTAGGCTCCTCTGTCCGTAGCATTCTCCAGACAAGAATACTGGAATGAGTTGCCACTCTTTTCTCCAAGGGATGTTCCCAGCTCTGGGATCAAACAGGGGTATAAAGTCCTGGTCCACTGAGACATTCAATGGCCATTCTAGCTCCAGAGCTCCCTGAGCATCAAAAAGATTATCACTGGACATAAGCCAGTGGTATTTGGCTTGGCTTTTCCTTTTCCTCACAACTGCTTCCTTTTTCTCTATTATGAAGGACTCTCCATAAAAAATATGCCAATTTTGTCTCTGAGACTATTGAGTCTGCTTATACGTACAAATACATGCATATCATTCTATTAAAGGTATTTGTTGTAATAACCACATATTGCTAAAGAGACAGTCTACTAATAGAGGAATAATATTGTATTCAATAATGATTCCATAATTATTCTAACTCTTGTTCTTGGACATTCATTGTATTTCTATTCCTACTGTTTTAAATATCACATCACAAAAAATTTTGTTTACAAATATTTTTGCACATATCTAATTAATTGTGAAGAATAAATACATTCAACAAAGAGTGAAATTACTGGGTAAAAGAAGATGCACATTAAAAAAAAAATTGACATTATTGTCAATTTACTCTGAAAAATCTCACACCAATATACACTCTCAACATTAAGGAATGGGAAAATCTATTTCAAAGCACATTACTAACATTGATGTTTTAAATTATATATTTTCTAGTTATTTAATTATGCTTTTATTTTCCTTATTAATGAAATAGGAAATTCATTTATATATTTATTAGCCAATAACTATTATCTCTTTCTTTGTGGATTATGTGTCTACAAACTTGTTTATTCTTCTAGATTGTTTTTCTCCTTAAAAAACTTTCTAAAACTTTTAGAAACTGAAGAGTATTGACATTTGTATAGTACTGAGCTTATCATGAAAGAAATTGACTGTGCTCTCCATTTAAGAGGGTTCTTTCATGATATAATGTATAACAATGATTCTCAACTCCTGCCAATTTTGCCTCCTAGGGCATCTGGCAATGTCTGGAGACAATTTTGATTGTCATCACTTTGGGAGGAGGGGAGGAAAAGGAAGTATTACTGAAATATAGTTAAAATCTAGTGAGTAAAGGCTAGGGATGCTGCTAAATATTTTACAAGAGGGAAGTCCACTAAAACAAATACTTATCCAGCCCAAAATGTGAGTCATACCAAGACTGAGAAAGCCTGGTCTGGTATATACAGAGAGTTCTGCAAACTTCCTGCGTGAGTTTATTCATAGGTTTGTGTGTGTGTGTGTGTGTGTGTGTGTGTGCGTGCACAAGTACAGACATATACATTTTTTTCAATTATATTTTCTGACTTGTTAATGTTGGTTGAAATAAATCACTTTTATGTGTATGTTTTGAAACTCTCAATCTTTTTTTGGTATTTGCATACTTGTTTTTTTTTTTTTTTTAGTCTGTTGGGTTTTCTAATGATTTTGTTCTTGATAGTAATATAGGTGTTGCAATTTTGAAATTATTTTGTCTATAATTTAGGTAAGAAATATAACAAGTGTATTGACATTATTGGAAATCAGAGTTTTCAGTTCCTCTAGGACCCTACATTCTATAAAGCACAATTGCTACTTTATGTATAGTATAGTGCTATTTATTTCTCATATAAAGGCTTTTCTGGTAGCTCAGATGGTAAAGAATCTGCCTGAAATGCAGGAGACCCAGGTTCGATCCCTGGGTCAGGAAGATCCCCTGGAGAAGGGAATGGCTACCCACTCCAGTATTCTTGCCTGGAGAATTCCATGGACAGAGGATTCTGGTGGGCTACAGTCCATGGAGTCGCAAACAGTTGGACACGACCGAGCGACTAACATTTTCACTTTCTAATATAATAGTATCGCTAATAACAGCTGCTATTTATTGAGTCTCTCTGATGTCTGCCTGGTGGTGTCACTCCACTCACTGATACACATGCAATATTCCATTTGTTCCTCATAATAATTCTATGAAGTGGTTATTATTTCCCCTACTTTACCAAAGAAGTTCAGGGATTATAAAAACTGTATCAAATGCTTGTGCCCAACTCCTAGGCTATGATCTTTCTATTTAAATATCAAAAGTGAAGTTAAAATAGCTTAGTATTCAGATCCTTAGCTTATAGCTGATACTATTCTTGCACAGGAAATTTGAGGATCTTTTTGGCAGATAGTATATACCTCTGAGACTTTGATCAGAATTGGACAAAGTATATTTATTTTCAATTATCCACTGATCTAAACAATAAATGTTTCCTGTCAGGTCAGTAATAAGAGACACTGATTCTTATCTTTCAACAGCTTCATGTTGAAAGGACAACAACTGATATTGATCATTAATGTGAACATTACTTCAAAGTCACAAATTTCTCAATAGTTTTTTGGGTTTTATTGGCATGGATTGTTTGTTTACATATATCATTCTTACACAAGATGTCAATTCCTAGCATATTTATTTTTCTCTTAATCTTCCTCAACATATATAAAATGTCAGTCTGGAATAATTATAAGTAGAGCAAATTACAAGTCACTGTAAGTGACAGGCACCTAATGGCTTCTAGGACCTGGTCATGTCATAATCCTTCTCTGTTGATGTGCTTTTCCGCTTCCAGGGAAATTTCTTTGAGGCTGAAGCCATTCTTTCTTCCCAGTTTGAGAGACAGCAATGAGAAGGTTAAATACTACAATTATTTGCAAGTATAATTGTTCATAATTTGAATAAAGGAAATATCCTGCTTTCTGGAGTTATAGGAAAGAGAGGAAAGATTAAGAGAGGTGAACAGGCTTCTCAGGTGGCACTAGTGGTAAAGAACCTGCCTGCCAGTGTAGGAGACATAAGAGATGTGAGCTCAATCTCTGGGTTGGGAGGACACCTTGGAGGAGGAAATGGCAACTCAACTCCAGTATTCTTGCCTGGAGAATCCCATTGACAGAAGAGCCTGGTAGGCTACAATTCATGAGGTTGCAAAGAGTTGGACATAACTGAAGTGACTTAGCACAGCACACAGCATAAGAGAGACGAAAGGAGAAGAGGATGAGATGATTACATAGACTCAGCAACTCAGTGGACACGAATTGAAGCAAATTTCAGGAGATAGTGAAGGACAGGGAAGCCTGGTGTGCTGCAGTCTATGGGGTCACAGAGAGTCGGATACAACTCAGAGAGTGAACAACAGCAGCAAAGAGAAGTGAGCTTCCTTTGTCATTTCTCTTTCAATGGAGCTTCACACTTAGCACTGAGGGAAAACAAAGGTGTTAGACCGTTAGAAAAATATTTGCAGAATTGAAGCTAAGGACTCTCATGAATAGTGGCAAGAGGAGAGAACTGATAGAGGCTCAGGAAGTTCAGCAATGGAATCCTGTCTTGACCAGTTTATAATGAGCCATGTTAAAACCTAGGCAACTCTCGAGGTCAACCAGACTGTATGGTCTCAGTTTCTGTGAACTACCCCTAGAATCTCATCATAAATTCCGTTTCGCTTCAGCCAGTTCAAATGGGTTTATTTCATTGAAACCAATGAGTTTTAACTAGTTAAAGACTACAGTAACCAACTTAGATACCAAATCCTCTGGGAAAAAGTAAATTCCCTTGTTTGAGCATTAAACCTTAGGCTCTGGGAGATAGGCAAAACATACACGTTCCCTCAAATGAAAAACTCAGCTTCTCCAAGAAATCTATCTGGTTAGCTGTAGAGTTCCTTTGCCAATCGGTATACTGAACAGCTAGAATCTATGAGCCTTTTTCATGGGGCAGGTTGCATTTCTCAATAGGTCAATTAGACAATGAAAAATCACTTCTCAAATCTAATTCAACACACCTCACTGCTCTTATGTTGGTTTCAGCAAAATGTCTAAGATATATATTTATATGCCTCGAACAAAAGGGTTCAGTAATGTCTTCAGCTGTTGGTCACTATTCATTCAGTTCAGTTCATTTTAAGTGTGAATGTATACAGACTATCGTGTGATCTGATTAAGGAACCAAAAAAAAGACATGTAACTTCCCTTGGGAAATTTGCATTTTGGGGGTTTACATTTCTGCTCTGAACTAAATCAATAAGTACTTGGTTACTTCACACCTTTATTTTCATTGAATGAATCATATTTTGGAGTCACAGCCTTTAAATTCCAGGTGATACTGCCTAGGTAAGTAAAAGCCATGTGGCTAGTTCAGTGATCCAGAGGAAATCAATTTACCTTCCAAACTGAGAGATCTCAAAAGAAAACAAAACAAAAAATGGATGACTATAAATGAATCAGACTCTTAAAGTTGTTTTCATCTCTAATAGCTATGACTCAATGACCTCAAAAAATAAATGTATGAAAACAAGAAAGAACGACTTCACCTGAATGAAAAAAAAAAAAAAAGTCATCCACTGAAGATGAATGATTCATGAAATATTTTCCGTATTTCTATCTTTAAATACTGGTCTTCAGTAAAAATCTTTTTGAATGAAAAACTACAGTTGGCAGATCTTCTTTATGGACTCTAATATCTTTTTTTTTCCTCCTATTTTGGTTCTTTGCAAATGGGTCTAAACCAGGTAACTTCTCCAAAAGGTAGCTTGAATAATATTAAAATGATGGGTGCATCAATAATGCAGCTAGTGAGTAGTCATTAAGAGTTGGGTTTTGGAGTTAGTTTGGTTTGGTTTCATTTCAAAAACCTGTGCAATATTAGGCAAGTAACTGGAAATTTCAGATTTCTTATCTGTAGAATGGGAATGAAGTTAAGTGAAAGTCACTCGGTCATGTCTGACCCCTTGTGATCCGATGGACTGTATAGCGCATGAATTCTCCAGGCTAAAATACTGGGGTGGGTAGCTGTTGCCTTCTCCAAGGGATCTTCCCAGCCCAGGGATTGAACCCAGATCTGCAGCCTTGCAGGCAGATTCTTTACTAACTGAGCCACTAGGGAAGCCCAGAATGGGAATAATAGTACTTATATCTTGGGGCTCATGTGAGAACCAAAGGAAATAATTCATGTAAAAATATTTGAAATTATAACCATTTTTATTAACATATGTTCATTTATTCATTCAGCAAGTATCAATATTTAATGAGAAAGTCCTATGTATCAGGCACTGTTCTAGGTTTCTAGGTTTTTGTCAGGCACTGTTCTAGGTTTTGGAGATGTAACAGTGATCAAGATAAGATCCATTACTTCAGAGAGCTTACCTGGTAGTGAGAGAGACAGACATTAAAAATAAATGAGTATATGTTATAATATTTAGAAATGATTTTTCCTATGAAGAAAAATCTTCATTTTAGTAGACCTCTTTAACCAAAAGCCTTGACATATCAATAGGATTTCATTAACAGGAAGGATTAATAGATATAGACAGCAGGATAGAACGATCCTAATGGAATCATGATGTTATCCCACTGACCAACAAACTTGAAGTTGAAGAAGACAATGGAAGTCAAACTACTAGGGGTTAACTATATTGTGAGTTTTGAAATCTTTATCAAAGTAAAAAGTGAAAACCAGTTTTCAGTTACTGAAATAGATACTGAATAGATACTGAATAGATACTAAATTGTATCTATTGTTTTTTAAAGAAAGATTGTTAATTCTTGACTTGGTAATCTTTCTGAAGTAGGTTAAGGAAAAGAAAATGTAATTGGCCAATATTTCTGAAACTCAATATTCTTTCTGTCTCTAAAGCACATATTAAAGTAACAATGATAATAGTGGTAATGGTTAATAATACTTATAAGAGCAATAACAATTGTTAACATTTATCAAAAGCTTAAAATGTATCACATTTTTGCAAAGCCCTTCAAGAGCATAATCTCATTGAATCTTTAAAACACTATGAGGAAATAGAATCACAGATATAAAAAACAAATTTATGGTTATTACAGGAGAAAAGGGTAGGGAATAAATTAGGAGTTTGGGACTAGCAGATAAGACTACTATATATAGAATAAATAACAAGGTCCTAGTGTATAGCATAGGGAACTATATTCAGTATCTTATAATAAACTAAAATGTAAAAGAGTATATATATATATATATATATATATATATATATATACACACACATATATATGTATAACTGAATCACTTTACTGTACACTAGAAACTAACACATTGTAAGTTAACTACATTTCAATAAAAGAAAATGCTATGCATTACGTGCCTCGATTTACAGATAAAGAAACCAAGACTTACAGAAGTTAAGCCTTCTTAAGGACACATAGTTGGTAGAGAAGCATGTCAGAGGCTGCTCTATTGATGTCAGAGCTCTAAAAGAACTTTGCCAATGCCTTTTGTTCTTACTGGGTTATGAACTTTTCCTTCATTACTTATTCTGTATAATTTATTCGGCATCCTTCTGTATTGGGTACTTTATATGTCATGTATTTCTTAATTATCTAAAAAATATGATGAGGTATATTTTAGCTATTTGTATATAGCAAATCATCCAAAAATGAATGGTAAAAAACAGTAAGCATTTTTTTTTTCTCACTCATGGATTTTTGAGACAGACTGGGAGCCAGCTAATCTAGCTTGGGCTCAGCTAGAATTGGCTCCAAGTCATGGATCACCCAGATACGTTCTACATGCCTTTCATTTTCTTTGGACCATTCAGCTAACATGAGCATACATTTCACATAACTATGACAGAAATATAAGAGAGAAAATCCCACCAACCTTGGCAAGCAAATGTCAAGCCCCTATTCTCATCACATCCAATAAAACTTCTTTGGTCAAAGTAAATTACATGGGTAAGGCCTACATCAACAGAGTGGGAGAATATACCTGGACTTAGGGGAAGTAATTGCAAAGGCATAGGAAAAAGACATGGATACAAAGATGATAAAGATTTGGTGACTTGGTAATAATGATGTAATCTACCACAAGTATCTACAATATTACCTACTACATCAGTTCAGTTCAGTCGCTCAGTCATGTCCGACTCTTTGCGACCCCATGAATCGCAGCACGCCAGGCCTCCCTGTCTATCACCAACTCCTGGAGTTCACTCAGACTCATGCCCATTGAGTCAGTGATGCCATCCAGCCATCTCATCCTCTGTCGTCCCCTTCTCCTCCAGCTCGCAATCCCTCCTAGCATCAGTCTTTTCCAATGAGTCAACCTACTACATATTAATATCTAAATAGAGTAGTATACATATAAATAACATTACAATATAATATTTACAGATATTATTAGAGATGAAGGATTAGAGACTTTGGTTGCTTAACAAACTTGACTTTGGTTCACTAGCTCTTAACTGAAATAGTAAATTTTTTATTCCCATTCTCAAAGAAAACCTGCTTTCCAGTAATGGGAGATGTTAAGAAAAAGGAAGGAACTTAGGTGAACTTATGGCATATGCCTCTATTCATCGTCTGTCCCTTGCAATACCTAATCTTGTTCCCAACCCACAATGCATGGTCAATAAATGTGTGATAATCAAAAAGTAGCCATCAAAGACTCCAATTAAACCAGAGCCAAATGCACAAAAGTGGTAGTCTTGAGTGGGACATTTTTATAAGTTCCTTTTCTATATTAACGGTGTTCATAAAAAGGAATTTTAAAATAATGCAAAAGTAGAGTAGGGCTTTGAGCAAAGAAATAAATATATTTTGAGAAGACAGATAATTAAAATGAAACACTAACATTACTTAAGTAGCATTATTAAAACAAGCTATTTAGCAAAACTATTATCCTCCCCAGTTTTTACTGGGAAAAAAAATAAAAGGCAAAACAAAACCAGATAAAACATGATTACAGAACTTGTGCTTCCCAAATGGAGGTAAATTTGGCTCTTCGTTTTCTCGTTTTTCCAGTGATGCAAATTTGGGCCTTTTAATAGATAGTATTAACTTAATATGCTTCCAACTCAGTAGTTTTAAGTTTAATTGATGTCAAGAAAACAAATGTTGCAGGGCAGGTACAATTCTTTTACAATTAAGAGATCACTTGGGTCCACTGCACTGCAAACACAGTGAAATTAGTGATGATATATAAAGCATGTTAACTCTTCTAAAGTCAATGAGAAGCCAGAGATGCCCTATGAAGAATGTGCCAATGACTACAATAATAAGAGGTAAAATTTATAAAATGCTTGCTATGAAGCAGTCAATAATGCACTATCATAGTCTGTGTTATCATTTTCAGTCCTAATAAGAAGTCTTCCTTTTTTCAGGCATTCAATAAATACCTGGTGACCATCTATTATTTACTAGAACTTATGTTGGCTGGTGGCAATAGAGTGAGGGAAAAAAGTAATCATGGCTCTGTCCTTGTATGACTTATAGTGATTATAAATAATCACAAAAATAATTATAACACTGAAACTGTGTCAAGTGCTATATAGATGAATTTAATCAGTAATTTAACCTGACTGAAGAGGTCAAAGAATGCTTCTCTGAGGAAATAATTTGAATTGAGATCTGAAGGACAAGGATGACTTAGTTACAGGGAAGAATAGCATTTGGTCAGAGGGAAAAACAAAGATGAGGCAGGGAGCAGAGATGAACTGACCTCTAGAATACAGAGTGAAGAAAAGCAGAGAAGGATGAGAAGAAAAGCAGATGAGGCTGGAGAAGAAATGGGCCTCTGACCATGCAAGATGTGGTTGATGGAGAAGCTTTGTCTTTATTCTAAATACAATGGGAAGCCATTGAAGGGAACCAGAGGAAGAAAACCTAGCACTAGTGACATTATTGGGCTTCCCATTAATGTCTANGGATGAGAAGAAAAGCAGATGAGGCTGGAGAAGAAATGGGCCTCTGACCATGCAAGATGTGGTTGATGGAGAAGCTTTGTCTTTATTCTAAATACAATGGGAAGCCATTGAAGGGAACCAGAGGAAGAAAACCTAGCACTAGTGACATTATTGGGCTTCCCATTAATGTCTAACCTCTGGTGGCTCAGAGGTTAAAGCATCTGCCCGCAATGCGGGAGACCTGGGTTCAATCTCTGGGTTGGGAAGATACCCTGGAGAAGGAAATGGCAACCCACTCCAGTACTCTTGCTGGAGGATACCATGGACAGAGGAGCCTGGTAGGCTACAGTCCACGGGGTTGCAAAGAGTCAGACATGACCGAGCAACTTCACTTTCTTTCACTTTCAGTGACATTATCAGATTTTCAAACTGTCTGGCTACCAAGTGGAGATAGGATTGGATAGAAGAAGGCAGGCAGGATGAATACACATAGACAGCTTCTATAACTATTGCAATTGTATAAGAAAGGATGACAGTTAAGATTATTGTGATGGCAATGGAGATAATGAGAAATACTATCGTTTGAAATTCTAAGGCACCCTTGAAAACACTTTAACATCTCTGAAATTAGGATGCTTCTTATAGTCTCTATGCCATATTAATTATTCAGTTGCCATTGCCTGTGTAAGTGCATGGAAATTTGCAAAATCAAAAAGATAATAGAGATATTCTCTTAGAAATGATATATAGTGAAATTTTGTGATGGCAATAATGTGTATAAAACCCTTGTGCTCCAGATCTAAGTCAAACAATGTGTCGATGCATTCATTGGCAGCACTTTTTCTTTGATATGGGTACTTAAAGTAATAGTGCTTGTTACGATTGATAGGGTTTTAAATTCACTGAAATATAACAAAAGGAATTAGGGGTTAAGCCAAAAAAAGGCTAGTTATGGATGACTATAGACACGACTCAAAATCACTGCAGATGTGAAATTTCATGACTGCAATCATGAAATTAAAAGATGCTTACTCCTTGGAAGAAAAGTTATGACCAACCTAGATAGTATATTCAAAGGCAGAGACATTACTTTGCTGTCTAAGGTCCATCTAGTCAAGGCTATGGTTTTTCCAGTACTCATGTATGGATGTGAGAGTTGGACTGTGAAGANAGTGGTCATGTATGGATGTGAGAGTTGGACTGTGAAGAAGGCTGAGCGCTGAAGAATTGTTGCTTTTGAACTGTGGTGTTGGAGAAGACTCTTGAGAGTCCCTTGGACTGCAAGGAGATCCAACCAGTCCATTCTGAAGGAGATCAACCCTGGGATTTCTTTGGAAGGAATGATGCTAAAGCTGAAACTCCAGTACTTTGGCCACCTGATGTGAAGAGCTGACTCATTGGAAAAGACTCTGATGCTGGGAGGGATTGGGGGCAGGAGGAGAAGGGAATGACAGAGGATAAGATGGCTGGATGGCATCACTGACTCAATGACGAGTCTGAGTGAACTCTGGGAGTTGGTGATGGACAGGGAGGCCTGGCGTGCTGCGATTCATGGGGTCGCAAAGAGTCGGACATGACTGAGCGACTGAACTGAACAGAACTGAGGTGACTGAACAAAAAAAATAAAGGAGATAAAAGACTCAAGTTCCTGTTTGGTTAAAAATACATACAACATTATGAATAAAGAGGTGTGTATGTGTGTTAGTTGCTCAGTCATGTCCGATTCTTTGTGACCCCAAGGACTGCAGCCCACCAGGCTCCTTCGTCCATGGGATTCTCCATGCAAGAGTACTGGAGTGGGTTGTCATTTCCTTCTCCAGTGAATAAAGAGGTACATAATACCATACCAATATTATTCCCATTGAATAATTGAAAAAACTAATTGAAAAGTAATTGAAATAAAAGGAATTAAGAAAACTGTCAAAGGCTATACCATTTACTGTTGGCAGAAATTAGATAGGTCTGTCTGCAGTGCCTGATATCCTAAGACATGTAGGAAAAAAAACCTCGACCAACAAATATCATCAAAGAATAAATGGTTGATTAGCTAACATATGGAAGTATATTAAATGTCACTTGATCTCACAAGTAATTAAAGAAATATCAACTAAAATAATAATGGACTATTATGTTGCATGCTATTCAAAACAAAACAAAAAATTATTAAATTAATAAATTAAATAATCATCAGAAATTGTCAATATTGAGTATAAATTTCTTTTTACAATGTAAGAAAAAGCAAATTAATGTTTGAGAACAATAAAACTAAGGTAAGTGTGACAAAAAAGAATGCATAGGTAAAAAATATGCAAATAATTAGTAATTATACAAAGGCAAGTGCTATTTTGACATTTTCTAGCCTTATGTAGCGTCCTACATTTTTTATTCTTCTTTTATTCTTTCCCTTTTTCTTCTTTTCATATTTCTTTTTTGAGAGGGAGTAGACAGTGGGAAGAGGTTACTAGTTGTCTTTTACTACAATATTTTCCTAAACACTGTTTTTGGCTCATGTTCAGGATCTTTGGATCAATTTCTAATGCAGATATCCTCAACTATCTCTCACGTCAAGAGCCAATTGAGATGACATCTATCAATGCCCAGCATAAACACTGTCATCCCAGTGAGCTTCAGCCTGTCTGAACAGATGGGGCTTGGATCTCTGGACTCATTATTTACCTTCCCAGCTCTTCCTCTCCTCTGGCAAAGTGCTTGGACCCAGTTATACATAAAGCCAAATGGCTTGTATTTTTGTTCACAGATTGTACATTGTCCTTTTCTTCCTCTTGGCACCTTTAGCCATTTGTCATCTTTATAGAACTGATTCCAGAAGATTTGTGTGACTAATCCACATCCCTAAATAATCTGCTATGGTGCTAATCCCTGGCAATGCTGAATTTCATCTGGAGTTGAGAAGAAAGAAGAGTGGCGTTGGCTTTAAATCCATGTCAAGTAACCCTAATTCCATCCTACCTGACTGAAATAAACCAAAATATTGATTTTTGGGTTTCTGTTATGACTTTGGTCAAAGAGGTAAAGAGTAGTTGAATCAAAGTATTGAACATCTCACGACATGGACAGAGTAGACATAAATGGCCAATCCCACAAAGTGATTGAAAAGTATAATTTGGGGGGTTAGAACTAATAATCACTAAGTAAACTTGTCCTTGTTTATCCCTTTCATCATTATTAAATTATCAGCTTTTTTTTAAGAAGAAATTTTACTTTATTTCTCTCACTCTTGAAGTCAATGCAATGCTACTCTCTTTGAAGTTAAAAATAGAATATTGAAAGCTCTAAGTAATTAATATAAATATTCTTAGAATAAAGATGTTAGGCTACAAGAGAGGCTGATTATTTTTATGACACTGTTGTGATATTTTACCTAACATGCTTGACATTTATGCTAAAAATTGGGACTGCACTCTTAAGGAATCTTATACTCTACAAGTTACAAATTGGTGACATACAGGTTGAATTCAGCTTTCAAATGTTTTTTGTCTACTATTAATTTAAAAAAATTAGTTACCATGATAAAAACCTGTGAAAATTTAAATAGAATTCAAAACATTTTGCCATGGAAACAATCAACCACATTTGATCCATGTTAATATAGGATTTCTTCTAAGTTTCCAAGCTCATTGTATATTTTAAAATTAATCAAAGGAGTTATTTTTCTCATAATACCTGCTTTTAGATTTTTTTCAAAAATCTTCTTCTCTATTTTTTCCATTGTATTAATATAAAAAATTTCCCTCTAAGTTTCATCTTCAAACTTATTTTCATTTACTGTGAATGTCTAATTCCTTAGGATAAATACCAAGTTCCTTTATTTTTCATCATTTCCTAAAAATGTGGGCACTTAAGGCTATACATTTTTCAACGTGAATTGCTCTTTCTGTATCATATGTTTTGATATATGACATTCTGTTTTTTGCCTTGTAGATAATTTTAATTTCACTCTGTGTTTTCCTTGTTAATCTGTTATATATTGTTGTTGTTTAATTGCTATGTCATATCCCAGTCTTTTGCAACCCCATGGACTGTAGCCCACCAGGCTTCTCTGTCCATGGGATTTTTCCAGGAAAGAATACTGGAGTAAGTTGCCATTTTTTCCTCCAGAGGATCTTCCTGACCCAGGGATCCCTCAAACCCAAGTCTCCTGTATTGGTAGGTGGATTCTTTAAGTCTGAGCCACCATGGAAGCCTACGTTATCTATTGGTGTCTTTCAAAGTTGCTAAAAATTTTAGTTATAATTTGATTAGCTCACAATCAGAAGATCCACCCTTAAAATTCAAAATTAAAAAAAAATTTAGTACATTTCTATACAGATACACATTAAATAAAATTCTAGATTAGATGAGATTAGAGTTAAATAAAATTCTTTATTAGATGGCTCTATTTTAGGTATTTATTAAGTCAAGCTTATTGATCACATCATTAAAGTCTTCACAGTAAAATCTTTACTTTTAAAGATTTTGTCTGTTGAATCATTTCCGTTCTGGAGAGGTACTTTGACATCTTCAGTTATAAATCATGATTCTACCTTTCTTCCACTTTATTCTTATGTTTATTTCATATTTGTTTAATTTGTGTTCTAAAATAGCTCTTTATCTTCTATCTCATCCACGTTGCAGCTAATGGGATTGTCCCTTAAACCTGAGTATTGCTAATTTTAGGTACTGTACTGCACCACTTCTCCTCTGCTGTTGTTTATTTGCTAAGTCATTTCTGACTCTTTTGTGAGCCCATGGAGTGTAGCCCACCAGGCTCCTCTCTCCATGGGGTTTCCTAGGTGAAAATACTGGAGTGGGTTGCCATTTCCTTCTCCAGGGAATCTTCGCAACTCAGAGAATCAAACCTGTGTCTCCTACCTCGGCAGGTGGGTTCATTAACACAGAGCCACCGGGGAAAACACTTCCTCTACTCAAAGCTAAGAATATAAGAATACAACTACTATACTCTCATAACCTCTTCCCTTACAGATGAAGTAACAAGAATGTCTTACTTCTCCTCTTTTAGCTACTCTTATTCCAACTCTTGTGGACATGCTATCACTCTCGTTTCTGTATTAGAATTTCTCTTGAATATGCTTCCTATATTTCAGGAACTTTTTTAACATTGCGTTTATTTTCTCAAATGATCTGTCACTGTTTATTTTAAAAAGGTGAAAGGTTTATATGATCTGTCTGAAGAGAAACCAGAGTATGTTACTGTTTATTTAACTGTTAGTTGTACTGCTTATCACTTGTTTCCTCTCAATCCATTTTTCCCATGCTGAGCTCCAAGCTTTTTCTCTCTCTTTTTTTTAAATGGGTCAAGTTCTTCATAGTTTTTCTCAAGTGTGGTATAAGTGTAGTGACCCTATTCATCTCTGTTTTCCTAGGAAGTCCTACTTGTTTGGTAGAAGTAGTGATAGTGCCATATTTCACTTTCAGTTAGGATGATAAATTATGTGCTAGTTCAGCTTTCCTAACAAGTTTTATTTTATACCTGTTATTGTGGAATAATTAATAATGACACCTTTCACTCTCAATTGCAATGATAAATTACATATTACTGTATGTACAGATACATACACTTCCTTGTTCCAGGTATATGAATTCTAGAGTATTTCTATCTGTCTTACTCATATATTAACATCTTGGTCAGATATATGTTTCTAAGGTTTCAATTCTTATTTCTCACTCATTTAGATGTATTATTCTACCATCTTCTAGCTTATTTTTACTTTTGCAAGCAGTTTAATCTTTCTGTTTGAAATGTTAAGAGTTTTTTATCTTTAAATTTAGAAATTTTAATGCCTAGGTACATGTCCTTTTTATCACTTATACCAGGAATTCAGTGCATCTTTTAAAATGATAAAATCTGGTACTTCTTTAGCCTGGGGATATTTGTGTTGAATAATTGTTAAACTAGTATAACCCCTACATCTGTCCCTTTCTCTTTTTTTTTGGAAGTTCTATTATTGGCATGTATATCCTGGATCTATCCTCAGTACCTCTCTTCCATCCATATCTCCACTTTAAAATATTTGCTTTGAGATTTTCTTTCCTTCTTCTGTCTGATCTTCTAGGATGTTAATTCAGATCTCAACAAAGGTCATACTTTCTTCACTTTACTTATGAAATTTTTAGTTGGAAACCATGCTTTAAATGTGGAAATTTTATTTCTAAAAACTAACTTCTGTTTTTAATCTGAATATTCTTATGTTTCTATTATTTTTCTATTTACAATGACATTATTCTCCTCCAGCAAGTATATTTTGTTAGCCAGCTGATCTTTTGGTGTCCTCTCTCTGCAGGTATGGGACCGCCCCTTTAACATGTTATGATTTTTCTGTCAGTTTATTAGAGACAAGTTCTGAAATTCCCTAACTAGCAACCAGCTCACAAATTATGGGAGAAGAAACATTTTCTAACCCTGTGAGCTAGCAGTATTCAGAAGAGAACCTGAACTGATGGTGCTCTGAATGGTCAATGGACAGAACTCTTTCAAATCCTCCTAAATTTTAAACTTAAAAAGTTTTTTATCTTCACCCCCCCCCCAAAAAAAACACCTCACTTCCCTAGACTACTGACACTGTAGGAAGGATGCCCAGAAGAGAGACAAGTAAACAGGTTTATTTTGAAAGGGAGAGCTCTATCTCACTTCTTGTTCCAGGTACATGATAGGAAGAAGCAGAAAAGAAAATATATGTGGCCATGCCGACTATAATGGAGTCGGTCATCAAACTACATCTAACCAATGAGATTGGTGATACTCGTCCTTCAAGATTAGTGAGAAAGAGTCAAGGCAATGAAGAAACTCTCCTTGGAACTGAGAGAAACACCAGATCCTTCTTTTCCTCTAAAGACCTATATTAGGTTCCACAAGTAATGAAAAAAATAAATAAAACATATTTTTTTTTTCCATCAAACAGCTCAGTGACTAGTGAAGAAAAAAAAAAAAATGAGATGGGTAGTCCAGACAAATAGAAATATAATGTAAATCTCCTCAAGATGATATAAAACCCAGAGGAGAATATTGTGAATGCTGTGAGGTTTCTTAATAATATCCCAATGGAGGTAATATTATAGTAGACTCTCAAAGGCACCTTGGAAAATTAGCAATTTGCTAGATGCAAGAAAATTTACCTAATGCAGAGGATAAAACTATCCAAATTCATCAAGATATGAAATCAAAAGAATTCCTTGTATTAACTAGAGTTTCAGATCCAAGTATATAGCATTGAGAGATTAGGCTAAAAGAATAATAAGAATCAGAAAATGAAAGTCATAAGAAGTCATATAATGCTAAGTTTGAGCTTTGTCCTAACTGTGATGAGGTGTCAGTGGTAAATCTGACTCTTCTAATTTAGATGGGAAAGTCTACTCCAACAGGTCTTAAGAGAAGGTAACCATTTCAGGAAGTCATAAAGTATTGAAAGAGTAAAATACAATGAAAATTTTATTGTAATGTATCATAAATGGCCACAAATATGATAGTACCACCAACTGCCATCTATATAGTACTAGGGACTTACTGATATAAAAATTAGCAATTAAGGTTACAAGTTCAAATCAAAGTTTTTAAGTCACAGCTTTTAGACTTGATATCAGATAAAGTTATATACAAATTTTAAGCCTTGATTGGCACTGCAAAATTGAGTATTTCTGCTATCAACAAAGATTTGCCATCACAGTAATGTTACCAATTTGGAAAGCAAAAGAAAAATATAAATTGGTGGTAATCAGAACATCAAAGCATCTAAGGAAAATTATTTTTTATGTCATTTCAATAACAATGCAACTTTATTTTTTATTCAAAACTGTATTTTACTGTAATAGTTACAGTAGTCTTTTCTCTTGAGATGATGGTTTTGATAATTGAAGGCAATATCTAAGGATTAGTAAAAACATAAAATTCAGGATAAATTTATCCAATTTTCATGAATCAATAGTAAAAATATTGATGATGGTGGGCACATGTATGCTATAAGGAGGAAAAATAATTTCAATTAATTAGCATTTGATTTGGGTGTAATTTTCTCTAACTATTCATTGCTATTATTTCCACCATATGTTTATTATCTTATAAATAAATTGTCTTTAGTAAACTTTAATTAGCTGATATTTGTAAAGCTGTCTAGGATGAGCTTTGTATAATTGCTAAGAGTTTTCTTTTAATTACTAAGCATCAATATTTTCTCTGTGTGCTTGCTGAATATAAAGAACATTAATTTTTAAACCTTCAGTAGAATCTTTCATTTGACATTGCTTTATAGAAAGAATTAGGGGGCTCTGAATGTCTAAAGAAACAGTCTTAAGGAATTAGTTTCTAGCTTACAAAACTATTTACAGAGCTCAGATACATGTCCAAAGAATTTCAAGACCCTGAAAAAAATCATGCTCTAGTCACGAAGTCATTTTTCTCAATATAGGACAAACACCAGTATTCAAGAAAGGATGCTCCATGGTTTTCATGAGAAAATACACAAATGATTGAGAACTGACAAATTTGATCATGGATAAAACTAGGAGCTGGTAAAGTCAGAGGTGATTTTTGTTACTCTCAAAATCTAACTGCTAGTTTATACAGAAAATAAGTTGTGAATTATTCCTCAACTCTGTTCCCCTGCTGGCACAGATAGTAAAGAATATGTCTACAAAGCAGAAGAACTAGGTTTTATTCCTGGGTCCAAAGGTCCCCTGGAGAAGGAAAGGGCAACACACCCCAGTATTCCCGCCTGGAAAATTCCATGCACAGAGGAGCCTGGCAGGCTACAGTCCATCAGGTTGCAAAGAATGAGAAAACTGAGAAACTAACATACTTCTGTCCCCTATATGGATATTTATTAGATTACTATTTATCCATAAATAAATAGTAAAGTGATGGAAGTAAAGTCTGATTCTGTAAAGAGGAATAGTGCCNCACAGAGGAGCCTGGCAGGCTACAGTCCATCAGGTTGCAAAGAATGAGAAAACTGAGAAACTAACATACTTCTGTCCCCTATATGGATATTTATTAGATTACTATTTATCCATAAATAAATAGTAAAGTGATGGAAGTAAAGTCTGATTCTGTAAAGAGGAATAGTGCCTAGGAACCTGGAATGTTAGGTCCATGAATCAAGGCAAATTGGAAGTGGTCAACAGGAGATGGCAAGAGTGAACATCAACATTTTAGGAATCAGCAAACTAAAATGGACTGGAATGGGTGAATTTAACAAAGATGACCATTATATCTACTACTATGGACAAGAATCCCTTAGAAGAAATGGAGAAGCCATCATAGTCAACAACAGAGTCCAAAATACAGTACTTGGAGGCAGTCTCAAAAACAACAGAATGATTTCTGTTTCCAAGGCAAACCATTCAATATCATAGTAATCCAAGTTTATGCTCTGACCAGTAATGCTGAAGAAGCTGAACATGAATGGTCCTATGAAGACCTACAAGACCTTCTAGAACTCACACCCAAAATAGATGTCCTTTTCATTATAGGGGACTGGAATGCAAAAGTAGGAAGTCAAGAAATACCTGGAGTAACAGGCAAATTTGCTCTTGGAGTACAGAATGAAACAGGGCAAAGGCTAACAGACTTTTGCCAAGAGAACACACTGGTCATAGCAAACACCCTCTTCCAGCAACACAAGAGAAGACACTACACATGGACATCACCAGATGGTCAATATAGAAATCAGATTGATTATATTCTTTGCAGCCAAAAATGGAGAATTTCTATACAGTCAGCAAGAACAAGACCAGGAGCTGACTGTGGCACAACTACAAACTCCTTATGGGCAAATTCAGACTTCAACTGAAGAAAGTAGCGAAAACTGCTAGATCACTGGGATGTGACCTAAATCAAATCCCTTACAATTATACAGTGGAAGTGACAAATAGATTCAAGGGATTAGATCCATCAGACAGAATGACTGAAGAACTACGAATGGAGGTTCATGACATTGTACATGAGGCAAGGATCAAGATCATCCTCAAGGAAAAGAAAGGCAAAAAGGTAAAATGGTTGTCCAAGGAGGACTTACAAAGAGCTGTGAATAGAAGAGAAGTGAAAGGCAAAGGAGAAAAGGAAAGATATACCATTTAAATGCAGAGTTCCAAAGAATAGCAATGAGACATAAGAAAGCCTTCTTCAGCAATCAATACAAAGAAATAGAGAAAAACAATTGAATGGGAAAGACTAGAGATCTCTTCAAGAAAGTTCAAGATGCCAAGGGAATATTTCATGCAAAGATGGGCACAATAAAGGACAGAAATTGTATGGATCTAACAGAAGAAGAAGATATTAAGAAGAGGTGGCAAGAATACACAGAGAAACTATACAAAAAAGATCTTCATGACCCAGATAATCGTGATGGTGTGACCACTCACTTAGACCAGGCATCCTGGAATGTGAAGTCAAGTAGGTCTTAGGAAGCATGACTATGAACAAAGCTAGTGGAGGTAGAATTCCAATTGAGCTATTTCAAATCTTAAAAGATGATGCTGTGAAAGTGCTGAACTAAATATGCCAGGAAATTTGGAAAATTCAGTAGTGACCGCAGGACTGGAAAAGGTCAGTTTTCATTCCAATACCAAAGAAAGGCAATGCCAAAGAATGCTCAAACTACCACACAATTGCACTTATCTCATACACTAGCAAAGTAATGCTCAGAATTATCCAGGTCAGAATTCAACAGTACATCAACCATGAAATTCCAGATGTTAACCTGGTTTTAGAAAAGGCAGAGGAACCAGAGATCAAATCGTCAACATCCATGGGGTCATCAGGACTTCTCTGGTGGCTCAGACAGTAAAGCGTCTGTCTACAATGTGGGAGACCTGGGTTCAGTCCCTGGGTCGCAAAGATCTCCTGGAGAAGGAAATGGCAATCCACTCCATTACTATTGCCTAGAAAATCCCATGGACAGAGGAACCTGGTAGACTATACTCCATGGGGTCGCAAAGAGTCAGACACGACTGAGCGACTTCACTTTCACAGGATCATCTAAAAAGCAAGAGAGTTCCAAAAAAACATCTAAAGCAGGTGTAGCATGCTTTATTGGCTACACCAAAGCCTTTGACTGTGTGGACCACAACAAACTCTGGAAAATTCTTCAAGAGCTGGGAATACCAGACCACCTGACCTGCCTCTTGAGAAATTTGTATGCAGGTCAAGAAGCAATGGTTAGAACTGGGCATGGAACTACAAACTAGTTTCAAATAGGGAAAGAAGTATGTCAAGGCTGTATATTGTCACCCTGCTTATTTAACTTATATACAGAGTACATCATGAGAAATGCTGGGCTGGAGGAAGCACAAGCTGGAATAAAGATTGCTGGGAGAAATATCAATAACCTCAGATAGGCAGATGACACTACCCTTATGGCAGAAAGCAAAGAAAAACTGAAGAGCCTCTTGATGAAAGAGAAAGAGGAGAGTGGAAAAGTTGGCTTAAAGCTCAACATTCAGAAAACGAAGATCATAGCATCCAGTCCCATCACTTCATGGCAAATAGATGGTGAAACAGTGACAGGCTTTATTTTGGGGGCTCCAAGATCACTGCAGAAGGTGACTGTAGCCATGAAATTAAAAGATGCTTTCTCCCTGGAAAAAAAGTTTTGACAAACCTAGACAGCATATTAAAAAGCAGAGGCATTACTTTGCCAACAAAGGTCTGTCTATCAAAGCTATGGTTTTTCCAGTAGTCATGTATAGATATGAGAGTTGGACTATAAAGAAAGCTGAGTGCCAAAGAATTGATGCTTTTGAACTGTGGTGTTGTAGAGGACTCTTGAGAGTCCCTTGGACTGCAAGGAGATCCAACCAGTCTATCCTAAAGGAAATCAGTCCTGAATATTCATTGGAAGGACTGATGCTGAAGCTGAAACTGCAAATCTTTGGCCACCTGATGCAAAGAACTGACTCACTAGAAAAGTCCCTGATGCTGGAAAAGATTGAAGGCAGGAAGAGAAGGGGACAACAGAGGATAAGATGGTTGAATGGCATCACTGACTCAATGGACATGAGCTTGAGTAAACTCCAGGAGTTGGTGATGGACAGGTAGGCCTGGCGTGTTGCAGTCTATGGGGTCACAAAGTGTCAGACATGACTGAGTGACTGGACTGAACTGAACTGGGCTCCTCTTGTGGTTCAGTTAGTAAAGAATACACCTGCAATGTGGGAGACCTGGGTTCAATCCTTGGTTTGGGAAGATGCCCTAGAGAATGGAAAGGCTACCCACTCCAGTATTCTCACCTGGAGAATTCCATGGACTGTATAGTCCATGGGGTTGCAAAGAGTTGGACATGACTGAGAGACTTTACATAAAGTTAGTTTAGAATGGGTTAATATAATATGTTTCCTAGACCTGAAGAATCCCCAGTTCTATGTTGTCTAGGCATTTCAATCAATTTAAGTGGTTTTGATAAGGACATGGATAAATTCCTGAGAGAAGGAATCCATCTAATTGGCATAATACAATCAAGACATTCTTCTGAAACAAATAAAGGGGCACAGGCCAATTATAGAATCAAAAGCACAGTTATTATCTCTGAGAGGAGCAAAGAACTAGCAAAAGATGATTTAGCCAAATCACATATCTTGAATATTTTCAATTTTTGAAATAACTCTCCCATAAATGATCATTGAGGACTCCACTCACCGTCCAGTGGTTTGTAATTTGGGGAAGGTTGGTTCAATCCTCAGTTGGGGATCTATGATCCTGAATGCCTTAGGGCAACCAAGCCCACAAGCAGCAAGGAGAGAACCTACACTCTAGAGTTCAGGAGCCACAGCTAGAGAGTCCATAAGCCTCAATGAAAGATCTCGAGTACTGCAACTAAGACTCAATGCAGCCAAATAAATAAACACATATTAAATAAAAAGTTAATTTGTAAAAAATAAATAAATGATGCTAGCACCAATTTCATCAGTAAAACCTTTTTTAATTTAAATTTATTTATTTTAATTGGAGGTTAATTACTTTATAATATTGTATTGGTTTTGCCATACATTCACATGCATCCGCCATGGGTGTACACGTGTTCCCAATCCTGAACCCCCCTCCCACCTCCCTCCCCACACCATCTCTCTGGGTCATCCAGTGCACCAGCCCCAAGCATCCTGTTTCATGCATCGAACCTGGACTGGCGATTAGTTTCTTATATTATATATGTTTCAATGCCATTCTCCCAAATCCTCCCACCCTCTCCCTCTCCCACAGAGTCCAAAAGACTGTTCTATACATCTGTGTCTCTTTTGCTGTCTCACATACAGAGTTATCGTTACCATCTTTCTAAATTCCATATATATATGTGTTAGTATACTGTATTGGTGTTTTTCTTTCTGACTTAATTAACTAAAAATTAATTATTTAAAAATAAATAAATGATGATAACACCAACTTCATCAGTAAAACCCCTTTTTATACCGACTGTCACAAAGTGTCAGTTGATAGCAGAAGGATGTGTGGATGTGTTTCTTCTGCTATCTCAAGAGTACAACACTTTATCATATTGCTAGTTGACCAGCTCTAGACTCCAAAATCCTGACAGCATGATACTGTCCAATCATCCCTAGAACTAAAACTGGCTGACACATGTTAACTATACTGAGGTGTTTTAAAGTAAATTATAGGTATTATAAAAAATGTGCTGGAAGAAATACAGGATTTTCAACAAAGGTCCCTTTAGTAAATATTTGCTGAAGTATGTGACATTTCAAAAGTTATTCAACTACTTGCAGTCCCAATATATTCGTCCATAAGGAAGGGAATGTAGTGATACATATTTCATAGGATTATAATGAGAATTAATTGAATTTCTGAAAAGTGCTTTGTAAATGGTAAAGCATTACTTCTAGGTTTAATAAAGGTTAAATGATCCTTAAGGGCAGCTGGAAGTATATTCATAGGCAGAGAAGGAGGATTTTCTTAGTACTACTTTATTCCAGGGATTTTGCTAGTTGCTTTATTGAGAAGATAGAAATATATAATCTCTATAATCTTTAATGACAAAATGGAAAACCTATAAGCTCCATACTCTTTAATTCAGTCATATCTAATAAAAATCATGCTGAGACCAGAGGCTATAATGGATCTTATTAGCAAATGTTAATGAAAATTGCGGGAGAATAAAAGATTGTGGACTCAGGTACACTGCAGGAAGCAGGCTTCTGAACTCTAAAATAATTTACTGCTCATCAATAAAGATAAAATTTTGGAATGTTTGCAAGACATTTGATTTAGTGCTATCACAAATACACACCCTATTTCTTATTAGAGTAAGATCTGTGTCAGATTTATACCTGTTCTCTACATTCTCATCATAAAATGCCTTGCTTATTTTTGAAGAATTTCCTTTAATATTAGGAACTCCAAAAGTTTAAAGGCCTTCTTATGAAATGTAACCAATAATTCTGAAGCAATTCTAGCTGTTTGCATGGAACAAGTATATTATGATTCACAATTGTTTGCTGCCCCTCCCTGGAGGACCATTATAATTTCAAGACCAGTTGATGACAGAATCAGCCAATTAAGTGAGAATAGAAATGACTGAATTCCACTTCAAGCAGAAATTTTAAGTACCAGCATACATTTTCCCTTTGCAATTAGTTCAACAATGGATACTTTGGATACTGCACAGGGCCTAGACGGGATGCCCCATGAAGAAAAGGCATAGACCACTCCATGATGGACATATAGCATTAATGGTAGATGAATCTTTGCTATTGCAGGCCACTAAGATTTTACAGTCAATTGTCACTGCAGTCTATCCTGCAGTGTTCCATTCACAATCTGTAACTTCATTTGTATATAAGACATTTAAAATCCACTGTTACTTTATTAATCAGAGAACATCATATTTTGTGTTTGACTCTTTTTACTTTAAGACATATGGTGACTGACATTGATTATTTTGAAAAGTAATGTAAAGGAGTTTTTTTCTTCAACAGCAGCTCTATGTGCTAAGTCATTTCAGTCATTTCCGACTCTTCACAACCCTTTGGACAGTAACGCACCAAGCTCCTCTGTCCATGGGATTCTCCAGGCAAGAACATTGGAGTGGGTTGCCATTCCCTTCTCCAGGAGAGCTTCCCTACCCAGGGATCGAATCTGTGTATCTTATGTCTCCTGCATTGGCAGGTGGGTTCTTTACCACTAGCACCTTTTTCTTCAACAGCAGCTCTGCTGCTGCTAAGTCGCTTCAGTCGTGTCCGACTCTGTGCGACCCCATAGATGGCAGCCCATCAGACTCCCCTGTCCCTGGGATTCTCTAGGCAAGAATACTGGAGTGGGTTGCCATTTCCTTCTCCAATGCATGAAAGTAAAAAGTGAAAGTGAAGTCGCTCAGTCGTGTCCAACTCTTAGTGACCCCATGGACTGCAGCCTACCAGGCTCCTCCATCCATGGGATTTTCCAGGCAAGAATACTGGAGTGAGGTGCCATTGCCTTCTCCGCTGCTGCTGCTACTGCTACTAAGTCGCTTCAGTCTTGTCCGACTTTGTGCTACCCCATAGACGGCAGCCCACCAGGCTCCTCGGTCCCTGGGATTCTCCAGGCAAGAACACTGGAGTGGGTTGCCATTTCCTTCCCCAGTGCATGAAAGTGAAAAGTGAAAGTGAAGTCGCTCAGTAGTGCCCGACTCTTAGTGACCCCATGGATTGCAGCCCACCAGGCTCCTCCCTCCATGGGATTTTCCAGGCAAGAGTACTGGAGTGGGGTGCCATTGCCTTCTCCAGCAACAGCAGCTCTACCTGAATCTAAATTAAACAGGAATGCAGAAAGGCATTTTTCTTGTGCCCTATATAAGAAAAGTGAAGAAGTATCATTGACAATAGAAAAGTACTAATACTGCCCAGAGTGATTCCAGGCATGTAGGAGTCATTCAAACAATATTTGTCATATGAATGGATAAAATATAATACCAATTAATTCAACTAACGGTGACATGTAAATTGGTCTTTTCCCCTGCAGTGTTAGTCTGCTCTTGTTGTGAAATAATTGTATAAGAAACAATCTCAGAATTTTAGGGGCTTAGGAAATTAATAAATTTCCTTTTTCATATGTCTGTGGGACAGTTTGTTTGGTTCTGTTTATAACCAGAAGTCCAGTTTAGGTGTGTTCTACATGTTTCACATTCTGAAACAATGGTTATTCAGGGAATTCTGTCCTCACACAGAACAATAGAAGCTCAACAGAGTAAGTCAAACCATGCAACTATACTTTCTGCTTGCATGTCTGTGTAGATTTAATTACTCAAAACAAGGCATAATCAATCTCAGAATAATCTCAGAACAGTCATCTCAGAATCAATGAAGAGGAGATATAGTTTCTATCTACTCTCTTGGAAGGCACATAGCAAAGTGTAAGGGCATAAATTTTTAGGATAAGGAGGGTGTAAAGAGTTGGAACAAAAATACTAACTTATCCACCAAAGATGACTTATTTTTTAATACAAATTTAAAAGTGGCAATAATAAACAGCAATAACCTCCTCTGTAGTACTAAGTACCTCTGCTGAGAATTTTACAGCAACCTTTAGATGGGTGCACCAAAGATTGCTTAAAGTCAACTGTTACAATCAGTTGAAATTCTGAAATTGACTACTGCATGATATGAGAATATCTGCTAGGAATAAATCATCTTTTTAAAAAAAATTTAAATTCAAGAAGTATTTATGAATTTTTAAAATGTATTTTGAGTAAGGTTTTGTAACAATACACAGTGCATACATGTGTGCTCAGTTATACCCAGCTCTTTGCGACCCCATGGATTGTAGCCCACCAGGTTCCTCTGTCCATGGCATTTGCCAGGCAAGAACATTGGAGTTGACTGCTATTTCCTACTCCAGGGGCTCTTCCCAGCCCAGGGGTTGAACCCACATCTCTTGAATTGGCAAGCGAATTCTTTACCAGTGTGCCACATGGAAAGCCATGTAACTGTAATTCTTGTGTTACTGAATCCTTATGATGATGATGGTTAATTATATGAGCAAACTTAGCTGGACCACACTACTAAGACATTTGGCCAAACACCCTGTCTGGAGGTTTTTGTGAAGGTATTTCAAAAGATGAGATTGACATCTAAGTTGGTAGACTTTGAGTAAAACAGATTATCCTCTAGAATGTGGGTGGGCCTCTTCAAATTAACTAAAGGTCATAAGAGAAAAAGACTGACGTTCCCCCAGGAGGACAGAATACTACCTCCAGACTATGTTTAGACTCAAGCTGAACATTAAACCTTTGCTAGGTCTCCAACCTACTGGCCTGACTTGCAGATTTTCAACTTGGCAGCCCCTACAATTGTTGAGCTGATTTCTTAAAATAAGTCTCTGTCTGTCTGTCTGTCTCTGTCTCTCTCTATATATATATACACACACACATATCTTATTGGTTTTATTTCTCTGGAGAACCCTGACTAACACAATGACTAACATTACCTCTGAATGACAGAAAGGTATGAATTTAGATATAATTATGAATTTTATAAAGCTATAAATGATTAATACATATAAAAGATCTCTCATTTTCAACATGAAGCAAAAGTATCCACTCTTGATTAATTGATTATCGTAAGGACAAGATGAGGAATGCAGATATAGCACCATCATCAAATCTATTTTCTGGACCAAATCCTTTAAAAATTATAGAAAAATATGTTTTAAATATAACAAGTACAGAATATAATGGAAAATAAAATAGTGTCATCAGCAGCACAGAAATTTTGAGAACCACCTGAAAGCCAAATTGCAGACATATTTGACTAGCCAAAAACAAAATTAAAAAACCATAGCCCCACAGAGTCCAAAAGACTGTTCTTTACATCTGTGTCTCTTTTGATGTCTCTCATATCGGGTCATCATTACTATCTTTATAAATTCCATATATATGTGTTAGTATACTGTATTGGTGTTTTTCTTTCTGATTTACTTCACTCTGTATAATAGGACTCTGTGGGAGAAGGTGAGGGTGGGATGATCTGAGAGAATAGCATTGAAACATGTATATTATCATATGTGAAACAGATCGCCAGCCCAGGTTCGATGCATGAGACAGGATGCTCAGAGCTGGAGCACTGGATTGACCCTGAGGGATGAGATGGGCAGGGTGGTGGGAAGGGGATTCAAGATGGGGAACACGTGTATACCCGTGGCTGATTCGTGTCAATGAATGGCAAAAACCACTACAATATTGTAAAGTAATTAGCCTCCAATTAGAATAAATAAATTAATTTAAAAAAATATAGCCCCCAAAATATGAAGAAAAGCTGGACTGTAATTCAAACAATTTTAATGATTCTGAAAACGCAGAGTTAGACTGTACAGAGTCAGAGAGGCTCCTGGAGATTTTACCTAACTAGGACTAAATTTTTGGAACGCTGAGCTCTTTCTCTTCCCTTGTTCTGACTGAACAAGAAGCAGCGGGGACATTTCTGAGGCTCTTAGGGTGTCCCTGGTGATCTGAGAGAAAAGCAGAGCAAAGCCTGAGCTAATTCCAGTTTGCAACCAAAGTTAGGCTAAAGGGATAGGGGAAGAGTAGAAAGGAAAGTGAGGTGGTTCCTGACAGAAAGGAAATGATTTGTGGTATTTCCAAGTCAAGGCAAAACTTTTTATTCTGGTAATTGGTGAGAGCATGGGTTTTTCAGGTGGTGCAAGTGGTAAAGAATCGCCCTGTGTGTGCAAGAGATGTAAGAGGTGAGGGTTTGATCCCTGGGTTGGGATGATCCCCCACTCCAGTATTTTTGCCTGGGAAATCCCATGGACAGAGAAGCCTGGAGGACTAAAGTCCATGGACTTGCAAAGAGTCAGACATGAGTGAGCCACCAAGCACACACCATGCACAAAGTGGACAAGATGACTAGTCTGTCAGTCTTTTTCTTAACACACCCCAAAGTAAAGCTTGCCTATTGCATCCTGCTCATAAACACGAACCTCGCAGCCAACCCAGACAGTCAGAGAGGGCTATTGGTGACATAGATTTTCATATGTGGAAATTAACTGTTTCTCAATACCCTGATTAACCTGCTTAGTCCTTTGCTCCAAACTCAGATTGGCAAACCACAGATCACCAGACATCTGCAGAAAGACAATGAACTGTAAGAGAATGAATAAGATAAACAAGATATCCTGTATTTATTATGTTTGAGACAAATTCTTCTGTAAATGTTAGATGATCTGATGCAGAAGGTAGAATTGATGATGGTTCTATGTTTGCATTTTTTATCTAGTCCCTATGATTGTCAATTAAAAGTGGATAATTTTACTTCATGTTTAAAATGAAAGATCTTGTCCATACATTGATTATTCCACAACTCTGTAAGCAAAGAACAGTTGACTTTAGAAAAAAATCAGAAAAATCCAAAAATAGAATTAAAAAAAAAATTAACATTCTCCAAAAAACAGAGTAGCTCTTGCAATAACAAATGTTAAGAATCTGCACTATAAAAATTGCTAAAATGAAAAAGAGTAGTAAAAATTAGAGAAAAAGCAGACCTGTGAAATAGAAAAGAGAAATGACTAAAGAACCTCTTTCTATTCTATGCACACACAGAGAGAGGAAGCTATATATATGTATGCATGTATGCACACTAAGTTGCTTCATTTCTGTCTGACTCTTTGCAATGCTGTGGACTGCAGCCCACCAGGCTCCTCTGTCCAAGGGATTCTCCAGGCAAGAATACTGTAATGGGGTTCCGTGACCTTCTCCAGGGGCTCTCCCAACCCAGAGGTCAAACCTGTGTCTCTTTAGGCCTTCTGCATTGGCAGGTATGTTCTTTACCACTAGTGTCACTTGGGAAGCTGTATATATATATATATATAATATGTAAAATATATATAATTATGTATATCAAATATAATTATAATATAATTATATATATTAAATACAATTATAATATAATTATATATTATATATATTATACAGGTNGAGGTCAAACCTGTGTCTCTTTAGGCCTTCTGCATTGGCAGGTATGTTCTTTACCACTAGTGTCACTTGGGAAGCTGTATATATATATATATATAATATGTAAAATATATATAATTATGTATATCAAATATAATTATAATATAATTATATATATTAAATACAATTATAATATAATTATATATTATATATATTAGACAGGTATATGTGATAAAAATACATATTTCAATGCTTCATAGCTATTATATTCAAAAGGCAGGGTACTAATATGTGCCAACATCATTAAGTTTTCAGAATATGTAAAATGATGAAATGATTCCAAGATAATTCCACAAGTTAGCATAAGTCCTAACAACAAAATTAGATGAGGAATACATTCTAATCAAAAAGGATTTCTTTCTAAGAAATATAAGGAGGGTTTAGTATTAGGAATATCATATATTATGATTCACTACATTAGTAGAGTAAGAAAAAATAATTTTGACCATCCTGTAGATGTGAAAAGCATTGGATATAATTTTTGTTTAAAAATATCTTAGCAAGTTAGAACTAGAAGGAATCTTCTTTTATTTGATAACATCTGTATGCCAGAACTCTCCAGTTAAACTTATATTTAAGAGTAAGTAGTTTTAAAAATTGCACTGAACTAAGGAAAAAATTATATATGCCAACTACCACTGTCATTAGTCAATATCTTGCTGGAGATTCCAGGCAAAGTAGTAAATTTAGAAAAATAAATATACCTTTACATATTTAAGAAAAAGAAAACTTTTAGATTTTATAGATGATATAATTCTCCTCCAGTGTAATCCAGGAAAAATTACTTGAAACTTTCATAAAGTTAATAATTATTTTTAGTAATATTACTGGATAAAATATCTATATATTAAAAAATCACTATTTTATACAATAGAAATAAACAATAAGAAAAAGGGGAAAATATTACTTTGACTAGCACCCAAACTACCCCTCCGGATGGCGGTCGAACATTTCAGAATATACCTAATATAACTGTGTGCGTCACTCAGTCATTCAGTCATATCTAACTCTTTGTGACCCTATGGACTGTAGCCTGCCAGGCTCCCCTGTCCATGGAATTTTCCAGGCAAAAATACTGAGTGGGTTGCCATTTCTTACTCCAGGAACCTTCCTGACCTAGGAATCGAACCCTCGTCTCTTGTGTCACCTACACTGGCAGGTGGATTCTTTATCACTATGCCACCTGGGAAGCCCATTCTATTATAACTATTACCTATTTAAACAAAGTAAAAGCTAATAAACCAAAAAGAATAGACATATAGAATTCACAAAATGTAAAATCTAAATATTCCAAAAAAATTATCTCATGTGAATCAAATTCAAAGCTATCCTAAACATATATTCTCAGATGATTCTGACAAGTTAATTCTTTAATTCAAAATGGAAAGAAAAAACATAGATAGTGAATAAACTTTTGGAAAAATAGAAGAAACTAGAACCTTGTATATATCTAAACTTAACCTTTAGGTCCTTTTTTACATGTACCCAAAGTTATTTCAACAGTGAGGTTTGAGGGCACAGTACCCCACAAAACCATCCTCACTTTGGATACCAGATCCAAGTTCTATGGGTTCCTCAAACCACTCTGCTGCTGCTAAGTCACTTCAGTCGTGTCCTACTCTGTGCGACCCCAGAGACAGCAGTCCACCAGGCTTTCCCGTCCCTGAGATTTTCCAGGCAAGAACAATGGAGTGGGTTGCCATTTCCTTTTCCAATGCATGGAAGTGAAAAGTGAAAGTGAATTCGCTCAGTCGTGCCCGACTCAGTGACCCCATGGCCTGCAGCCTACCAGGCTCCTCCATCCATGGGATTTTCCAGGCAAGAGTACTGGAGTGGGGTGCCATTGCCTTCTCCACCTCAAAACACTCAACAGTTACCTAAAAGGAGTATGAAACTCATTGAAAGCTGTTACATTCACATTGCAAGTTGTTGAAGGATAAAAGATACAAATTAAAATAAGCCAAGAGACTAGTCACACAGAGTAGAATCCACAAAAGTCCAGACATGTAGCTTCCAGTTGTCCTCTCTCCACCAAGTCATGGATGGTTTGGTCATGCTGAGACAGTCTGCACAGAGGGCTGCTCACCAGGGAAGCTCACCTTTGGTGTCCAAAGTTTTTACTGGGGCTTTAACACATACTGTCTGCATAGTCTCAAGCCCCTCCTAAAAGTTAAGCTAATACTTTTAATCATCAAGTCTTATGGGAGTGGAATTGGTATGTTGCAGCTCAGACTGCCCGTCATAAATCACACTGTTAGAAAGTCCAGTGGCCAAAGCCCCCATACACACAAAGGCACTCCTGTCAGGCAGGATATTCCAAGGCCCTAGAGCTCACTTGTCACTAATCAAGGAAAAAGCCCAAACTTCTCTTTGGGTAAGGTTAATTCTTCACTACACAATATGAAAATTTAGTGTATAGCATGGAATTCAAATTGGAAATGAGCTGCACACTTTCATATAAAAGTATTGGAAAATATCTGGGGAAATATATGCTAAACTGTAAACTACAACATATGCTGACTTAGGAAGAAAGCAGAGGAATATTGGGGGTCAGGGGTGTAAGGAGATTTTAATTTTTTGCTCTTTGTACTTCTAAAGTATTTGGATATTTTTAACAGTAAGAATCAATTAATAGATATTGTGTATGATTTAAGTAACTAGTTTTTAAAAATTTGATTGTCCCCATTTCCACTAAATAAATATGAACATAAACCTGTACAATATCAAGTTTAAGAAGAGTCCCATGTTTTAGCCCATTGGAGATGTTCATATGCATTATCTGGGTTTACCGGCTCTCCTGTTCACCTCTCAGAAGGTGATGGTTGAAATAAGCTGATAGAAACTCTACAAATCTATGAACATTGCTGGTATATATGGAGTCATTTCCTTTTCTCTTATTATTATTTTTTTCTAAATCATTATTCCCAGTCAAATTGCACAGATGTGAGAACAGAGACAGAGACCACACACCTGCTCACCCTCAAAGTCTCCTTTATGAACTACTCTTCCTAAATCCACCCTTTAAAGTCAGTGTTTCTCTCTCTTCCATCCTTGCTCTCCTTTTCTAGCCAGACTGCAAAGCCTCAGAGGGTGAACTCGTCCACCTTGAACTTGTCTCTTATCATTTGTGGTGATTCATGAATTTTCTTCCTTGTCTAAACTCTTTGGACTTCGATTTCTGTATTTGATATCTTTAACCTATCTGTAGTCTTTTTGCTGCTTTAATCCTAAATTTAGATCTTTATCAATTCATTTCTCACTACTATAAATGTTGTTAATTAAGGGACTAGCTTGGTAAGATAAATAAGTGAAGGAGACAGCTCTAAAAAACTCTGGAGTAGTGAGTACTATGAGGAGCTGGAGAATTTTTGCTTGCTGTATATATGTCTTGTTTTGTTTTCCATTATTGTGGTTAAACACTTCTGTGACCAAATTTGAGCTAGTATGCAAACTCTGTGAACAGGGTCTCTACACCATATACCTTACAAATTTATCTGGCTACTGGAATGATCTGTCTAGATATATAAATCTAATGTCATTCCTTCATTCAAAATTTTTCTCATATTTAATTCTACAGTAAAATCAAAACATCTTACTCTGGCAGTCAATCTTTTAATTTTTTGACTTCTGATTATTTTCAGCTATATTCCTTACCATTCCCATATCCCAGTGTGATTTTGTGATTCTAAAATTCTGCCAGATCATACAAGGTACTGTGCTCTATATTGTTTCTGTGACATTCATGACTTTTTAGAAGAATTTCCTGGCCTTACTTACTTCACTTATTTCACCTTCCCTTATTTCACTTTGATAAAAGCCTCTTGTCTGTTTTTTCTTCACAGCCACTCACCTAGGCCCTGCAAAGCAATTTTCACAGACTTCATAAAATAGTATATTCTTGCTTTCTGCCTTTTTCACTAAAGTGTATACTCTTTGAGGTGGGCTTGATGTTATGGGCTTCTATGGGCTTCTCCACAGAAGTGGCATTTGGAACTTAACAGTGACTGCAACAATATATTTTTTCTTCCTGAATGGATTTTTCTTCTTCTAACTACAAAGTTAGCCTTTATGAACACAGAGTTTGACAACAGACAGGATTCAAGTCTTTCCTCTATTATGTGTGTGACATTAGGTAAGTTATATAATCTCTCTAAGCCTTGGTTTTCTCATAGTGCCTACCTCATAGGATGACCATAAATATTTAAGTCATATAATACTTAGGACACAGCCTAGCACTTTAGAGATGTTCAAAACTGCAGGCTATGGTCATGATAACCATACAGATCTTCCTCTAGTTATGATGGGGTT
Source organism: Neotragus moschatus (assembly GCA_006410615.1). NCBI lineage: Eukaryota > Metazoa > Chordata > Mammalia > Artiodactyla > Bovidae > Neotragus > Neotragus moschatus. The sequence continues at coordinate 513,971 of SJYA01000597.1, read as the reverse complement.
ACATCATGATAAAACCATCATCAATTGAAAATGGATTTAATATGCCTTTACCAAACATCATAGCTTAGCTTTTCCTACCTCAAACATGTTTACATATTTACATTAGGCTACAGCTAATACAAAGCCTATTTTATATTAAAATGTTGGGTATCTCATGTAATTTATTGAATATCATACAGAAAGTGAAAAAAAGAACTGCTGTAAGCCTAAATCAGTTGTTTACACTTGTAATCGTGAGGCTGAAGGGAGCTTCAGCTGACCAGCACCATGAAAGTGTGTTGTACTGCATATTGCTAGCCCACGAAAAGAGAAAATACAAAATTCAAGGTGTGGTTTCTACTAAATGTATATTACCTCTGTACCATTGTAAAGTCAAAAAATTATTCTGTTGAATCATCATAAGTTGAGGATGGTCTCTAACAGCAGAAATAGAAGTAATGCTGACAACATTAAACATTTTAAAACATTTAATTTCTTAAAAGCCACAGTGCCATTCAAAAGAAACAATAAAGTGTACTGCACTCCTATTACAGTGGTCCTCAGTATACCCTCACATATCTTTTCTTGCCCTAATTGAACTCATTACCTCACCCTATCCTTAATCCCCAAGCCTGCTCCTCCTCCTCGATTTCCTATGCATTGACTAGTCCTGCCATCCACACCTTTGGTTAATCCATTGATCTAGTAAAAGGGCTTCTTGATTCCTCTGCCACATCAATTCTATAGTTAATCGTCAAGTCCTATTGATTCTGTGATACAACAGCTACAGTACTAGTCTCACTGCATGTTGGCAACCCTAATTGATTTTCTAAACCGTAGTCAGAAATAATCTGAACATTTCTCTCCCCCTCAGTGCTTTCCATTATGCAAACTCCTTCCCATTGCCTTGAGAAGTCTCACAAGACACACCTGCTCTGGCCCAGTACTCCAGCATCACCCCTGGTTACGCACTCCTTTATATTTGGGCTCCTCCAGGTTGTGATTCATTATACTTCTCCAATCTATCTCACTTTTCCTCACCACTAAGTCTTCACAGAAGTCATTTCCTTTTCTAAAACTGGCTTCCCAAGTCTTCTCAACCTAGTCATCTACTATTCACTACTCGGTTCACCATATGTGTGATTTCTTGCAGGAATCCTTCACTGACATGTATCTTCTCTCCTTCTATGATTCATACAACACAGCACTTGATCTGTTTCACTTTGTTGCAAATGGCTGTTCACTTGTCCTCTTTTTCAGCTCCCTTATACTGTGAGCTCTATGAAGCAGAAACCAGGTGTGTCTTGCTTACCATTGTATCCCTAGTGCTTATCTCAATATAGGTTGCACATAGTAGGAATTGTAATACCCATGCATGATAAAAACAAACGAATGAGTGGATTGTTAAGCCTATTTTGAAGCTACATCTAGGTCAAACTGGAGGGTGTAAACTCCTTTCTTCTTTATTCTGGCTCCTATGGTGATCCTGGAAGAATTACTGTATTCCTGAGTTATCGCAGCTGTCTATAGCTAGTCTGATTGAAGTTTAGCAGTTCTATGAAGTTTTGCAGTGTGAAGCATAGCAACTCTCCTCTCATCAGCAGTAAGAGACTTTTCACACTTTATTTATGAGAATAGAAGTGATGATTCCTTCACTGCACATTTCCTCTCCAACTGATTGATTTTTATTTTTCATAAACTTAGAATTACTTTTCTAAAACTCAATTTATTTGATTCTTCTTTTCAGTCCTCTGTGTTTAGAATGCCACTGATTTTTATTACCACTACAATTGGTAAAACCATCCAGCTATGCTGATGGGGTCAAGTTCTTCTTATTTAGTTTAGATAATCAAACTTTACTTTTTGACTTAAAACCAAAAAGTACATTTCCAGATATCAGTGATGTGATGCATATGGAATGAAAGTATCACTGCCATCTATAATCTCAGTTCTTTGAAGGGAACCTTGGAAAATCTATTCCTTATCTCTGTTATCAGTTTCCAATAAGAGGAAAGCTTAGATTGCAGTGATAAAATAAAATCCTTCCCAAAAGTTTTGTCATCAGCTACTTGTGAGGATAAGTAAAGAAATAGTTCATCATAATGGAAAAAAACCATATGGGCTTTGGAGCCTGATGAAAATGAATGAAGTTCGAGTCACAGCTCTGTGACTTCCAGCTGCATAAATTTGGCATTTTTTTAAACTCTCTTAGACTCACTTTTCCCCATTATTTCTTTAAATGTCATTGTTTTCAGTGCTAATTGAGTAATGCACATAGAGTCTTTTATCTAATGTTATTGTACAGAATTTAAGCATACAAGTTATAGTTACTGTTTGCCATGAAGCAACCTCTGCAGCAGAGTTCTTGCAATAGCATGCTGTTTTATAACCTGAACCTGAAAGATGCATGTTGATCCTGCCATCTTTGCAAACAGTCCTTTGATGAAAGCATTCCTTGGGACTTATCTTTACATGTCAGAGAATCAGTCTGATCCAGATTTTTTCTATCTTCCCTTAAGGTGGTTCCATGTTAGTATAAAAGTTGTAGCATTCAAAGAGCCCTATGACATAACTTGTCACAACCCTTGGCTTTCAGCTTTCAAGGTTATCTAATGTCAGATGATGCGGATTACTATAATTTTTTCTAAACTTCCTTCTTGAGATTTGAAATGGTGTATTCGCCCAATATGGTCCTGGCTTTAAAGGAATGTGCCCAAATCTTGAATCTGAAAGCAGAATATAGATAGAACACTGTTCAGCCTGAGCTCAGCGCCTGACAGACCTAAAGATTTTCTAGAGTTGGTACTTTTCACCTGCTGATGCTGATGGGGAGCACTCTCTACTTATATATCGTAGCCAAGATTTCTATTGAAAAGATGCTTCTTTAATTTTGTAAAACAGCTAATAGAGTGGTTTCTCTGACTAGGGTCTTTACTCGAATGACTAAAAATGACAAATTTTACTCGAAGGGTTGCTACCGAAGAGAAGGATTTTTACTGCCTATAGCTGCTATTCAAGTTATCTAAAACAATGGCTGTGGAAGACACATCTAAGGTGACCAGCAACTCCTCTTGTGTAATCCCCTCCCGTTAAGTGCAGGTGGAACCTGTGACTTCTAACAGTATGTGGCAAACGCAATGCGCTATCACTCTCTTGATTAGGTTACATTATATAGCAAAAGTGATGTGATATCACCTTTGGTTCATGTACATTATATAAGATTCTGTCTCAGTAGATTAGAGCAAGAAATAATGGCCAACTTCTGAACTGCCAGTGGAGAAGGCCATGTTTCAGGGAATTCTGGGGGGCCTCTAGGACTTGTGAGAGATGTCTCTGGCTAATAATCAATAAGAAGCCTCAGATATACAGCTGCAAGGAAATGAGTTCTGTCAACAACCCAAAGGGGTCTGAAAGTGGATTCTTACTGGTTAAGGCTTGGATGGTCTGACACCTTGATTGTAGCCTTGTGAGATTCTCTGCAGAGGACTCAGCAAGATCGTGACCTGACTCCTGACCCAGGGAACAGAAAAACTAAACATATGTCTAAGCCTCTCAATTTGTAGTAATTTGCTACATATCAATACAAATGAATACGATAGCTTTTGAATCAAAAAATAGTTTTGTTTTCTTTTTAGATTTTTCATGCTTCTTTGGATTGACCTGGGTTCATGTAGGGGTCAGCTGGAGTAATCCCCTGGTTGCTTTCAGCCAGGAACTCAGACAGAATGTATGGAACTCACCACCACTTCCACCCTTCTCCACATGTCTCTTCAACAGAAGAGTTGGACTTCCTGTATAGTGGTTCAGAGCTCTAAGAGAGAGTATCAGTTTCCAATTTGCTTAAAGCCGGAACTTAAAAGTCAAAGAAGTTCTGCTATACTTCATTGGTCAAGGCAACTCGCAAGGCTATTTCAGATTCAAAGTAGGGGAAATAGGCCCCACCTCTTATTATGGGAGCATCATAAACATCTGGAATCAGAGAGATTGTTGATGGCAATATTTGCAGACAATTTGCCACAACCCGCCCTCTGGCTACAGTTCGCAATCATTTCACTTGCAGAATAAACAAGAGAAAACACTGGGTAAGCAGCAAGCTGTAGTTTTAAAAAATATTTTTAATTAAATGTTGAGGAGAAAAAGAAAAGCTTTATCCTGTGCAAACCTACAACATCCTGGCCTCTTTCTCTCCTCCTTGATTGTATGAATAACCCTGAGATCACCTCTTAGAATTGGTTTTAACCATTAGCTGCAGCTGCTGCACTGCTATGCGTATATGTGAATGACATTGTACATTGCACATACCCTTGGATGCCCCAGTTTGGTCCCCCTTCCAATTACCCTTTTACAAGTTGGTGACCTACACAACTATTAACAAGTTGGTGACACAGCTATTTAATCTCTTGCCAGACATTGCTCCTCGGTACGATTTTGTATAGGTCTCTGTAAAAAGTCTTTGATGTCTCAGCAGTCCATTAACAGAGTTTATTTTTTTTCTGGGTTTTGTTTTATTTTTGTTAAAAAGTTCTAGATTCATTTGAAGATTCTGATGAAATGCAGTTGAGATTTTTTTCAGTAATAAAATCTGCATATTTGTATTTCAAACAGTATAGCTAAATTTTGATGTAAATTCTTCCTTTTTTCCTTTTTGTTAGGTTTAACAAATATTATTTATTCAGTCTGAAATATCTATGTTATATATTCCACCAGTTAAGAATAAATGTACATTAAATCTTGGTAAAGATATATAAATAAATAAAAGACTGATTCACCCCACAATGGCAAAGCCTCTGTTCTCAGAGATCCTACTTTTGAACAAAAAAATTATTTGATTAGGATCCAGTCTGTACCCTCGGAGTGATTTTCTATGTCTCTAAGCTCCATTCTTAAACCTATAAAGAAAGCTAAGTGCCAAAGAGTTGATGGTCTTGAACTGTGGGGTTGGAGAAGACTCTTGAGAGTCCCTTGGACTGCAAGGAGATCAAACCAGTCAATCCTAAAGAAAATTAGTCTGGAATATTCATTGGAATGACTGATGCTGAAGCTAAAACTCCAGTACTTTGGCCACCTGATGCAAACTGACTCATTGGAAAAGACCCTGATGCTGGGAAAGATGGAAAGCATGAGGAGAAGGGACGTCAGAGGATGAGATGGCTGGATGGGATCACCAACTTGTGGACATGAGATTCAGTAAGCTCCTGGAGTTGGTGATGGATAGAGAAGATGGGCGTGCTGCAGTCCATGGGACCACAAAGAGTCATACATGACTGAGTGACTGAACTGACTGACTAAAGCTCCATTCTTAAGCTTTTGCCTCTGTCTTTCAGATCATCTTTTTGCATAAGAAATGGCCTATATTTATAGCTGGATGGCATTTTCAGCCTTCATCCTGCCGATACAAAATTGAAGGCCTAAAACTCTCTTCATTTTAAACTTTCTTTCTCCATTTTCATCCAATCTAATTCAACTACCTTAAAAACACTGTGTGTTTCCAAGGTATCAGATTATAATCCACTACACTAAAAAAATGCCATGACCACAGATCTTTTTAGGCCACTCTCTACTATGCGTTGAGATTCAGGATGCTCTGGGATAATATTTTCTACATCCTTTGAAGGCTTTTGTCTGGCTAAAGGGTCTACAAGGCACTGACTTAAATCTCTCAGTGTTCTTAACAAGCAGTATTAAAGTTATACCATTGATTTGATCTTAACTCTGAGTCCACATTTTGCTGTCAAAGCTTCAATTTGATCTTTGTTCTGAAGCTATTTCTTATATTGAGAATCTTTTGTAGGTCTGAGTAACTGGAAATGAGAAATAGTATTATTTTTCAACCTAGCAAAATCTGGTTGAAAATATTTCTTCTTGGTTCTGTGGAACACAGAAAAGTTATTCTTTTAATTCTTTTATCTCTTATAATCATATCTCATAACTGAAAAATAATGTTTTCAAAATGTTGCCAGGAAATCTTGCAAACCATATATGGAGTTCATTAGGTATTTCTATCCTTTAACTAACCTCAAACAATCAACTTAATTTTTCTGCCAATACTTAAAATACTTCTCCAGTCTTTCATAGCAATCTTCATTAACAATCTCTTCATCACCATTCAGGCCTCTGCCAAATACTCAGTCACAATACCAATACCACATATTTTATATTGGATATGACACCTAAGTTCTTACCTCTGAACAAATGACCCTGAGGAGTTTTATCCACATATGGGCCTGATTTAGACGACAGAATCTTTGACTTGGAACTGATTTCATAATGGGCTGTGGCTCTCTGGGGAGAGGTGAATGTATTTTGCAGTTTGGGGAAATGTGAATTGCTGTGGCAGAACACAGAGCTAGGTGGCCTCTGAAACTGAGCATCAGCGTTCCTTCCACCCTTGTACATGCATGCCACTCTTCTCCAGAGGTTGAGTCTATTTCCTCTCTTCTTGAAACTGGTCTGGTATTATTTGCTTGAATGCAATTACATTCTTACCCCAGGTATTAGGAAGACTGATATATGCTTTCGGCCTCTTGGGGATATTCATTAGACTAGTATATATAAAGAGGTTACATGTAGAAACACTGTGGTAGATAAGACGCAAGTTTGGTCTTTTTAGCCCCTCCTGACTCCCCAGGTGAATGTGACCTTATTGGGCCTGTACAGAGTAGGAAAAATGCCAAATTTAGCCTAAATAATACTCAGAACCATGACAAATAATAAATTATTTTTACACCAGTAAGGTCTTTTCTTTCTTTCTTTTTTTTTTTAATGGCAGCAACAGGTAACTGAAATAAATCTTGATCATGGAATCATATACATCACAGTTATATTATGTCAGCTAAAACTGTTGTCTCTCCAAGCATCAGTTCAGTTCAGTCACTCAATTGTGTCCGACTCTTTGTGACCCCATGAATCGCAGCATGCCAGGCCTCCCTGTCCATCACATCTCCCGGAGTTCACCCAAACTCATGTCCATCGATTCCGTGATGCCATCCAGCCATCTCATCCTCTGTCGTCCCCTTCTCCTTCTACCCCTAGTCCCTCCCAGCATCAGAGTCTTTTCCAATGAATCAACTCTTCACATGAGGTGGCCAAAGTACTGGAGTTTCAGCTTTAGCATCATTCCTTCCAAAGAAATCCCAGGGCCGATCTCCTTCAGAATGGACTGGTTGGATCTCCTTGCAGTCCAAGGGACTCTCAAGAGTCTTCTCCAACACCACAGTTCAAAAGCATCAATTCTTCAGTGCTCAGCTTTCTTCACAGTCCAACTCTTACATCCATACATGACTACTGAAAAAACCATAGCCTTGACTAGACGGACCTCTGTAGGCAATAAAACTCTGACTTAAATAACCATGTCACTAAGACAGTTGCTTGTATACTTCAACATAAAGTATCTGAATAATGTGATATTGAGGATAGTTTATTTAGTTATTTCATTAAATGTATTTGGTTAGAATAAGTCAAAAAGATAAAAGACATAATAAGGCATATTATTGGGTTCCACAAATGTGTAGGAATTGGTTCCTTGATATCTTGTTTGTTATGAATGTTAAAGTGTTAGTCTTTTAGTCATGTTAGACTCCTTGCAACGCCATGGACTGTAGCCAGCCAGGTTCCTCTGTACATGGAATTTTCCAGGCCAGAATACTGGAGTGGGTAGCCTTTCCCTTCTCCAGGAGATATTCCCAACCCAGGGATCAAACCTGGGTCTCCTGCATTGCAGGCAGATTGTTTACCATCTTAGCTACATAGGAAGCCCCTGTTTGTTATGAGGTGGCTGTAAATTTCCCAACAAATGTATACCAAAAAGTAGAGTGACTGATGTTGAACATTAATAATGTGCCTGCTAGATTTGCTTTTAATCATATTGTTTACTCACATATTAGGATGGAGTCTGGATTAATATGCTTAGGAGAAGATCAAATTAAATTGCTTCTTTTTGTTTAGTTTTCTTTTTCTCATTAGGATTCTATCCTCATTAGCTGAAACTGCAGTAACTTGTAGTTAGCAACAAGCAAGCAAAGGTTATGCTTTTGTTTTAAAAAATATATAACTAACCAAGCTCTATAAGCTATAGGTTAGGAAAATATAACCCCATAAAGCACAATGAAATATAAAAACACTCAGATAATCATTGCTTTCTCTGTAGGGAAATTGATTTTCAGAGACATCAAGTATCTCCCCCTAGGTTGCATCCACTTCTGTTTGTAACAGAAATCTATACCTTTCCCTTTTTCTTTTTCTGTGTCCAGGGTGCCTCTTAGAAACTGAGGTGCTCTTTAAAGTGTGAAACTTGGAATATAACATTGAGCACACAGTAGTGAAAGGTGTGCAGTCTCTTTAGTAGCCATGATTGAAGGCAACTCTAGATGGTACTAGTTTTATAGATCACACCATTTTTTCTTATTAATAACTTGCTATGGCTGTTTTCATTTTCTTTAGCATTAGAAGTTCCAATACAATGTTTCAAGTCTTAATTATCCAATGCCAATTTCCTTATCTCTCAATAAAAAAAAAATATAACAAGAAGGAAAAATAAATGCCACCTAATAAAAAAGTGCTGTGCTTTAATAAATGCTTACTATGTGCCCCAACAATTCTATGTCCAAGAAATATATATGTAATAATTTTTGTATCTTTAAGGGCTGTCACTTATCATTGTTGCTCTAAAATTCAAGACAGACAAGTTAAGATAGGTCATGTTCCTGCAACGGGTTTGTGTAATGAAATCATTGTGCCCTACTGGTTAATTTATCTGACATCACCACCAGAAAACAAAGTAGGAGAAAGAATCATGGATTAGTATTTGCAAAATCTAACTCAGGAATTCTCAAAATATTTAGCCTCCTGTTCCACACTCTCAGAGATTCTGAATAATTAGTTGTATCAGTTAGTAATGGTTCCAACAAGTGTCAAAAGGAGTGCTTCAAGTATTTATAAGGGGACTGTTAAAAAAATGCAAAAAAATCCATAATGATTAACTATCACAATTTTAAACAAAATGTCATACAGAACCACAGAGGAACATTAGGCAAAATTAAAAATCAGAAATAGTGATCTTGTCTTTATTTAAAATTTTAACATTGTGTTCACCATGAATTTTTGCATTAATTTCAGTTTTTAGAGAAAAGTACATTAGTATAATATTTATCTTGAGAATTGAGTTTTCTGACATACCACCTTCCCCTAAATATTGTACTCAGGGTGTGCACCTGTGTCTTCTCACACCACTTGTATCCTTGCCACACAGAATATGTGCCATCATCAGAATCTCGACACCACTCTGAGTGCTTAGACTCATACCACAGCTTTACTCCTTATCAATCCTATAACTTTAGATTATTTACTTCACCCTATGAAAGCTTATATTATAGACTTATTTTGAAAATTAAATGAAATAAACTTTGTGAAACAGTACAATACTTGACATGGCTATTTCTCAGTACAATACTTGACATGGCTATTTCTCAACAAATATTATTATTATGTTTGGAGATCTATTTTTATTAGACTAATTGAGGAAGGACAATTATTCCTTTCATGATATTCTAGATTAAAATAAAGGTTGTTTTTCTTCAGAATTTTAGAATGTTGTACCAAGGGCAACAAAGAAAATCTTTGCTTGTCCTTGGCCTTCTCACTCCAAAACAGCTTTCTGAAACAGTGAAATATTTTATAATCTATGGGAGCTACAAAAGGCTATTTCCTTCTAACCCCATCAATGGACTAGCCTTTTATTACCAGTCCAGCTTTTGCTGATTTTCCTACATATATTACATCCAAAGTTTGGTGTTATCTTTGCAGCAGTTTCCAAAGTGGGAGCCACAAGCCCAGGAATATATAAGACAATCCATTGGGGCCAGGGAGAAAACAGAGTTAAAGTATATAATATTTATTTTAAATATAAATATGAGGAAGAAATTAAGCTTTGTAATATTCAGTAAATGAATAACTAACCACCTCTTCATCCTGCCTTATTCAATCTCTGCCTTATATAGTCCTCACTCTGCCTCAGCTTAAATAAGAAAATTATCCCAGAAAAGATGAACACTTCCTACAACAGAAATGTTGACAGTAGTGTTCTCATTGGATAATTTCCATTTTAACACAAAACATTTTGCATTTAGTGGGATGATATCATATGGCTGTGTTATAAAAATAAAAATTTAAAAATAAAATCTGTATAATACTATGTAATAAAGTGAGAATTGGCTATAATGTCTTTTGGCAATGTACTGCAAAGAGTTGTTGACCATAAAGGTAAATTATATGTTTTTGTCTTACAAAAGAAAACCATTCCAAATTTGCTGATATTTTTTTTCTCTAGTAGAAGTGGTTGTCTGGGAGCTGCTACTTATCAGAGTTTTAAATAAATTAAGCTTTTAATTCATCCTTTCAAGGTAAAACTGATATTTCAACAATAGGCAAGACAATAAATGCTTTATGAAAGAAATTCTTACTGTAGAGAGAGTATCTGGAAAATAGATGCTTAGAAATGTTTCTATCCTTTTCTAGTGTTGCTGCCAAAGATGTTGTATACCACCTATAAAAAACAGTCATATCTGCAGGCTCTAATGTCTCAGAAACAAAATTTTTAACCTTCTTAATATTTACACAAATGATATTCTGGGAGTTTCTGAAGCCTTTGTTTTAACATATCTAAAAGTGCAATGTTTCAGTTAGGTTGAAAAACAACCAACTGAATCATCAGAGAAGGAAATTTACAAGGTGTAACTTGAGATGACACCCGACTCCAGTACTCTTGCCTGGAAAATCCCATGGATAGAGGAGCCTGGAAGGCTGCAGTCCATGGGGTCGCTGAGGGTCGGACACCACTGAGCGACTTCACTTTCACTTTTCACTTTCTTGCATTGGAGAAGGAAATGGCAACCCACTCCAGTGTTTTTGCCTGGAGAATCCCAGGGACAGGGGAGCCTGGTGGGCTGCTGTCTGTGGGGTTGCACAGGGTCGGACACGACTGAAGTGACTTAGCAGCAGCAGCAGCTTGAGGTAAACTATTCATAAGCGGTGAAAAACTTAAAAATCTTGTCTAATACTTTGTTATACTGCACTTTATGATGTCTTTCTACCATTTGGATTTATAAATCTTTTTCAGCTATGAAAGCCATAAAAATTAGGAATAAAAAAAAAATGAAACCAGAATTAGACCTTTATATTGCTATGTCACAAAATGCTAAAGACTAAAATGCAGGAGGCATATTTAGTCACATTGCTTTTCCCCCATTTATAATGTATTTATATATTAGTAACAATATTTTTGTTGACAATAAAAATGATTGTGTAGCTTTAATAACATCATATCTCATTTCTTTAAAGTATATATTTGTTTATATTAATAATATTCATAATATATTAGGACCACATCACATGTAGATTTTTTTAAAGAAATAAATAACCATATATTATAGGAAAGGACCAATTTCATTACTGATACACATAAGTTATCAAAAATGTCTGAATATTTGGATAGTTTGTTGCTAAGTCCACTCTGTATGTCTTGACTTTCTAATCAGGTTGAAAAAGCCTTAGCATACATACTTTTGAATTTCTCCTCATAGCCTTTATAATATTAACATGTAAAAATAATAGGCAACAATAAAAATAGCTAGCAGTTATCAAACGCTATGCCAATAATTATATTGGTGCCTTACAGTATAGTACAAGCTCCCAAGGAACACTCTGTTTATGCTTCATAGCATATCTACAAGGCAATATATTGCCTTATGAAGAACCAAGAAACTGAGAATCAGAGCAGCTAAACAACTTTCTCAAGTTTACAAAGCTAGTAAGTGACAAATATGATTTAAATACATTTCTTTTTGGATCTGAACACTAATATTACTAGTAAAATAACTATAATAATGTCTAAGAGTCATTGTTTTTATTACATCAAAGGGTTCTAAGAACTTTATATTGTATCAAATAACCCTTGCAAGAATTCTTGGAAGCTGTTGTTCAGTAGCTAAGTCATGACCCACTCTTTGCTGCCCCTGGATTGCAGCATGCCAGGCCTCCCTGTCCTTCACCATTTTCTGGAGTTTGCTCAAACTCATGTCCAATAAGTCAGTGATGCCATCAAACCATCTTATCCTCTGCCACCCTCTTCTCCTTCTGCCATCAATATTTCCCAGCATCAGGGTCTTTTCCAGTGAGTCGGCTCTTTGCATCAGGTGGCCAAAGTATTGGAGCTTCAGCATCAGTCTTTCGAATAAATATTCAGCATTGTCCAAGAGACTCTCAAGAGTCTCATTTAACACTAAATACAGTTCAAATCTTATATAGGTGAGAGCCTGGTGGGCTGCAGTCTATAGGGTCGCACAGAGTTGGACACGACCGAAGCAACTTAGCAGCAGCAGCAGCAGCAGCAGCAGCAGGGTTTGTTAACTAGAGTGTATATAGAATTTAAATAACTAACCCAAGCTAGTAATTGGCAGAGGTAATATTTAATTCCTAGAAACCATCCCTTAAGTATACCCTACTGACCGTAAAGACTATGTGCTTTACAATATGACATCATTCTTCCATATTAATTGGACACCAAGAATAATGGTATCATTGTCAATTACCATTATCCTAGGATTATTTCTAGGTTTTATTTTTAAAGCTAGAGATTTATTGTTATTTTGTGATTAATAAATTGTCAAACTGGTTATGACACTACCCCACACTGTATACCACCAATTGCTAGTACAAAAGTTTTAAAACCATACTGAGGCAGAAGGCAGAGAGAGCAGAGACACACAAATATCCTTAACAAGTTCCTCTTGGTCATGCCTCCACCTTAATTAACCTTTGTATCTGTTTTATTCCAAGGGTCAGTGTCAAAACAGTGCACAAAATTTCTAGGTTTTTATACTTTTAATGAATTATTCAAAAAATTAATATGAATGAAGATTATAATGTTGGAGACCAAATCCAGAGAGATAAATTTGAAAAATTTGTCTACCTAATTTAAGTTCTGGACTCTTTTAAATAATTTCAGTGCAAGTGGTTTGTTTACTTGCTCAATTTAGCTTTAGAATTGTCTCACTTCTCCACATCACTGAGCATATCTGCTGGTAGGAACTATGTGAAGCAGAGTTAGTTTTATAATTAGACAATAACAGTGTCTAAGATATTTCCTGTAAAATATGTGGCAAGTTGACAAGCTTTTATTTAGTATTTAAATCAGGTTGTTAAGGCACTTGTGAATTTTTTAATGGCACTTGTGAATTTTGCATTCTAGGCTTTATATTGATACCCTATGAAATTCAAGTCACTTAGATTTATAGGTTTTAGGTTGTCTATTTACAAATGCCCTAATTAAAAGATACTTGCTCCTTGGAAGAAAAACTATGATCAACCTAGACAGCATATTAAAAAGCAGAGACATTACTTTGCCAGCAAAGGTCCATCTAGTTAAAGCTATGGTTTTTCCAGTAGTTATGTATGGACGCGAGAGTTGGACCATAAAGAAAACTGAGTGCAGAAGAACTGATGCTTTTGAACCGTGGTGTTGGAGAAGACTCTTGAGAGTACCTTGGACTGCAAGGAGATCCAACCACAGTCCTGAATATTCATTGGAAGGACAGATGTTGAAGCGGAAACTCCAATACTTTGGCCACCTGATGTGAGGAACTGACTCATTTGAAAAGACCCTGATGCTGGGAAAGATTGAAGGCACAAGGAGAAGGGAACGACAGAAGATGAGATGGTTAGATGGCATCACCAACTTGATGGACATGAGTTTGAGCAAGCTCTGGGAGTTGATGATGGATAGGGAAGTCTGGTGTGCTGCAGTCCATAGGGTCACAAAGAGTCAGGCATGACTGAGCGACTGAACTGAACTGATTAGGTATTACTAACTGTTGATTGAAAAGTTTTCAAGAAAAATAAAATGTTAAATGTGCTACAAGGCAAATACACATTCTACTTCCGTTGATGGATATGCTTCTGTTAGATATTGAGAAATCCTAAGTTTAAACTAGTTATGTTTTTCCCCATAGATTCTGTAGAACACTCAGTGTGACTGTGTAGTTTAATTTCTATGGAAAGAAAATTTAGTCTCAATTCACTGATTATGATGCTATGTTGTATTAATAAACCTCCTATTATGCTAAACCAGCTGGACACATTTGACTAACTCTGGAAGGCAGTGGATGAATACGTTAGCTGTCTGGCCCAAGTTCCAACTTGCCATCTGTGAGTTGGCCCCATTTGCTGATACTGCTACTTGGGAGATTAATAAACAAAGTTAAAAGAGTGTTTATAAGACAATGGAAAGGTAGGAATACAAAGTGAAGATAAAGAAGGCATTAGAAAATACAATTGTTGCTGTTCATTAAGCTTTTTATACTTAGACCTCTTAGACCCAAGAAATGACTCAAGGTCTCTCTATAAAGGAGTTACAGAAGAAGGACTGTCAACTCAGTTCAGTTTTTTTCTACAAATATTGATTCACCACCTCCAGCTAAGAGTAAATCCAAATGGACTGTTTTTCTTCAGTAATAGTGTATTGTTGAGTACAGACATGGATTGAATAGCTCTAGATGTGACTTTTCAAGCAAATATATAGAAAAAAAATCTATAGAAAAAAATGGGGCTTTTAAAAAAAGATTCTTATTATCTCTGTCCCTCTCTTTCTCTCAGTCCCTCTTCCCCTCTCACCTATCAAGCTATCAATCTTATTTACAAAAGCAATCAAACATAGATTAAGATGACAGATATTCCAATTGTTTGATGTTTTTCTCCAAAAACAAAAGTGTCTCTTGAGAAAAATTATGTGAAAACAATTTTAATTATATACTACAATACTTCAGGCACTTACAATGAATATTATTTTCTACCAGTATTTAGACATATTGACAATGCTTTGTCATATATTAGATTACAGAAATACATGGATTAATTATTACATAATTAATTAATTATATGAGTTTCTGATACAGTCAAAGAAAGTAAAAATGTTCTGATTTCCAGAGGTTTGCAATGTGATCAAAAGCTTCACCACCCTTCCTTAAGCTAATACTTCATGAACATTTCAGTGAACTCCTATTGAGGACATACTCTATGTCAAGCAGAGCTCTTAGTATTTTTCAAGAGAAAAAAGTGCAAAAGTGTATGTTCACATGATTATGTGGTGATGTGATAATAGTGGTAAGACCAAGTGAAGATGTTATCATGGAGTGCTGTAGACAATTGTAAGAAAAGTTATAAAACAAGACTTCAAAGACTTACTTATATACCTTATAAGTTATATAAGTTACTTATATAACTTACTTATAAACTTCTTTTATATAAAGAAGTTCAGTGACAGGAGAAAACAGAAATAATATTCTAGAAACAGCAAAGCTTAGACATAATGATAAATAATCTTTATGGAGCAACCAACTGCTGGACATTTTGCTAAAATTCTAAGCATGCTCTACTTATTAAATTCTGATTTAGAAAAAAAAATCTTATGTAATAGGTAATCTTACTTCAACTGTAAAAAGAAGAAAGTTAAATCTCAGATAGCTTAAGTAATTTACCAAGGACCATAGAACTAAAAAATGGTAGTATCATGATTTAAATCAAGATAGTATGACTGCACAATGCCATGTTTTTAAATAGTACATTACACTATATCCCAAAGGTGGTGAAATGTAAAATAACATGATTGTTTCAGGGAGTATCAACAAGATCAAGGAGACACTTGCTTAAATTAGAATATGTATATGTGTGTCTGTCTGTCTGTCTGCCATCTGTATTTATAATATTGCTTTGTCTTGGCTTCTGAAAAAGTAATTACTTGAGATACAGTAGATTTATGTCTTTCTTTATTGTTTTGCACCCAACATAAGTCTATAAATTCCTCAAACACAGAAATTGATTGATTTTTTTTCATCACTACTTCTTACTAGGATTGAAAGAAATATAAATTTATTTTTTCTCTTCCACTTGTTTGGATTTATTCATCCTTTCTCCAAAACAGTTTCCAACTTTGTTAAGAAATCACTCTTTTCCTCTTAATCCATGAGTTTTATAGAGCTATCATCATGCCCAATGGAGATATAGAAACCAACCTGGAAAATCAGACCACCACACACTTCTAAACACAGATTTATTTCATTGATGGCATATGATGCAATCATGCTCAATGAGAATTACTCTTGGGGTTTATGGGGGCATATTGGGAAGAAAAGATTACTTCTGCTCCGGTTTACGAGAGAATAGGATGCAAGGTGAGAGTTATTGTCAATCATCTTGCCACTGCTTTTTGGCAATAATTCTTACACTTCCTAAGTATAAAAATAACAGTGAAGGAAGATACATGACATTATTTTAGTCATGGCATTAATTGAAACTAATTTAACTTGGGAGTTTTCAGTTACGTGAGGTAATAAAAATCTTTCTTGTTTATACCAGTTTAAGTCTGACTTTCTATTGGCTGATTATGAAAAACTGAAAGAATCTTGAGCACTGATAAATATAGCTCTATAGTAAGCATCTTTTGACATGGCCCCATATTAGTTTCCTGTGGCTGCTGTAACAAATGACCACAAACTTGGTGGGTTAAAACAACAGAAAATTATTATTTCACAGTTTTGGAAGCCTGGAGACCAGAATCAGCATCACTGGGCCAAAATCAAGTCAGAGGTGCTATATACCCCAAGGCTCTACTAAGAACGCATGCCTTGCTTCTTCCAGCTTTGGTTGGCTATCGACATTCCTTGGTTTGTTGGCTGTGTTATCCCAATATTCAAGGTCAGCATCTTCCAATCCATCTTTATATTTTCTTTTCCTTTCTATGTATAAATTTCCATCAGCTACCTATGTAAGCATACATGTGTTTAGAGTTCATGCAGATAATCCAGGAAAATTGCCCCATTTCAGGATCCTTAACCACACCTGCAAAAATTCTTGTTTTGCCATACAAGGTAATGCTCACAAGTTCTTGCAGACACTAAGATGTGGATATCAGAGCGTGGGAGGAGGAGACATTTTTCAGCTTATTACAGGTCCCAGTGGTGCCCGCCTTCCAGTAGTCATACTCTTTTGTGACACCCTCCCCTGAGTGAGGTTTAGACCTAGTAACTTGCTTCTAATTAATAGAATATGGCAAAAGTGCTATGATGTCACTTATGTGATTAGGTTATAGAACAGTTTGACTTCCATCTTGGTGGTCTTTTTCCGAATCTCTCTTGGCTTACATACTTTGATAAAATAAGCTGCCATTTTGCATAGGCCCATGTATCAAGGAACTGAGGGAAATCTCTGACTGATAGCCACTGAGAATCGGAAGCTCTCAGTCCAAAAACCCACACAGAACTGAATCTTATCAATAGCTAAGTCAATAACCTTAGAAAGAGAATCTTTCCCTAGTTGAGTCTTTTGATGAATATACTCTAGCCTATATGTTCATCATAAAAACTCTGAAGCAAAGGACTCTATTATTCCATTCCCAGATTCCCAACTCACAAAAATTGCTAGATGGTAAATGTTGTATTAAGCCATTAAATTTTGAAATAATTTGTCAAGTAGTAATAAATATCCACTGAATAAAATGATAAATGAAAGAGACTTGTAAGTGTTAACAGTTGGTTTCTGTGTGGTAGAAAACAGGTAACAAGAGAGGTGTGATCCGGAAAAGATTCAGATCCATCAATCAGTCAACAGTGATTTGTAATTCTCACAGAGATGATACACTGTTCTGTGTTACTGAGTAAACAAAATTTATCTGGGTGTAAATTAAAAGTAAATATCTACTATAGAGTAAATTACCATGAAATCTTTGATCAAGTTAGAAAAAAGTCACAAAAGTTACTGATTCTGTGTTGTTTCAAAAGAGACACAGATGTATAGAACAGTCTTTTGGACTCTGCGGGAGAGGGAGAGGGTGGGATGATTTGGGAGAATGGCATTGAAACATGTATAATATCATATAAGAAACAAATTGCCAGCCTAGGTTTGATGCAGGATACAGGATGCTTGGGGCTGGTGCACTGGGATGACCCAGAGAGATGGTATGGGGAGGGAGGTGGGAGGGGGTTCAGGATTGGGAACACGTGTACACCAGTGGAGGATTCATGTTGAAGTATGGAAAAACCAATACAATATTGTAAAGTAAATAAATAAGTAAATAATTAAAAAAAAATGATGCCAATGTGCTCTTTACTCCTTTCACTCTCCAAAAACCTGTATACATGTCAGCTATCATTATGTAAAAATTAACCAAAAAAATCTCAGTGACAAACAAGTATTTATTTTGCTGATGCACCTGTGGTTTGAATGGGTGAGTGAAGAATCAGTTGATCTAGATAAATTTCAGTTGAACAGCTCTAATCCATGGGCTAACAATAGATTTGATCTATGAACCTCTTCACCACCTCCTGGAACAAAGCAGTCTTGCCAGGGTACATATATTATTTTCATGGCAGTGGCAAGAGGACAAGAAAAAGCATTTGATGGCTTTTAAGTAGAGCTGCCAAGTAAAATACAGGGTGCTTAGTTATATTTGAATTTCAGATAAGCAACAGGTATTTTTTAGCATAAGTACATCCTATGCAATATTTGGGACATCCTTATACTAAGATCAATTATTCAGTTCAGTTCAGTCACTCAGTCGTGTTTGACTCTTTGCGACCCCATGAATCACAGCATGCCAGGC
Organism: Neotragus moschatus; assembly: GCA_006410615.1. Taxonomy (NCBI): domain Eukaryota; kingdom Metazoa; phylum Chordata; class Mammalia; order Artiodactyla; family Bovidae; genus Neotragus; species Neotragus moschatus. The sequence goes on along the minus strand of SJYA01000597.1, from coordinate 495,346 downwards.
CTCCCTGTCCATCACCAACTCCCGGAGTTCACTCAGACTCACGCCCATCAAGTCAGTGATGCCATCCAGCCATCTAATACTCTTTCGTCCCCTTCTCCTCCTGCCCCCAATCCCTCCCAGCATCAGAGTCTTTTCCAATGAGTCAACTCTTCGCATGAGGTGGCCAAAGTACTAGAGCTTCAGCTTTAGCATCATTCCTTCCAAAGAAATCCCAGGGCTGATCTTCTTCAGAATGGACTGGTTGTATCTCCTTGAAGTCCAAGGGACTCTCAAGAGTCTTCTCCAACACCACAGTTCAAAAGCATCAGTTCTTTGGTGCTCAGCCTTCTTCACAGTCCAACTCTCACATCCATACATGACTACTGGAAAAACCACAGCCTTTTATTACTTTCTTGAATATCAAATTTAACTGAGCAGTCTGTAAATTGCTAAAGAATCCACCTGTAATGCAAGAGACTTGGGCTCGATTCTTCTGTTGGGAATATTCCTTGGAGGAAAGTATGGCAACACACTGCAGTATTCTTGCCTGGAGAATCCCATGGACAGGGAGCCTGGTGGGCTACAGTACATAGGGTCGCAAGAGTTGAAGACAACTGAAGCAACTGAGTATACACATGGCAGCCCTAGTCATAAGACACAAGTGTGGAACTGGCATATAACTGATTCATCCAAATTTCACTAGCCAAAGAAAGCCACATGGCAGACCGCCAGAAGTAAAGGGCCTGGTACATATAAGTCACGGAGAGGAGAGAGTGAATATTTTGAACAACCTACCACAATTTGTTAAGCCCTACAATAAAAGCAACAGAGCGTAAGTTAGATATTCTATTAAAGTGAGAGTCTCTCAGTCATGTCCGACTCTTTGTAACCTCATGGACTGTAGTCTACCAGGCTTCTCTGTACATGGGATTCTCCAGGCCAAAATACTGGAGTGGGTAGCCTATTCCTCCTCCAGGGGATCTTCCCAACCCAAGGATTGAACCCAGGTCTCCCACATTGCAGGAAGATTCTTTACCATCTGAGTCACTAGGGAATCCCTGATATTTTACTTTACTTAGTTTTCAAAAACCCACGTCAGCAGTATAAAATAATATTGTCAGTTCCATACACCTTAAAGTAAAATCAATCTTTTTTTTTACTTTGTTTTTATGTTTTAAAGAAAAGGTAACATACAAATATTTCTCAATAATATGTCAGTTAAGTTTAAATATTCATTTCCAAGAACAATGGTATTTTTCAGTTTCAGTTTGTCCATGCATAATTTTGTGTCTGTTTGTATTAGAACAGTTATATATTTATCTGAATACTTTTTCTTATCATCTCTCAGCTACAGTACAAATTTGTATTTCATCTCTGTGTTAGAGAATCCATTCCAAGAATAGCTCCAAACATCTTTAAGTATTGGAAGTTTCTCATATATTTTTTTTTTAATTTATACTTTTTTTTGAGTAGTTTTAAATTCATCTGTACATGACTGTCTATGGAAAAACTGTAACTCAATCTATGTCAACCTTTGTCGGCAAAGTGATGTTTCTGCTTTGTAATCTGTCTAGATTTGTCAGCTGTCCTTCCACGGAGCAAGTATCTTTTAATTTCATGGCTGCAATCACCATCTACAGTTATTTTAGAGCCCCATAAAATAAAATCTGTCACTGTTCCACTTTTTCCCCTTCTATTTGTATGAAGGGATGGGAATAGATATTATGATTTTAGTTTTCTGAATGTTGAGTTTCAAGTCAGCCTTTTTACCCTCCTCTTTCACCCTCCTCAAGAGGCTCTTTAGTTCCTCTTCACTTCCTGCCATTAGAGTGGTATCTTCTGGATATCTGAGGTTATTGATATTTCTCCCAGCAGTCTTGATTCTGGCTTGTGATTCATCCAGCCTGGCATTTGGCATGATGTCCTCTGCACAAGTTAAATAAGCAGGATGTAAATATACAGCTTTGTTCTATTTTTTCCCAATTTTGAACCAGTCTTTTGTTACATGTTTGGTTTGTTGTTTCCAGACCCGAACACAGGTTTCTCAGCAGACAGGTAAGATGGGTCTGGTATTCCTATCTCTTGAAGAATTTTTCACAGCTTATTGTGGCTCAAACGGTAAAGTGTCTGTCTGCAATGCAGGAGACACAGGTTCGATCCCTGTGTTGGGAATATCCCCTGGAGAAGGAAATGGCAGCCCACTCCAGTATTCTTGCCTGGAAAATCCCATGGACAGTCCATGGGGTCGCAAAGAGTCGGACACGACTGAATGACTTCACTTCACTTCACACAAGTCAGAGGCTTTAGTGTAGTCAATGAAACAGATGTTTTTCAGGTATTCCCTTGCTTTTTCCATGATCCAGTGATTGCTGGCAATTTGATCTCTGGTGCCTCTGCCTTTTTCTAAACTCAGATTATACATCTAGAAGTTCTCAGTCCATATACTACTGAAGCCTATTTTGGAGGATTTTGAGCATAACCTTGCTAGCATGTGAAATGAGCATAACTGTACAGTAGGTTGAACATTCTGTGGCATTGCCCTTCTTTGGGGTTGGGATTCCTTAGTGGCTCAGATAGTAAAGAGTCTGCCTACAATGTGGGAAACCCAGGTTTGATCCTTGGGTCATGAAGATTCCCTGGAGAAGGAAATGGCAACCCACTCCAATATTCTGTAGAAAATCCCATGGATGGAGGAGCCTGGCAGGCCACAGTCCTTGGGGTTACAAGGAGTCAGACATGACTCAGCAACTTCACTTCACTTAACTTCTTTGGGATTGGAATGAAAATTGACCTTTTCCAGCTCTTTGGCCACTACTGAGTTTTTCAAATTTGCTGACATCAAGTACAGTACTTTAACAGCACTGTCTCTTAGGATTTTAAATAGTTCAGTTGGAAATCCATCACCTCCACTAGCTTTGTTCATAGTAATGTTTCCTAAGGCTCACTTGCCTTCACACTCCAAGATGTCCAACTCTTAGTGTATGATCACACCATCATGGTTATTTGCGTAATTTAGATGTTTTTGTATAGGTCTTCTATGTATTCTTGCCACTTCTTAATCTCTTCTGCTTCAATTAGGTCTTAATCATTTCCTTATAGTGCCCATGCTTGCATGAAATGTTCCCTGGATATCTCCAATTTTTTTGAAGAGATCTCTAGTCTTTCCCATTATATATTTTCCCTTTATTTCTTTGCATTGTTTATTCAAGAAGGCCTTATCTCTCCTTGCTTTCATGGATTACAGCCTTGTTGTGGCAAAGGGGCTTGCATAACTCAGTGAAGACATGAGTCATGTCATGCTGGGCTGCCCAAGATGGATGAGTCACAATCAAGAGTTCTGACAAAATGTGGTCCACTGGTGAAGGAAATGGCAACCCGTTCCTGTATTCTTGCCATGAGAACCCCATGGACAGTATGAAAAGGCAAAAATATGACACCGGAAGATGAGCCTCCCCTCCCAGGTCAGAAAGTATCCAATATACTACTCAAGAGGAGTGGAGGGCAATCACTAATAGCTCCAGAAAGAATGAAGTGACGAGGCCAAAGCAGAAATGACCTCAGTTGTGGATATGTCTGATGATGAAAATAAAGTCTGATGCTGTAAAGAACAATATTGCATAGGATTCTGGAATGTTAGGTCCATGAATCAAGGTAAATTGGCCATGGTCAAGCAGGAGATGGCAAGAGTGAACATCAACATCTTAGGAATCAGGGAATTAAAATGGATGAAAATAGGTGAGTTTAATTCTGATGACCATTATATCTACTACTGTGGGCAAGAATCCCTTAGAAGAAATGGAATAGCCCTCACAGTCAATAGAAGAGTCTGAAATGCAGTACTTGGGTGCAGTTTCAAAAATGACAGAATGATCTCAGTTTGTTTCCAAGGCAAACTATTCAGCATCACAGTAATTCAAGTCTGTGCTCCAACTACTGATCCCAAAGGAGCTAAAGTTGACTGGTTCTATGAAGAGCTACAACACCTTCTAGAACTAATACGAATAATATGAAAAGGATGTCCTTTTCATCACAGGGGATTGGAATGCAAAAGCTTTGTGTCAAAATTCATCTTTTTTTTTTTTTGCAATTGGATGCCCATGTGTTCTAGCACCATTTGTTAAAAAGACTATCCTTGCTCCATTGTATTAATTACCTTTGATCTTTTGTCAAAGATCAGTTAACATTATTTGTGTGAGTGAAGTCTCTCAGTTGTGTCTGACTCTGCGACCCTATGGACTGTAGCCTACCAGGCTCCTCTGTCCATGGGATTTTCCAGGCAATAGTCCTGGAGTGGATTGCCATTTCCTTCTCCAGGGAATATTCCCAACCCAGGGATGGAACCCAGGTCTCCCTCATTGTAGACAGACGCTTTACCGTCTGAGCCACCAGGGAAATTTAAGTGGGTCTATTTCTGAGCTCTGCATTCTGTGCTATTGATCTATTTGTCCGTTCTCTCACCAGTAGCACACTGTCTTGATTACTGTAGATTTATAGTAAGCCTTATGGTCGTCCAAATTTGTTCTTCTTTGATATTGTGTTGACTATTCTGGGTCTTTGCCTCTCTGTATAAACTTGTTGATGTCCACAAGATAAGTTGATGAGACTTTGTTTGGGAATGTATGAAGGACTGAGAAGGTTTTCTAGAGTATATTTTTCTATGGATTATTTTATAAAATCAGAACCTCTTCAATTATTTCTGGTAATTTAGATCCAGTAACAGAGTTGTTTTACACTAATGGATCATTTTCTCTTGTCCTAGTTTGGGTGTAATTTGTGCCTACTCAGTTCCTGCTGTATGCTATGGCATTACATATTTTTAAAAATACATGGTGAAGTATTATTATTACTTCAAAGCAGAAATCATTCAGAAGCAAACAGATAAGGAAGAACATTGACAGTATGG